>JAKTRG010000003.1:0-545827 GCA_030579595.1 Spencermartinsiella europaea
AAGAGTGTAAATCTGAGGTTATACCATTTAACTATCTTCCTATTCTATTATTATATATTTTTTATCATTCCCTAACATATTCAATAAAATATATATATATATATATTTTTTTTTTTTTGCGTTCGCAGAAGCTTCTATCCGTATACTCTAACTAACAAGCTCGGAGAAAGATTGTTTACTCGACTGGATGTTCGACCGTACTTTGAAGCAGGGTGCTTGGATATAATCCAGCCCGATCTCGCTCACTGCGGAGGTATCAGCGAGGCCAAGAGAATTGCCGCCATGGCCGAAGCTTACGATGTCGGGTTGGCCCCTCACTGTCCTCTTGGTCCGGCAAATTTTGCTGCCAGTTTGCAAATCGCACTTTCGTCTCCCAACTTTGTTATTTGCGAAATGTCGTGGAAGGTAAGTTGAGCGAACAGCGGAAGATGCCCCAGGGGTGATTCTGCGAAGCAGACTTGGACTAACCAGATGCACTACAACCAGGGCGAGTACGACCTTCTTTCCTTTATCAAGAATAAAGACGACTTCAAGGTCGAAAACGGTATGGTGAAAGCACTCACCCTTCCTGGAATTGGCATTGAAATGGACGAAGAGCTGGTCCGAAAGGCTGCCAAAGAATGCGAGGGATTCACGTGGAGAAACCCAGTCTGGCGAGGACCTGACGGTTCGATCAGAGAGTGGTAGTGGTATAAGAAGAGGTGGAATAAAACCGTGACGTAGGTTTTGAGCAAGCGGATCAAGGAAACCTCTACTCATATACAATCTACTTGTGTCTCTAAAATACAGTCATATATCTAACTTAAAACTATCATAAAGAAGCTGGTGGGGCCAGCCCCAGACCCCGTAGCTCTGCTTCGCAGAGATCGCGACATCCACCTATGGGGGCTCATGCGATGTGTCTACCTACTACAACCCTTTAATTTCCGTCAAGCGTAACTATCTTCAACGGAGTGGTCCAGGCGAAGGCGATGCCTACGAGTCACGTAACATCGGCAGTTCCTGACATTCAACGTTATTGTTATAAGTTTCTCCACAATTATGCACGCATCGGCCTAGTTCGGGTGTGCTCCCAAACCCTGTTATTACACCTAATTTGATTGGCTGATTTTTTTGAAGTTCACATCTTTCCACTCAACCAAACAAAATATTCCTTTAAACATTCGAAAATGCTCGGCCTTCGACAGTCTGTTTTAAGAGGTAATTAATTCTACTCCCAGTGGCACCTTGAGTCACTAATTGTAAATGGTTTGATTCAACCTTTGACTAACGTAGCAAACCCTGCCATTAGACCGGCCCTTTCAGTCCTTCGACCTCTGCCTTTGAGAGCAGCTCAAATCATTTCTCCTCGATTGGCATCTACACAGGCCACCACACCCGAAGAAGCATACAAGATTTTGAAGGAACAGCGTCTGAAGCGACCACTGTCCCCTGACTTGACCATCTACCAGCCTCAGCTCACGTGGTACTTGTCTTCATTTCATCGAATCACAGGCTTGACCCTGGCTTTTGGGTTCTACGGATTTTTATTGACATATCTTGGAGGACCGTTGGTTGGACTTGGTTTTGATTCTGCTGCGTTGGTCAATTTTGCTGCCACGCTGCCATTGATTGTGAAACTTCCACTCAAATTCCTAGCATCTATCCCGTTTACATTCCATGCCTTCAATGGTATCAGGCATCTGATCTGGGATACTGCTTCTGAATTGACGTTGAAGGGAGTATATAGGACTGGCTATGCTGTTTTGGGATTGACGGCTGTATCTTCACTTGTGCTTGCTGTGTTGTAAGGATGAAGGGAAGCTATAGTTCTAACGTTCGTGGTTGAGGGGTTGCAGTGAGTTACTGAATGAGAATGTGTTACAGAGTGAGAAATAAGTCCTTTTTTATTCTTTGTTCTCTCTATGAAATGGCTGTCTGCATGGTAATCTCGTTCTGTTTAAAGTCGCCCTCTTTCTACACGGTTGTGAAGCAATTCTTAGCTTACGAGAGTATTTAATGTTAACT
This sequence comes from Spencermartinsiella europaea, assembly GCA_030579595.1. Lineage (NCBI taxonomy): Eukaryota > Fungi > Ascomycota > Dipodascomycetes > Dipodascales > Trichomonascaceae > Spencermartinsiella > Spencermartinsiella europaea. The sequence continues at coordinate 2,008 of JAKTRG010000003.1, forward strand.
ATATCTTACAGACAACAACTCCATTTAGGCCCGGATTATTGATAAATTGTTCTCCAGTCCGAATCATTAAAGTCTTAGTCGAGTGGTCTTTGATTTCAAGTTTTCCCCGACCTATTGGTATTTCAATACCCCTCCTTGACCCCTCTTTGACCCCCTTTGGACCATGCTGCCCGCCAAAAATAACTCTCGAAGCACAGACCGATAACATATAACGTCCTGCAGCTCCATGCCGAGACGGACCTAACCCCACTTCACCAGCATTGCAAGTCTCTCCGTATTTTGTTACTTCTGCCCCTGTTTCATCCTTAGTTTTGACTTGTCTGGCAACTAAGACAAAATTAAGCGACCCAGCGTAACTCGGGTTCGCAATAGTTCTTGCTTGTTCGCTTTATTTTTTATCTTTTATTCTTTGCTGTGCTGCTGAATCCGAATTTCTAACCTTATTGTTGCCCGAGACAGTGTAAACAAACCTCAATTTTAAGCAGGACTTGAAATTTCCAGGGTTCCCCTGCCGTGTGCCATTCCGGTGCTACGTTCACCTCACAATTGTGCTGAATGCTTCTACTCTTAAGAAGCCGGTTGCTCAGCTGCGGCATATCACGCTTTGTGCAGTCTTCGGTCCGAGATAAACCCTGTGTGAAGCTTGAGCTAAGGACAATATAAAATTACAGAAAACGTCTTGCTATCTGCTGCAAACGTCATATTTTTTAGAGTGACGTTCGCCAGATCTGCTATATTAGACCGCTTTGTAAAGTTGCTCTCAGATCGCTGTGAACATAGCTGCGTGCCGAACAATGCCGGAAGAATTGCCCAAGGTGCGCCAGGCCGGGCCAAACAAGTCGCTGAACCGAAGGATATCCGAACATTCGAAGGTCCAGCAACATGTTCTTGAATCTGAGCACCAGTCCGTACGTGCGCAGTCTTCATCGGTTACTCAAGCAGCAGCTCGGCTCGCAGCTTCTCAGTCCGCTGATGGGAAACGAGTTTCATCATCTGGAAACTCTTCTTCCTCCACGGCTAATGCTCGATCTGGTGTTTCCAACACTGGTAGTGTCCCGTCTGGGCCTGTAAAGGCTGCAAAGACGGCGACGACAACTGCAACTGCGAATGCAGCAGCATCGAATGCCAAACCCACTAATCGCTCGCATCTCGCGCCAGCTCCTCAGTCTCCGCTCTCTCCGTCATCAGCGGTAAACAGAGCACTCGAAGCAGCAAGGTCTATTAAACCAATTCCTCCGCCATTGACTCCATCGCCGGTTATAGTCACACACACTGTGGACACAACCTCTGCCAAGTCTGCTAAAACAGGTGTAAAATCTCCTCAGATCACCTCATCTGGTGCATCATCACCCTCACCCAGTTTAGGTGGTGCCGCTGCTGCTGCGACGCTTGTCTTCAAGTCTCACTCAGAGAGACCTGCTTCTTCTCATTCTGTGGCAGCGCAACCAATATCTTCACCAAGATATAATAGTAATTCTAGTGCTGCTGCCCCTTCAGCACTGCCCTCCACATCGTCATCAGCTTCATCATATTCGCTTTTACCTACGAGTAAAACATTAGCAGCACTCACGAAGAAATCTACAGATCCTTCGTCGTCAGAATCAAGTGTGTCATCGTCAGCTCCAACAGTGGGAGTAACGGGAGGCACCGCGAACATTAGCTCTGCAGCTGCTAAATTGGTTGTTGCTACGAAACAGCACAATGAGGAGCATACTCAGGAAAACAATCGACCCCTTTTACATACCCCTGTTCCTCGCCTAACTACGGATCTACGGAGACTGTCTACTTCCCCTGGTGTGAGCGAAGTAGGAACTACTTCTACTACTGCACCTACAGGCTGTCCGGACGAGTTAAACTCAAGCGCGCGAGCTGCTGCTGCTGCACATGCCGCTCATCCAGGTCAACAACAACAGCAGCAACAAGACGATGTAGAGATTAGCTACAACGATGGCGATAAATCAGCACTGGCTGCTGCATTAGCTGCTCGAGACAATGCGGTGGATGCAATGGAGAGGATTTACAGCTATCAGTTGGCTCATGGCCGAAGGAAGAAACGATCCAAATACAGGCCCTCGGCGTTGTGGAGTGGAGCAGGAGTCAGCTCTCCTTTGTATGTTTTAAACTCAAACCAAATTTCCACTCTACCAGGCGTGCCTGCGTCACAATTGGACGGCCTGCCTGAATCAACAGCTTCACTCCCCATCACAATTTCTTCTGCAGCATCGCAAGCAGCATCGCAATCAGCATCTCAATCAGCATCTCAATCAGCATATGACGATCCCAACTTTCTGGTTTCTCCTATTCCACGACGAAACGCTGACTTTAAACATATTTACGCCGATGACTCGAGCGGGACTGATACTGGCACTTCTCCCCCCTTGTATGATACTGTTCCGCGGCAAGTCACCTCAGCAGGATCCATGTCGAAAATCTATAGCAGCTCAAATCTGGGGGGTATCACAGATACTGCACCTACTAGCAGCAATGAGAGTCTTCCTAATGTGACAACGACTGATTCATCATTTATTAATGAAGAACAGCTTGCTACTTCCCTTGAACAACAGTACCATTTTCAGCAGAGTCGAGCGAGTACATCAGGTGATCCCTATAGGAGCGCAAACCATAGTGCAGTGGTCACTACTACAGTCCGCCAGGATGGTGGCTTGAAATCCTCTGCACCATCGTCTAAATCCAGTTTATTTGGCAGCATTTTCCGAAAGGGTCCCTCGTCTTCCTACAGCGAGCCTCCTCCACCTGTAAACACAGGTTTTCGGTCCACGATGAGGAAACAGCACAAGAAACGACTATTTAACGAAGACAAACCATGGAAAAATCACGGAAATCTCTATGTTCCTTCCGAAACGGAGCGTAAACGTTACGAGGGTCTCTGGGTTACCAATCGAGCCATTCATTTACCACTGCTGTCAGAAGCCGACCGACAGAAAGCCGAGAAAAGTGGACGAGATCCCAAGGAAGACATTCACGGGGTAGTGGTTCGCGAGATCTGGAGCCGAAGTAAGATATCTCCTGCTATTCTCGAACGGATCTGGGACTTAGTGGATCGCAACCACGACGGCACACTTGACCGTGATGGGTTTATCATAGGCATGTGGCTTGTGGATCAATCACTATATGGCCGTAAACTACCCGCCACGGTCGAACCTGCAGCCTGGAACAGCGTAGCTCGCCTTAACGTTAAGATCCGTCTCAAGCCCAAGGACATCCGAGCCCCGAAGAAACCTTCTTCCAAGCGTGGATCTAAACGTATTAGGTAGGATAGGAGGGAGAAAGGATGGAGAGCTGCACTGATGTACTCTTTTTTTAACCTCCTACTAGTGCACACTATTTTTAATTAAGTGCACTTTCAAGTACTGCTACCTGTCCCCTGTGCTCGGGCAAACGTGCGTTTTGAAACGTGAATGCCTTCTCCATGCTTGCGCCAAACGAGAAGGGTTCAACTTTAAACTCTAAAATGCTTCTCGCCTCCTTGGCTGGTTGCTACCAAAACTCAAAGGCCAATCCAATTGCATATGTAAGATTATAACAAACTATTTTTATTACCTAGGTAACTTGATTATACAACATAGGGAATAAACAATATCAACTTTAATTCGGCTAGACCAGCAAAGAGATTCCAACCTCCTGGCTAACTTTTTGTCGCTTTTCTTACTCCATTTTTTTTCTATCCGTATCTTTCTCTAATCTCTTTTTTTTTTTACGCCTCGCACCGAATACGCCGTTGGACAGAAGCTCAGCCGTGTGTACATCATCTATATCCCACATCGACTCCTTTAAATGACAGCTGCCTTTAATTAACATCAAGTGGAGAGAGGGCCTTTGAATAACCGAAATTACCTCTAGATAGTTGAAGTTCAGCAAACTACTTGTTGGTTGTTTAGTTGTCAGTTTGACTTAACATTTATTTAAGAGATAAGCGAGCCAGAAGTGAATTCTACCTTAGCGAGGATTCCGACTAGAGGACTTAGAAGAAGAGAGACGACTTGTGTTAGTACGAGCCATATCTGCATTTTCTTCTTGTTGTACCGAGTTGCCTCTTTTTTCCTTCAGGTGCTGTTAGATTGTACAAGTAACTGGAGAAAAAGGAGGACTATACGGAAAAAGAAGAAGATATACACATATCCAAAGAAAACATGGCATCTACTACTCCCTACTTAGAAGATGGAACGTTTATCCAGAAATCTCCATATTCGCAAAATGCACAGGAGTGGGACGTCGAGAGAGTTAGCAAGTGGATCGCTGCTCTGGGGTTGAATCAGTATGGCCCGGCGTTCCGAGAAAACAATATCGCAGGAGACGTCTTGGTGTACCTGGGCCATTCTGAGCTTTCTGAAATCGGAGTGCAGAGCGTGGGTCACAGGCTAAAAATCCTGAAAGCTATATACCACCTAATTGTCGGACAGAATATGAAACTCGACTCGGAGCATTACATCCCACCAACGGTTAGAGAAAAGGACTATCCACTGACGACTGGATCATCTTCTCTGTCGAATATCGATGCCACCATAGTGCACAGTTTCAAGGTGCGCGATGAGCGAATGGGCTATGCTGAAAACGAGATTAGAAAGCTGCTCGATAATTACTCCCGCCTGCGCGAGGATTTGCTACCCATATTCCGCATTGCCAAAGAATCAAAACCACTGCCTACACCAGACCCCCCGGCCAGTGCTACTTCCCCCTCGCCCAACACTCAAGGTCAGTACGGTTATTACGGATCCCAGGCATCACAATCGTCACAACCGCAACCACAACCAGTTCATGCTACATCATCTCCAAACATCCCCTCCAACTATGCGCATTCCCCTACCACAGCAGGCTCTTCTCCTACGCATTTAAGTAATCCTGCCCTGTCATCCAAAGAAGCAGGTTTTTCTCAGATGGCTTCTGCATCGGTGCCTTCTATACATAGCAGCATGCCAAAGCTAATGTCAAAGAAATCAGCGCTTGCCCTGAACCTGCCTGCGAAGAGCCCAACCAACTTGGTAGTGGATGACGAGGCGGGCGGTGTTAGGAGTGCGAGCGGTGGGAGTAGGATATCGAGGACCAACTCTGTAAATAACGGGTCCAATACGTCGACTCCTTTAGGGGTTGGGTCTGTGACCCCATCTCCTTCTTCCGAACCTTTCAAATCCTTCAGGCTGACTCAAGACGACCCGTGCTATAAAGTGCTGCCTGCAGCTCTTAAGAGGTACAAGATTAACGGCGACTGGAGACAGTATGCATTGCTGGTCTGCTATGGTGACCAGGAGCGGTTGCTTGGGCTGGAAGAAAAGCCTTTGGTGATATTTAAAGAGCTGCAGGACGCTGGAAGACGGCCTGTATTCATGTTACGTCATATTGAAGGAGCCAAAAATAACCAGGCTGGGGTTGTTGTCAGTGGCACTCCTGGAGGTGTTATTTAAAATTTTGCGTGTTTGTAGTTCGAAATCCATGATACGTCTACAGTTAACGTGCCTCCGGCTGCCCCTGCCGGGGAGGGTTTGGCTCTGCTTCACAGAGGCTGGATGACTGATTCTGACTCTTAATCAACTCCATTCAACTTTTGACGACCAACGTCGCATTAGGGTCTGCAGATATAGCCTTTGTACCGCTTCTTCTCCTGGTCTAAAACAAAACTCTGTACATCAAAATATGTACATACTTCTTCATATTTACATAAATTATAACTACATGTATAAATATTTCTCGGCAGTTCGCCGTACGGGTTGTCGTCGAGTCTTTTTTTTTCACCTTATCTCCTGGTGGATATCACGAGAGCAGAATAGAGGTGAAGGAAATGCAAAGTGAGTTTATGCTTCTGCTTCGCAACCAACCCTCCCCGGGAGGGGTAGCCGGAGGCAGTTGGACACTAGCAATAGGTAAAAGAGATGAATGCATAAAAATACTAGTCGAATGGTTAATCGCCTCCATTCATCCTTCGGCGACCAGCGTCGCCATTGGTGCCTGCAGGTATAGCGTTTGCACCGCTAACAGGCAGCCTGTAATTGTGTTTTTGAGCCTGAGACGCTAGCAGCCGTTCTACTTGATCTCCGTGTCTCTCTCCCTTGCCTTCCTTTTTAAAGGCATAGTCCAACTGGATGGGTTTGCCCAATAAATATTGATTGTTCATGCTTTCAATAGCTCGATCAGAACTGTCAAAGTTGTCAAATGACAGAAATCCAAAGCCCTTTGAGGTACCATCCTCTTCGCGGACCACTTTAGGTTGCCCCAGAAGACCTCCAAATGTCGAAAACGTGTCAAACAGCATTCGTTCATCTACCTGAGGGTCTAGGTTACCAACGAAGATCTGTGCGCCAACATCCAAGTCGGACGCTTTGTCTGCAGCCGACTTGTTTACACGAAGAGGTTTCCCATAGACCCTGATTTGATTCAAGACTAGCGTAGCGTAGTCTGCATCTTTAGGTGTTTTATATTCTACAAATCCGTATCCTTGGTGCGTTTGGTTGACTCGGTCTTTGGGCAAGTAGATGGAGACTATTGGGCCCGCTTGCAGCATCAACTCGTAGATAATTTCTTCATCAGCTTCTTCGTCTATATTTCCAACGTACACGGTAGCTTCTTGGTTTCTCTCTAGTTCTTTCAGTGGTTTACTCATGGTTGGACCGTACGAATGCTGCAGTTGGGAGAGAATCTTAAGATATCAAAATGAATTTGATTATTGATATTGAAGATCGGCGGGTTACTGCGAGGCAATGTGAGAAGACGGAAAGATTACAACGAAGACTATGAAATTGTTATAGAAGGCATTGGAAAGATTCGCAAGGATTATCGTCTTAATTACTATCGTATAGGTAAAAATACGTTGAAAGTTTATTCTGTTAATCTAGTGTTAGAGAAATAATGAGAGCCAGACTATATGCGACGCTTACTTAGTAACCGTACAATTCCATTTTGTGTGTAAATACATATATGCGTACAACTATTTTAAAAAAAGTGGTTGAAACAATTCAAATCAATCAATTTCATTGAAAAGCTATATTATCGCTGTTCTAGCTTAATTATGGCGAGTAAATGGATACCTGCTTGCCTCCAGCTGAAGAGGTTGTTATTCTAGCATCTCCGTACACACGACAGGAGAACCGTTAAAGTCAGAGAGGGAACATCAAGGCTAGCGGCACGGCGAATTTTTCCGCAAAGCAGAACCAACCTCCCCGGGATGGGGCCGCCGGAGGCAAACGGGATAGCTCCTCAGAATAGAAGTATGTTTGGCTTTGCGCTGAGAAGAGAGATATTATAGTTCTATCAGAATTTTGTAGTACAGTTCAGAGTAGAGATAAGAAATAATCTACTTAATGTTTGGAACACAGTTTCTGGCTCAGCCTTCTAAAACTCGTGCCATGCTGACCATCTGTCTCTTTTAAAATTGTGCCTTGTCGACCATTTGTCTCTCATTATATTTTGACTCTCCTATTAACTCTCGAAGTAGGCCTGACGCAGATCTTTCAGTACGGCTGAAAAAAAAAAAATCAGCGTTGATCCTTTTCAAGATTTCTTTCAAGATTCTTCCAAGATTCTTTCCAGTTTTACTCCAATCTCTGCAAAATCAAGTAAAAACAGCAAAACCGGACCACGCCATGGCCAAAAGAAAGTCCGTAGAGTCAAAGCCTGATCCTGAAGATAGCGAGTTTGATGAATCTCTGCAACTGTCAGACGTCTCGGAAGACGAAAGCGATGTTTCACTTGTGCCTGGGAATGAAGAAGATTCCGGAGAGGAAGATGAACTAACGGATGACGAAGAAGCGGCCCGTGACAGAGAGCTGGAAATGCTCTTAGGGCAAGAGGGCGATGAGGGTGAAGAAATCTCAGACGACGGTTCTGACACTTTGTTTGATAATTCAGATTTAGACGATGAAACAACATACATTACTGGAGCAGACGGGAAGCCACGGCCAATACGGCCCGAAATTGACCCTGTATATGACAGTGATGACAGTGACCGTGAAGAGGCTAATACTATTGGAAATGTGCCGTTGTCTGCTTACGATACGATGCCTCACATCGGCTATGACATTGACGGAAAACGGATCATGCGACCCGCTACCGGAAGCGCTTTAGACACTCTTTTGGAATCGATTGATCTTCCTGAAGGATGGACCGGACTGTTGGATAAAAATACCGGCAAGGGCCTGCAGTTGTCGGCCGAGGAATTAGACATCATCAAGAGGATACAAAGAGGCGAGAACCCGGATGATTCGTTCAACCCTTACGAGGACCAGGTAGAGTGGTTTAGTTCCAAGCAGGAAAGTATGCCTTTGACGGCTAAGCCTGAACCGAAACGCCGATTTATCCCATCAAAACATGAAGCCAAACGGGTGATGAAGATCGTAAGAGCTATTCGCCAGGGTCGGATTGTGCTGAATAAAGAAAAGAAGGACGATACCATTGTCTCCTACGACATATGGGCTGATAATGCAGAGGCAGAGCCAGACCACATAATGCATCTGCGAGCCCCCAAACCACCTCCACCAACACACGAAGAGTCCTACAACCCGCCTGCCGAGTACCTTCTCGACGAAAAGGAGCGAGAAGAATGGGAAAACACAGACCCTGCCGATCGAGAGAAAAGTTTTATGCCGAAAAAACATGGCTCGCTGAGACAGGTACCAGGATATGGAGACTTTGTGCGAGAACGGTTCGAGAGGTCTCTTGATTTATATCTGGCACCACGAGTCAGAAAGCACAAGCTGAATATCGATCCAGACTCCTTGATCCCAGACTTACCGTCTCCCAAAGATCTGCGGCCGTTCCCTATCAAGTGCTCTACCGTATACAGAGGGCACAATGGAAGAGTGAGAAGTGTAAGTGTAGACCCATCAGGTCAATTCTTGGCTACTGCTGGTGACGATGGAACAGTGCGAGTGTGGGAGATTCTCACAGGCCGCGAGATGTGGCAGCTAGATGTTCTTAAGAATGATACCTATGAAGACAATGACGAAGATAGCAGCAGGCACGAGGACCACGTGGAATGTGTTGAGTGGAACCCACTCCCGGGCACTGGGATTCTGGCAGTCAGTGCTGGCGACAATGTGTATCTCGTTGTTCCACCTCTGTTCCATATTGATGTGGAGAACCATGGCCGCCAATTAATCGAAGCAGGTTGGGCATACGCCACCAATGGCAAATCAGCTCAGCAGGAGGCGTCTGCCAAATTAGAAAGCAGTGACGACGACGATGATGACAATAACGACACTGTTTCTGCACGTGCCAAAAAATCAAACCAGGTTAAATGGACCAAACCTCCCACCAAGCTGGTGGACAATGGCTGTGGAGTCGTGATACGATGTAAGCATACTGTCAAGAAAATATCTTGGCACCGAAAGGGAGATTATCTTGTATCCACAGCTCCCGAGGGAGCCAACTCAGCGGTTCTGATCCACAAACTGTCAAACCACAGCACGCAGTCGCCTTTTCGAAAGTCAAAGGGAATCATACAGTATGCCATGTTCCACCCCTTCAGACCTCATCTCTACGTTGCGACTCAGCGTTACGTCAGGGTATATGATCTGTCAGCCCAGGTTTTGGCCAAGAAGATACATCCTGGTGTTCGATGGCTCAGTTCGTTTGACATTCACCCTCAGGGTGACAACATCATTACTTCTTCCTACGACAAGAGACTTACGTGGCATGACTTGGACTTGAGCACCAAACCGTACAAGACACTGAGATATCACGACAAGGCAGTGCGAGACGTGAGCTACCACAAGGGAGGGCTACCTCTGTTCTGCAGTGCTTCGGACGACGGGAACATCAATGTGTTCCACGGATCGGTTTATGACGATATGATGAAGAACCCGCTGTTAGTTCCGCTCAAGGTTCTCAAGGGCCACGAAGTTAAGCAGAGTTTGGGTATATTGAATGTTGTGTGGCACCCTAAGGAGGCCTGGCTGTTCAGTGCTGGAGCTGATGGCACGGCCCGACTATGGACGGCATAAAAAAATAGCATATGTATTGAAACAAAAATAAACCAATAACTCATCATCTGGTCTAGTGTAGTCATAAAAAAATAAATATCAAACAACATATGCCTACATCAAATTCCGTACCCTTTCTGAAGGGATCCTGTCAGGAAAAGTCAGCATTCTGCTGAATTTTAGTTTACTTGTAAGCAGAAAATGAGATCACAAATCCCTACATGCCGGCGAAAGTAGATTACAGATCTCGATATCCGAGCACTTCCCAGTCCTCAACAGGACCATCACACCGAACTAGCTGAAGTCTACCATTAGTCCAGCCCAACCCTTTTGTGGCATAATCGGCGCCAAATATATCTGACAGCCTAGTATCGATAGTTCTCTGCGACGCTTCGTCTACTGGATACACATCACTGTACACGAGACTCAAATGAGGCTCGTAGTCATTCTGAACCCACTGTGCAGCCTCTGTAGACGCCTGGTCGGTGATACGATTCCTCTCTTCCTCTGCCAATGCGTAAAAATGCTTTTCGCTTGAAATCGCTCCAGGAGTAGTTACAAACTCCTCTCGGCAGATCCGTGCAAGTGAAACTATTTCAGCACTCGGATGTACTCGGAAATATACCTTTTTAAAGAAATGAGACCCATAAGCAAGTCCGGTAAACACCACATCTATAGAAGTTACCGCTTTCGATGCTGCAAATGCCCGACTCAAAATCTCATCTACTTGTGCCTGACTCGACACGCTGATGCTAGTAGTGAGGGTTAAATGCGGCTCAAATGTGTGTCCGTCGTCGAATAGAGGTTTGAGGCCGTCTATGATGTTGTGCAAAGCATCGTATAGTGGCGAATGCTTTTTGGGCATGAGCCATAGAGCAGTACCTATATTCATTAGTAAGGAAGCAGGAAATGTGTGTGCGATTGGTAATTTTACATACCCATTGGTGGCCAATGGGGAGGAGCAGCTCACTAATTATCAAGGGGGGAGAAGTGAAAAATAGACTTATGACCGTTGAAATCTAATCTTTGATTCAAGAGATTCGTACAAGTTTAGTGAATGGGTAGTTCAATTTAATTTTAAGTGCTGCGCCGATGTACCCGTGGTGTGCGCGTTAACAGTTGGTGGGGTGAGCACAATCCCCCCCCTGCGTCTTGAACCGTGAGCACCGGGGACCCTATCTACGTGTCTCTGGCGGCCCCTACCCGGGGAGGGTTGGTTCTGCTGCGCAGAAAATACACAACAAAAACGACAGATAACTAAACTATGCTCGAAATAATATGATTCTGAGTCAACTAAACTGTGCTAACTTCGTAACTGCGAATAGCCTGAAGAAGCTGACATAACTTTGATGCAGATCCGTTATCCAACACCTCAAAGACTCCCTCGAAACAGGGCTGCTTTGAACTACTGTGCTCCATAGTTTGGATCAATGGTGTATATAAGGCACAAATAGTCTATTGGTGTCAAAATTGGCCCAAGCTCTCTCCTCTGTGCCTGAAATACGACCCCTAGGCGAAGTGGCGCGAATAACATCAAGTCAATGTTACGTGAGCACACTCGCTGTCAAACTCAGGGGTTGGGTTAAATCGAGACTGACAATGATAACAAGAGAGACGGACGAGAAACACTGTAATTGATCTCTTTAAGTCTATGCCAAACAATTCATACTATACACTGGTCGACTGAATTAGGTGTAGAGATTTTAAAATATCGTCGTGTACATCTTCTGCGAGGCTGACAATGATCATTTAAAATCTAAGTGAAATATGTAGTTGATACTCTTTAATGTGGGTCGGCCATTGTGCAAAGCAGAACCAACTGGAGGCATAATCAGATGGGTTGATTAAAGTTTGCAGGATTCCGTGGTGGGATCGCTTTGTTATTATTATCTTCGAGAACTGTAACTTTAAAATTTAATTTGAACTGCTATGCAATCACTGCAAACTAGATCACATTGTCAGGTCTAATTCAATAATCTATGAGCTAACTATATAGCAAGGATAACCGTAGCTTTAGAATCAGGACCGGTTTCCTAGAGCTAGATCTGTCTAGTAGAGACGAGTTACAAGATGTATTTAGGTACTTGGGGTAAGCAGAACCTTCTCCTTGAAAATGGGCCCACGCAGTAGGAGAGCACAGATGAAGGCGTTCAGGCGTCTCGCCTGACAAAACCGAGACAAAGTGCAGCACAATGTTCGTAGGACTCTAATATGGTACCACTGGTTGATATTTATATTTGGTGTTTTTTGTTTTAAACGTAGGTCCAATTAAAGGTCTTTCTTAACCACTGTTACATGCAATTGAAGAAGGAGTCTAGCATTTTCGTATGCACGAGCCCGAACTCTCTGAAAAGTCATATTACATAGTACGCTCAGTATGCTGGCTTTCTTTAGGATCAACAATTGACCAATAACTCCAGCACCACAGACCAAGTCAAGCACTGTACACACACCCTCAATTGCATGTGGACTCTCCCTCCAGTAGTTTTTTCCCATCGGGATCGATCTATCTGCCCCCAAACTGCTCCCCTTCTGCTCTGCCCCACCTCTTAACCTCTAAATTATCCGCTTCTCCTTACGTACCTCATCGATCACCATCCTTCCTAACGCGTCCAAAACGTCCACATATATAATGCACGTCTTATAAGCTTAAGTTTTGCTCTCTGCTCCCCATTGCGCAGTCAGCAACGAAGTTTTTTTTTCATCTCAGAAATGCTTCGCAAGGCTCAGAGTTCTAATTTCGAAACCATGGCAGGAAAAGTGGTAAGTAGTTGGACCCAAATCGGCAAAAAGCTTATCAAGACAGGAGATGGCGGGCGTAGAAGCGATCATCGGTTTTCCAGGGCGTTTTTAGAAATTACCTGACGGACATTGGACAACCAAACTGAGCCGAAGAGATCCTCCGAAAGAAACGCCAGATCGGAGTCTATTTTACGATTATTTTACGGTTTGCTTTACGATACTCTACGATTCCATCAGTTTCTAATTGTGTTTCCACTTGAACGAAAACTGTCTAACAAAAAGTCTCCTCAAAGCTCTTTCGGATCAGTGAACGGACGAGCCCAGTCGGTAAACAACATCAAATCGCGACCTAGCATCGATACTGCTGAAGGAAACACTAGAGACAGTCAAAATATGAACCAAAACAATGTTGCAAACGGTGCTGCTGCCGGGCTTGCTGAAGGAAGTCCTCCAGATGGAGCTGTTTTGCGTGAACGAGAGACAATTGTATCCAAGATGAGTGCAGGGCGACCGGCTAGCGAAGGTAAGTGAAAATGAATCGAGCGATGCCTCCGGCAGGTCCTCCCGGGGAGGGTTGGTTCTGCTTCGCAGAAAACACACAAGAAACAAACATCATTGGGTGGGGAACCCTTCCCAATAACGATTTGCACCCATTTTCTGCGAAGCAGAACCAACCTCCACGGAGTGGTCCCGCCGAAGGCCAGCGGAGACAGATCTAACATTCAGTACGGGGAAATCCTGGCATTGATATAAAATGCGGACCTTTGCTCAGATATTGGGGCATGAAAGACAAGTCGCCAAATGTGTGGAGGGGCTCAATCCTCATCGTGACCAATGATTCTACGTCTGAGTATCACAGAGTGCCTACAGCCACCCTGAAAATCAACCGTGTGGAAAGATCCAGTGGGTCGGCCGATGGCGAAGAAGAAAAAACTGTTGAACATTCCGAACTGAGGACTTTAGAGTCCCACTCTATTCGTATCTACAACGTATATGGCACCTCGTTTTGGAGATTTGACCTGGAATTCAATCTAGAGGAGTTTGAGCAGAGCATCACCTATGCTATCAACGGTGATGAAGATCGCAGTTTTACTTTCTATCTTCCCACAAACAACCAGACCATGAACATCATGTTCCACTCGTGCAATGGGTTCAGTTTTGCGGTCGACCCGGAGCAGTTCAAAGGAAGTCTGTGGGCTGACGCGTTGGAGAAACACAAAGAGAATCCGTTCCACGTAATGCTGGGTGGAGGAGACCAAATCTACTGCGACTCGGTCAAGGCTTTCACGCAGACTGTGAGCAGCTGGGCTAATGAGAAGAACCCGGTTAAAAAGCACCAGGCCAAGTTTGACGCCACGGCCTTGGAAGAGGTCGAACAGTACTACCTCCACCACTACATTGGCTGGTTTGGGTCTGGGTACTGGAAGGGAGCTAACGGCTCGACCGTGCAGTCTGAAATACCCAAAGCCATGGCCCAGATTCCCATGATCAACGTTTTCGACGACCACGATATCATTGACGGGTTTGGCAGTTACCCAGACCATACAATGAAAGGAGCGATTTTCAGCGGAGTGGGAAACGTCGCTTTCAAGTACTACTTGCTATTCCAGCAGGCAGTGAGCCCCGAAGACACTAACTTTGATCCCTGTTACGAGGTCGGGGACCAACCGGGCCCCTTTATTCATCAAAGGAGCCGGTCTATCTACGCCAGACTCGGTAAGAGCGTCGCCTTTTACGGACTCGACTGCCGGGTTGAGCGGAAGCGAGACCAGATAGTGCGCAGGTCGACATACCAAAAGATGTTTGATCGCGTGTCGAAAGAGGTCGACCAGTCTGGCGGTGAGATCCGACACATGCTGCTCATGCTAGGTGTGCCCCTTGCGTACCCTCGACTTGTGTGGCTCGAGACCCTTCTGTCATCAAGAGTCATGGCTCCGTTTAAAGCTTTGGCCAAACACGGAATTATGGGGGGTCTCACCAACCAGTTTGACGGGCGAGTCGAAATTCTCGACGACTTGGACGACCACTGGTGTGCCAAGCATCACAAAAAGGAGCGAAACGAGCTGGTGAGACAGCTGCAGAACTTGGCCAAGGCCAAAAAAATCAGAATCACCATCTTAGCGGGAGATGTCCACCTTTGTGGAATCGGTAGGTTCCACACTAAGGGGAACAAGGTCGCTCCCATCAACGACCACCGGGGCATGCTCAACATCATCTCCTCTGCCATTGTCAATACGCCTCCGCCAGATGCAATGGCCGATTTCCTCAACAAGCGCAACAAAGTGCACCATTATGACCGGGAGACCGACGAAGACATGGTCCATATTTTCACTCGCGATGTAGACGGACAGCACAGGAACAATTCGAGACTATTACCTCGACGAAACTGGTGTAGTATTACGGCACAGGGGGAGAAGGGCACGGGTGGTGCCCAGGTAGCGGGACCAGAGTGGCTAAATATTGAAGAGGTTGGACTCCATTCTGAAACAAAGTATCCCAACCTGCCTTCGTCGCTTTCTGTTGTGATTCATGCTGAAGTGGATAGATTGAGCACTGCGAATGAGACAAAGCCGTATCAAATTCTGGTTCCTGTTTTGGAGTGATAGGGGCAAGCAAAATTAATAACAATGTACCACTATTTACTTGCTACTATTACCACCCGTTATTTTAAAATAATATAGTTTGGAAAGTTATATTTAACTAAATAATAAATCGTAATCTTATATCTAACAGTTTCACTCGTCCTGTACTAGCAATGCGAATACATTCCACGCTGTGAGTTTTGCTGTTGCCTGTTCTCTTTCCAGGAAGCAGACCCAACCCGGAGGGGCCACCGGAGGCATGGCTACGCTAGGCCATGAGTTAATTATTACGACTAGATGATAGTTACAACTATATCGTAGTCCATATTATAGTTATATCACACAGCAAATACTATACTCAAGACATTGGTGTAAAACAACTATTTGAACTCTATACCCAATGGAAGCATCGGAATGCCAGATAGAAATTAACATCTGCGTAGCAAAACTTTAGATTATACCCATATAAAGTACCTTCTGCACGCCTTTTTCTAGCTCATTTCGATGAATCAAATCTGTGGAGTTACGGCATCTGATATAATATTTATTATCAGTTTTGACAGGAAGCTTCCCCGGATTACCCGCCAGTCATAGTCTCGCGGTTCGCGCATTGAGAGGCCGATCTATTAAGAACCATTCTGAGTTGCTATTATACCAAAGTAAACAGCAGTAAGATGGCACCGTGGGATTGGTTTTATAAGCTATACGAATACCTGATATCGTTGTTTTGGTGTGTATTTATCATAGGATGGTTGGATTTACCATTGGCTGGCACTAACAAGGGCGACTGAGGTGAGAAGAGGGGAAGATCTACTTTTGATATCTGTTTTGATTGAAGAATCCAAAAAATACTAACAGATTAGCTGGACCTCACGCTCCTAGGATTGCAAAATGCAGGCAAAACATCTTTGTTGAGGGTGCTGGTGGTATGTGGGACGAGTATTCATAGATTCAGTTGCAGTTGGAGTGTGCAAAGCTAACCAGGGAGATGAGTTTGCGCCTGAGTATGTGAATTGTTTTGAATATATGCAATGCCTGCCTCCTTAAGCTAATAAGTTCAATTCCCACTGTTGGATTTGCCATGAAACGAATCAAAATGGGCAGCGTAACTCTTAAATGGTATGCCGGATTGAATTTCATGCTATATTATTTCAACCAACATGGTTTTGTACAGCCTATTAACCAGCTGGGATTTGGGAGGGCAACCGAGATTTCGATCGATGTGGGAACGATACTGTAGGGGCGTCAGTGCGATAATGTAAGGACTGATGGATATTTTTTGAGTGATCTTATTAGGCAACAGAGAGACTGACCAGATTTGTACTGGACGCGGCCGACGAATCGACGTGGGAGAGCGCCAAAAAAGAATTGCATGTATTAGTTTCGAAAGAATCGTTGAACGACATACCCTTGCTGGTTCTAGGGAACAAGAACGATCTGCATAATGCTATAGACGTGGACAAGATAATAGAAGTGCTAGACTTGGGGTCAATTAAAGACCGTCAAGTGTCATGCTACTCTATTTCAGTGAAAGAAGCGAGCAATCTTAACTCTGTTCTATCATGGCTCATTGCAAGATCCAAAAAGTGAAAGATAATGAACACACTTAAATGAAAATTAAGCAAAGTTCACTCATGGTTGTGCCATTTTCCAAGTCATTGTATTATTGGATCACTATGGTGTTGGGATTAGCTCAAAGCATTTAATCTCACTGTGTGCCTTTCACTTTTCTGAGAAACTGATGTGAGAGTGCAGCAAAAGCGTAAGGAAGCATGTCAAGAAGGAGTTACTACAAGCATTTTATTATAAGATATTTCCACTAACTAAGCTATGTCTGTAATACGAGTTTACATATAAACTGCATAAGTACGATGGGAAGAAAGCTAACCTTTTTTTCATTAAACTGTATATAGTACTACTGTCAATTTCGGTGAAGTTGAAAAGAATCACGCTCATTTTCTGCGAAGCAGAACCAACCCTCCCCGGGAAGGGCCGCCGGAGGCATATCCACAACCGAGTTATTTATTAACCTCGATCCACACAACCTTGACGCCAAGATGCGCCGTAAGCTGACCAGTCGCTACGTCTTCAGGTGACAGTCCCTTGTCGAACCGATTTATCAGCTCTTCACGAACTTCTGCCTGCTTCTCAGGGCTCATAGCCGTAATGTAGCTCCTACTCAGGCACGAGCCCCACAATAATTCCCTATCAAGAGGGTACGATGCTGTATATGTGAGAACCTGCTCCTCTACAGGCAATTTGAAGTAAGGCTGTTTCTCGTCAAACACGTCTTTCCACTTGCCTGTCTGAAACTGGGGCACATTGGTACTGAAGGACCACATGTATTCAAAGGCGCTCCGCTGCCAGTGGCCCTCGGGCAGATGCTTTACATCCTCAAAGTTCCAGATCAGTCCCAATTTTGCGCCAGGTTTCAGCACTCGCGCCAATTCCTTGATGGCATCTAGGTCGGCAAACCAGTGGAAAGCTTGAGCAATGATAATGCCATCCTGACTGCTATCATCTGCAGGCAAGGAATAGCTGCTTCCCTCTTTAGCGGGGATATCAGGGAAATTCTTCCTAAACGAAGTGAGCATCCCAGTCGATGGCTCTACTACCCAGAGGTCGTATCCTTTATCGGCAATTGACTTTGTAAACTTGCCCGTGCCGGCTGCCAATTCCAGGACTTTGGAGCCTTTGCGCAGTCCCAACTGCTTTATAAGAACTTCGACGGATTCAGGAGTGAATCCAGGACGAGCCTTGTCATACACTTCGTGGTTTGCATCGAAAGAATTGAGTGACGTTTGATTGACTTTGGACATTTTTCAAGACTACGACGGTAGGTGCTATTGGATGCTGAGTTGTTGAGTTAAGTCAACTAATTACTCCTCTATTTAAAGAATCGGATAAACTTCGGAGATTGACCCGAAAGTTGCCACAAACTGAACTTGCTGAGGACAGAGACGACGGGTGGCGAGCAGCCTGATAGAGCTTATAGAAAATCATATATAGAATAGCTGAGGCTAGTACGAAATAGACAGCAGACAATGAATTAACATAAAACTCCCTCAGGGAACGAATCAAGGTCTGTTTTAAGGAGAAATCTGGGTTTGCTTCCAGCTGATGGAGATAATACAAATTGATATATATTTTATAGCTGAGCCTAGTACAAAACAGACAACAGACAATTAACATGAAACTCCAACAGAGAACAAGTCAATGTCGGTTTAAGGAGAAATCGTGGTAACCGCCGCGGAACCTTGGCAGCTCGGGGTTGCTTCTAACGCTCTGCTCAACCGGCAATCGTCTCTCGTTCAGGGTAATGTCGCATTTCAGTCTGCATTAGTAGTCAAACCAACGTTTGCCAGATGCTTAGAGAGAGAACAGCTCAGGTTTGATTTTATTTTCAGGCAATGAAATAGCTGTGCTCTTATACGGAAAGCGAGTTACACCCCGAGCCTTTGTCCGATCAATTGATGTCATCTTAGTGCTCTGACTCGCTATCCTAATATAGAAAAACACCAGCACCACTGAATGAAGGTGTCTTTTTTCTTGTAGGATTTTATTTGCACCATCCCTGATTTATTCAAACATATACATTATTTTTTCTGTTTGTCCTTCAAACTATTGAAATGCTCAGAAATTTCCATTTGAGCTCCTCAAGCGTAGGGATATATAAACATTTTTGCTGTTCTCCAACAGACGCTGTAAGACAAGAAACTCGAATCAAGGTCAAATTGTTCTCCACTGTTCTTGTCCTCAGTCCTCACTTTTCCTGCTTCTCTGTAACAAATATCTCAGTTTTGCAATATGCGAGGGACGAGTTCGACAACAACCTCCAATGATTGTGGCTCCAAGTGATACCCATTCCGTCCATAACGTATCGTAACTAAGCACACTACCGTTTGGTAAACCTGCTGGCACATTCTCAGGCTCAAGCCATGTCTTTGTATCTGGATCATACTGCTCTCCGGAGTTCGGGTAGGCAACCAAATGGATATTTGGAAATATCTGATGCAACCGGCCGAGAATAAGAGCTGTTAGACTCATAGGACAGCAATTGACTCCAAGTCCCATCATAGTATCTGGAAATTGATAGCCACTTTTACGAAGCTTCATCAAGTCATCTAGAATAGGACTGTCTGCTTGCTGAATGCTGAAAGAAATATAAAATGGCATATCAGGGCATCTTTGTTGAAGTAGCTTAAGAATTATCATTGCCTCGTCGACCCGAGGAATTGTCTCAATTGCTATCATATCTGGAGATGCTGCCAGGATGCTTTTTAACCGAGGGTCATGAAAGCTTTCCAAATAATCTTTTTTTCGTCTCTGGTCACCGTATTCACCAGTGTATTCGGCTCCATTGGCTAAATACGCTCCATAGGGACCTATGCTGGCCGCAACCAAGGGTCTACGACGAGCCAGCATTTCTTCTCCCTTCCGCTTTACAAAGTCGTCACGGGCATCAATTGCTAGTTGAATTGACTTGAGAATGATTTCACACGCCTCCCCTTCTGTTTTACCTAGTTCTAGTAGCCCGTCTATGCTCGCCTGATATGTCGAAGTAACAATAATATCTGCTCCAGCTTCTAAGTAATCTATATGAACATCATATATAGCCTGTGGATCACTCAGTAACAGAGAAGCTGACCATAACGGATTGCTTATATCTTTTCCTCTAAACTCTAACTCTGTTCCTAGAGCTCCATCTAGAAGAAGCACTGAGTCAAGGTGCTCCATTATATATCAGTATATAAAGTTATGTTAAGGGCTGTATATAACTAATGTCAGAGTTCCTTCTACGAGCTGCTTTATAAGGGCACTGAGCTGCTGCAAGGAAGTGTGTAATTCGGCCGGATATCTTATAATCTACATGTCACAAGGTAGATTATTTGAATGTCATTGATGCAATGTCAAAAATGCTCGTGTGCTACCTTTTATCTGAAATGTCTCGAGAGTGTGTTGGATTGTAAGATTGAGTTTAACTAGGCTCTTTTTGATATTTGTCCCGAGATCCCCCACAGTATGCCAGATTTCACCACCCAATTCAATGCGCAATTCTCATCAGTTACCTCCTAACATTTACTGAAGCTTTTCAAGTTGTCAGTCCAAATAGAGAGGGACCATGAGTTATAGACTTCAACATCCTCTGACAGGAAATTGGATATGGAGAATACAAAGTACACACATAGTGAGTGGCTTATTGCGCTGCTCTCGTCGAAATGTTTCGACCAATCGAGATATATCCTCGATATTGAAGGACCTACCACAGGTGACTGGAGGTGGTCCGTTCCCTGCAGAGCCGAAGCTTTCAATAGTTGGTAGTCCCGGGTCATTACTTCACGTGGCATTACCAGCGTCTGCTGGTATATATGCCCGAAGAGGTCAAATTGTAGCTATCAATGGGTCAGCTAACGATGTATGTGTGCTATGTCTATTATAGAAAGCTACGCTTTCTGCGAAGCAAAGCCAATCCTCCCCAGGTAGATGCCCTCCCCCGCTGGAGGCGAGCTGGAACCAATTATCTAACAAGGTGACATCAAAATTGGCTGTGAAACAGTCCGTTAAGGCACTTTCTGTGGCTGTCCCTGTTTTGTACCAACAAATCACGAGTACATCGCCAGTATCCATACTGATATCTGGGAGCCACCGAGCAAACTCGTACAGAATACTAACAGTTTCGAAAGGAGAAGAATGGATATTTACGCAAAGGAATTCTCTACTTAGCTGGAACGAGACTGTAAACTTAGACTCTGTTCTGCGTTTTGCCAAATGGAGTCATGTGAAAGCCAGTGGATTTGGCCAAATTGCCTTGGCTACTGAACGAGAAATGTTCCAAGTCGAAATTCAAGATGGTGAAAGCATCCTGGTAAACCCATCTAGCATAGTTGCATATTCCAAAACAGCAGAAGAGAGTCGTACTGGTAGTCTCCAGCGTATTGCTCATCTGAATGTTAGTTTTGACATCCCTCGGCTTTCAGCAAAAATATCTGAAATAAAGGCTGTTCGCGCATTGTCCACTTGGATTAAATATATCAGCACAAAGTTTTGGAAGGGCGATATTGGATTCAATATCCAAGGGCCGAGAAAGGTTATAATTGAGAGTAAGGGCGGTTCTTCGACACAATTATTCTCATCCGGCGAGTTGAAAGATACCGTGAAAAGACATTGATTTCGCTTCCGTCGAGGCCCCTCCCAGCGAGGGTGTTCCCGCTTCGCGGAGATCTGATTATTCATAAACGTTGTCTACTAGAATGGTCATGATTTTAAAAATATGCGTCGGCCTCGTAACAGAATATTTTCATTAATAAAATATGGTGCTTCAACCGTCTAGAAGATTCCCTCTGTATCAAAGATATAGTTACATGCGAGCTTCTGTTACTTCTTTCACTCTGTATCAATGAACGAACTCAAACCATTTTATCCTTCCCTATCTCTCTTAGTCCATATATTCTCCCCTAACATTGTGTCGACAACGCACACAGCATCTGCCTCCATGTCTATAAGTCTATACCTTTCGCCTCCTCTTTCCTACTCTGTATCGAGAACGTACTTTTTATATATCTCATTCCTGGGCCAGCCATCAGTCCCAAGCACAGTGCGATTAGCCAAATGGTATCCTCGTATGCGAGGGAGTGCCACAGCCCATACGAGCCAGTATATGGCGCCGGCTGCCAGAATTCCAATACCAACCACACAGTGCAAGTAGTAGGGAAGGTCCTGGTAAATATTCTGAGACGGGTCTTCAGGCGGCACAAATGGGGCCACGACAAGATAAACAGAAGACAAAAAAAAGAATACCACGACGGGCAAAGTAGCTTTGATTGGAGGGTTCCAGTCAGGATATCTTGAGTTTTTCGTTAAATAGATTATGATCAGACCCAATGCGACAAATGCGTTGACAATTGATAAAGGGTACGAGATCAAATTAAGAATAAAGTTATACGCATCACCAGGCGGAGGAGCCAGCATAACAATGATTGATACCACCCAGTGTTCGAACAGGCCAGCAAACGGAGCGTTAAACGGCTTGCTTGATGCAAAGAAAGCAGAAAATGGCAAAACTCCTTCGCGTCCAAGTTCTTGGATAATCCTACCCTGAGAAAATATAACCGCCATAACATTTCCCAAGGCAGAAAGAGCTACAAACACAGAAAGTGCCTTTTCGCCAGTTTTTCCAAATGCAATACTGAAAAATGACCCTGCAAGGATCCTGCCAGAATCCAGAATCTGCTCTCTGGGAACTACAGCAAAGTAGGCAATGTTAGTGAGCATGTAAAGAATAGCTACCACGACCAGGGCAACCGGAGCAGCGATTTTCAAAACTCGATGCGGATTTTTCGCTTCAGCCAGAGCGTAGTTAGCGTTGGAGTAGCCAATAAATGACCAAATGACATTGTAAAAGGCAGTGACAATACCATAGGCCGACGACTTTGTATTGTCAAAAGCATGATCAAACGCATGGGTATCCTCTATATCTAGTTTTCCTGACAGTGCAACCCATCCAGTAATAACAATGATAAGGATAACCACCAGCTTAAAGATACCTAGAAGATTCTGAAGTCGCAGTCCCCATTTCAGAGCCACAGAATGAATTAAAAATGCAAATGTCACACATGCGAGTCCAATCAATCGCTGGTTCCATCTACCAACTTCGACTCCCGCTGCATATAAAATATACTCTCCAAATACAACTGAATTAGAGGCTGCCCATCCCAGCAGGAATGCATACATAGCAAACATTGAAGTTGCCAGGAATTTTGGATTCTTATACGAGAACTCGAGGTAGTTCTTCTCTCCACCATTTTTGGGGATCATTGATCCCCATTCTAAGTATACCATCAGACCAGATGCAGCAATAATGGACCCAATTACCCACACAAAGAGTGTCAAGCCCACTGACCCACACATAGAGAAGATGCTCGAGGGAGTTGCAAAGATTCCAGTCCCGACCATTCGGTTGAATATGAGGAAAATTGCAGAGGTGATACCAATTTGCTTGCTCTTTGCAATCACTCCGTTCTCTTCGTCATAATCCTCATGGCTAGAGACGGTAGACTTGGAGTCTTTATTTGTCCAGAATGCACCCATTGATCCTGGGGCTATTCTTTCTGACGGTTTATAGATCTTTCCTTTGCTTCAACTTAACAAAGCAAGGTTCCTTTACTTCACTACAACTCGAGAGAGAAGACATCTTATAAGGACTGTTCATAAGATGAAAATGACACCATAGTTTCGCGAAATTTCGCAAGACTGCTCGATAAATTTATGCCAAGTTGCATAACGCTTGCAAAAATAAATGAAAACATGCGCGGCGACGGAAAAATGTTTGATTTCTCGGCCGTTTCATATGAATTTTAACGATGATCATCGCGCAGGACGGTTTATGATGAACTGTCACGTGAATAGCAGTGACAGGCCCGAGTAGCTGGCGATTTCTGCAAAGCAGAGTCAACCTCCACGGAGTAGTCCTGCCGAAAAGGCGATGCTTACGAGTCTATGCTGGCCTTCGGCAGGACAACTCCGTGGAGGTTGGTTCTTGGCAGAGAGCATCAATCTCGCATAATCACCGTTCACGCTGAAGAATCTGTTAAAAAAACAGGTCACGTGCTGGTCCCGAGTAGAAGCCGAGTAGCCAAGAGTGACAATGCCAATGCGAGAATCTACACAGGGTGAATGAGGGCGTCTGTCGAGGAATTCCAAATAATGGGCGTGTGCCTGTTTTATTTCACGTTATGCATTAGGTTTTAGCCCAATAGTAGCTTCTTGTCCCAGTATTGATTGAATAGCTTAGTTAACTTTCTTCATACAGTGCAAGGTATTATAATAGAGAAGTTACGCGGCTTGCATCTTGATTTCACCGTTAGTAGAACTGAATATTGGATCGTAAGCTCTTTTTACTTTAACCGTACGCATGAAGTTTCACCCAATAGCTTCTTGTCCAGTCGAATAACCCAGTTAATGTCACCATACAGAGGGATGCAATTTTTTAGTCACGGGACTTCTTCTTCACATATTGATTTTCTTCACTACAATATATGAAAGATGAGCCTTATATAAATGTTAGGAGCCTTCAAAAGTATTTAAAACACAAAGAGAATCTCTTAAATGAGAACCCAGCTTTAAAACATCTGCAGCTCTTCCTCAATATCCGGGTTTCGTTTACCGAAAGTACCTGGTAGGTGGCATACGCACGGTGATAAAAACCCGTTGAGTTCCGCCACTGCGGAATTGTATACTACGTACTATTCAGCTAGACCTATTCCCTCTTTAATTTGGTGCATGGAATATATTACAGCTACTCAAACTACACTGTCTCTCTTCGCGTCTCTAGCCTTGTGAGGTAGACACGAACGAGACGTCAAAGAGGCATAAAGAGGCGTAAAGGAGAATGAAAAAAAATCTGTGAGTGATGAGACGGTTTCAGGGGTAATGGGTAGGGTAACCTCTTCGCCATCGTTATCAGGGTCTTCTAAGGGTCTTCTAAGGGTCTTCTAGGGTCTTGGTGCAGGCATGTCTACATTTAAATAAAAGGATCGTAATTCCTGGCTCTATTTCCACGCTTCAATTACGTTTCATCTTACAGTTGAACTAGCTTTAGAAGTTCTATGTCGGTAATGCAGTGATTCTTATTTTTAAAATAGTGCACGGCTTGTTTTGTTACATCGCCGTGGATATCCGCCGTTCCTTCCCCAATATTTTCTTCTATACGAACATCGATCCACATGTTTTTGCCATGGTACTGATTGGCTCTTCTCAGAAGAACAGTTTTTGCATGCTATCTGCACCCGAATTGAAGGATAAGAGAGTTGTTTGAATGCTGTAGCAGGCGTAGTACGGGGTCTATGGGGCTTAATGAACGCTTAAGTTATTTGGAGATTAAAGATATTTATGGCTTTGGGAAAGTAAAAATAAACTGTTAGATACTTTTTGATATAAGCAAAAATTTAGTCGGTCAGACCTCTAACTAATGGTTTTTATAACATGCTAGCGTGTTGAGCAAGGGGCAATACAGGCCGAACTACAACCAATTCAGTCAAACGTCAACGTAGTCCAAAGCTATGGCCCAGGCTGTTGGCGTGCGAGAAATCAATCAGACACCGACTAAAGTTAGCTATGGAAGGGCATACACGTGGGAAAAAGGTAGTATTCTTACGTTTGAGGAATTATATTCCAGGCTGGTTCTGGACAGTTTTTAGGCAGTCATGGAGGCGGTACGCAGTAAATAAACTGCAACAACTTGTAGTACAGTTTTGCGAACTTTTTATGTTTTCTAAATTGGGGTCTTCTTTTATATAGAGGGCTAGATTGTTATCAAAAGGTATGTTGTTCTCTTAATTGTTTGAAAAGGCATCAATTGTTCGTTCAGAACGTTGAAAATCGGCACAGAGTAAAAACGGGAAGCTTCCGCTGAATTTCCCTGCATGGAGATCATCCTGCCGATCAGCGCCTTATAGATCAAGCAAGGAATTATACTGGTACGGACCCAAAGTTAGGAAGGAGAGAGAGAAGCAGGACCAAGGAGTTAGGACGAGGAAGCAGCGGGACAGAGTTACGCACAGTCTTTTCTTGCTAATTCTGCCTGTTATATTTCTTGAGTACGTTGATATTGTATTGTTGCATTGTACTCTTCTTGCCACTGTATCAAGCATACGTCAATTTTTTCTGGGAGAACAGTATCGCCATTAGAGTCGGAGCAACGGTTTTTTATTCCACATGGCTCAGGCACCGGCTTTGATTGGATCTGGTTTTTTCATTTAAAGTTGCATACACTATGCATGTTGGGGGGTTCAGAATCTCCAGAATCGTCAGAATTACAAAAAGAAACAAACGAACCTGGTAATCATCTAAACGTTGATAGGCTACTTTAGCCAGCGCCGTCTGAGTTTCATTAGGAGGAAAGGCTGTTGTTATTTTATTCCGACGGAATAAAGGACGAGACGTTACGAGAGTGTGGTTGGTTACCTTCTTCCTTGCAAATCCTATAAGTAGGGGCCGTTGATTCCTCGCATTTACTTGGATTTTCTTGGTTCGTTCTGTACCCAACCTAAAAAAGCTCTCTCGTTTGCTCTCTCTTTTTCATATCGCTTTTTTGCTATGTACAAACTCGCTGCTTTGGCCATGGCGGCCGGTGCTGTGGCTCAGACCATCACCATTCTCCCTGGTGAGTCTATTGCTACTCCTTTCTCCGCCCCCGTCTTCTCCACAATTCAGCCTGATGCCTCTGAGGTCGCTGCTGCTGCTGCTACTGCCACCGCTGCCACCTACAGCCAGGACTACGTCCCCGGTAAAGTCTTTGACAGAATTGTCCATGTGTGGCTTGAAAACACCGACTACGACAAGGCTGCTGGCCAGGCAGACTTGGCTGCGTTGGCCAAGCAGGGTATCACTCTGACCAACTACTTCGGTGTCACCCACCCTTCGTCCCCCAACTACCTCGCCGCCGCTGCCGGTGACCATTTTGGCCTGGACACTGATGACTACGTCGTGATGCCTGACCAGGTTGCCTCAGTCGCTGACATTTTGGACTTTGGTGGAATCTCGTGGGGTGAATACCAGGAGGACATGCCCTACACTGGATACCAGGGTTTCCAGTGGCTCAACCAAGAGACCCAGGCTAACGATTATGTCCACAAGCACAACTCTCTTGCTTTCATGGGGAGCGTTGTTTCAGACCCTGGCCGATTGGCCAAGATCAAGAACTTCACCCTGTTCGATGTCGACATCCAGAACCAGGCCCTGCCCCAATGGTCGTTTGTCACTCCTAACATGACTGACGATGGTCACGATTCCAGCATTGAAGTTGCCGGTGAGTGGGTTGGACGATGGTTGACCCCTATGCTCAGCAACAACACCTACTTCACCGACCGAACTCTGGTTGTGTTGACTTTTGACGAGACTGACACTTACACTATCCCTAATAATGTGTTTACTCTTCTTTTGGGAGGTGCCGTTCCTGACAACTTGAAGGGAACCACCGATGACACTTTCTACAACCACTACTCTTTGATCTCTAGTGTTGAGGCCAACTGGGGATTGCCTAACTTGGGACGAATGGATTGTGGCGCCAATGTATTCCAGTTTGTTGCTGAGCAGGTTGGATACACCAACACCTTGAACCCTGACTTGACTGGAGTTTTCTTCAATGAGTCCGATATTGGATACCTTGCTGACTCCAACCTGCCTATCCCTACTCCTAACTTGACCTGTGTGGGTGCTGGTGGCCAGGGTGTCTTGGAATCCATCATTAAGACCTGGGGATCTAACTCCACCACTGGATCATCCAACTCTACTACTTCTCCTAGTGACAACTCCACTGCTCCTGGATCTACTTTGTCACCTTCTGCTCCTTCAGCTAACTCTGCCAATGCCAAGGTTGTTGGCGCCGGTGTCCTTGCTGCTGGTTTGATTGGTGGTTTGTCTCTGCTGATGTAAAATAAAGGAAGTGTATTCGGATTATGAATTTCTATCTTTCCGGCTTAATAAAAAAAATTCTTCTTATCTACTTTGCTGTTAAACCATTTATTATTGACCTTATTTTTGTTTCAACTGTTTTTCTATTGCTGATTTATTCTTAAATATTTTTATCTTCTGTTATTAGTTACATTTTTTTCTTACTAGTTATAACTGCAATATTTCTTTGCTGACTGTTCTTTAAAATAATTTGGCATATAATATAAATTCATTAGACCAATAACTTAGAGGCCAAGCATAAAGCTGCCTCGGGCGGCCCCTTCTTGGGGAGGGGTGTTTCTGCCTGGTATAAAGCTAAGTCACTAAAGTAGTTTTGAGCCTTACATTAGTTCTTCGATGGTTGAAATCGTCAAAACTTGAAGACTTGAATTTTTGAATTTTGAAAGACTTGAAATTTTTTTCGATTTTTATTTGTTTTAGTTTATGTCTATTGAGCTATAGTTTGCACTGTCTGCATTTCAAGTGTATATTTCATAAACACTGAAGTTCGTTTGTTGCTTCGATATTCACCACAAGAATTTAAAATTCTCCAATTACTTAAATATTTTATAACTTCTGCCTTTAATATTTTTTTAAAAAGATATAGTACAGTTCTTATACTCAACATCGTAACCCTCACACTGTCAGCGTTCACCTATCCCTTTTGATGTCTGGCATCTCTCTTTGGTACGCCTTCAACTGAAACCCTGCATAACTCAGGAACAAGTATGCAGCCTAACGCAGGGACCAACCCTAGCGGCTGACCCTCATCGTGAACCTAAAAACTCAACACTCAGAAAGACTTAAACGATCTTCTTAATAAGATTCAAGTCGTTATACTTCCCACGATAGTCACCATAATGTCAAGTGTATCTCGCATAATCCACTTTGCAGGGTCGCTGGATGGGCCGTTGATCAGCAATACACGAGGTAGATCTTGCATATCGTACTTAGAAGTGTGATTAATTGGCGACCTCTGGTAGGTCAGTTTTTGTGCCAGTTAAACGTAACTCATGTCGGGCTCAATATTTTCTGTTCAACCGTATAGGATTGTTTACCGACGGTAATAGTGATGTTGCATTTCACATTTGACTGATCTAATGGTATAAAAGCAGGCAATTTGGGCCTTTTTCTCCCTCTCTCTTCTATATCTTGCTTACCGCGAAATAAAAACTTCAGAAATGGTCTTCAATAAACCTCTATCGCTAGCTACCGTTGCTGCATCCGTTCTCAGTCTTCCCCAGACTGTCAACGCCATCGCACCAAGCTTTAGCACATTCCAGCCTGACGCTACTCAAGTCGCTGCAGCTGCTGCCACTGCTAGCACTGCGAACTATAGAAACGACAGATACGTTCCGGGGCACGCCTTTGATCGAATTTATATCATCTACCTGGAAAATACTGACTACGCCAAAGCTGCCGGCGAGCCTCATCTTGCTGAATTGGCAAAAGAGGGCATCACCCTGAGCAACTACTACGGTGTAACGCATCCTTCTCAGCCCAATTATGTGGCAGTAAGTGGAGGGGACAACTTTGGGCTGGAAAGCGATGATTTTATCCAAATTCCGGCCAATGTTTCCACTATTTTCGATCTTCTTGACGAAGGCGGGGTATCCTGGGCTGAATACCAAGAGCACATGCCTTACTCTGGATACGAAGGATATCAGTGGCAGAACCAAGAAACTCTGGCCAATGACTACATGCGAAAGCACAACCCTGCTATTACTTTTGAGTCAATTCAGAATAGTCCTGCAAGCTTGGCCAAGATCCAAAATTTCACGGAATTTGAGAAACAGCTGCAGGAGAGGGCTCTCCCCCAGTGGGCTTTTATCACGCCTAACATGACCAATGATGGTCATGACTCTACTATCCAAGTTGCCGGTACCTGGACTTATGACTTCATGAGCTCCCTTCTCAAGAACGAATATTTCATCAAGAACACTCTGGTGGTTGTTACGTTCGACGAGACTGAGGATTACAATATACCAAATAACGTTTTCACCTTCCTGCTTGGTGACATCCCCCAGTACCTCAAGGGAACTACGGATGACACCTTTTATGATCACTACTCTCTGATTGCTTCTACTGAGGCTAACTGGGGACTCTATAATCTAGGACGAAACGACTGTGGTGCCAATGTGTTCAATATCATTGGTGAGAAAGTTGGTCACCGTAACACTGCCATTCGAGGTGACAATTCTATGAATGCCAGTGCCCCAGGTTACTTCAATGATCAAACTATTCCTATTCCAGCTCCTAATTTGAGGTGTGAGGGAGCAGGAAGAAAAGGTGTTCTTCCTTCTATTGTCAGAACTTGGATCTGAGTAGCTGACGTAGATAAGATATGGATACAAATGGCATATTTACTATGTAACAGACTATCAAAATACTTCAAATCAATCTAGAAAATCCCCGTGGCCTTCTGCATAGCCGGGATGGGGCCCCTGGATGCAGCTTCACGTTACACACATGTGAGATGATATATATGAAGTCACTAAGATTAAAATTTAAAATGATAGCTTTACCCCACAACTTGCGAGCGACCCGGAAAATCTATCACTAACACCCTTACCGCAGACCTAAACCCGATCTTCTACGAGTTCAACGTATTTGATTTTTATCTTTGAAACGCCTGGTTGCAATAGATAGATTGTGTATACGTGACTTGCTCCATTTTTAACGCCTGGAATCTTGGAATTGTCAAAATGAGCTATAATTCGTCGGCTCCAAAGCTGATTCCAAAAAGAAACGGAGTACCGGACGAAACGACTTTCGATGATTACGATAGATTTGAGGCCCAGGAAGAACTAGATATGGAGGATGGATTCTATCAAGCTGAGGTGGGCCACCGTGCCTCGCACTCATATGCCGACGAAAAATTGTTGCAAGACATCCATGCGAAGCTGCATGCTTTGAATATGAATGTTGGTTCTTTGCCGCGCTCCTCTGGAGGACCTTCTTCACCGGAAATGATGCGTCCTCCACCTCCCCCAGTTCAGTTGAAGGAAGAGGATATTGATCATTCTCGTCTTAGTACACTACCCTTTCATGACCAGTCAGTCATGGGGACGTACCACAAGAGCGGACAGGAAGAAGATCCGATGATTGCAACCGAACTAAGCCTGATGTACTCCAAGGTACAGAGATGCCTGGAAATTAGGCGGAAATATATGAGTCTCTCGCTGCAGAGGGAAAGAGACAACCCCAAGAATCAACCAGAGTGGAAAATCTACCCTGCTCCTCCTAAGCCCGCTTGGAAAGATACCAAAGAGTTTCACGAAGAAGGCACAGGCCGTCGACCGATCAAAGAAATCGGAGCTGATTTCAACTTTGAGGAGTGCGATGTCCCAGACGCGTGTGATCTCGTGTACAAAATGGACAGTCAAGGGGTCTATCAGGTGTACGATAACGCAGAAGCTATGGATAAAGGCCACGACCCTATTGTAGATGTCCCGACCATGCGCGACTACTACATTGATATGGATGAGATAATCAACCACAGCAGTGATGGTCCAGTCAAAAGCTTTGCATTTCGGCGTCTGCAATATCTGGAAGCCAAGTGGGACCTGTACTCATTGCTCAACGAGTACCAGGAAACGGCTGACTCGAAGCGGACGCCACATAGAGATTTTTACAACGTCCGTAAAGTCGACACACACGTTCACCATTCTGCTTGCATGAACCAGAAGCACTTGCTGCGGTTTATCAAGTATAAAATGAAAAAGTCACCTAATGAGGTGGTCATTTTCCGAGATAATCAGCTTCTGACCCTGTCCGAGGTGTTTCAGACATTGGGCCTCAAGGCCTACGACCTTTCCATTGACACACTGGATATGCATGCGCACAAGGATACTTTCCATCGATTCGACAAATTCAATTTGAAATACAACCCTATTGGAGAATCCCGGCTGCGAGAGATCTTCCTCAAGACTGATAACTATGTTCATGGAAGGTACCTTGCTGAGATCACCAAAGAGGTTATGGAGGACCTCGAGCAGAGCAAATACCAGATGGCCGAGTATCGTATCTCAGTTTATGGACGATCTGCGGATGAGTGGGACAAGGTGGCAGCTTGGATAGTCGACAACAAGCTTTTCTCGCCTAATGTGCGGTGGCTCATCCAAGTCCCCCGGTTGTACAACTTGTATAAAAATAGCGGCCTTGTCGACAGTTTTGCGGACATGATCAAAAATATTTTCGAGCCGCTCTTTGAAGTTACCCAAGACCCAAGCTCACATCCTAAGCTACACGTTTTTTTGCAGAGGGTGGTTGGGTTTGATTCGGTAGACGATGAGTCCAAGGTCGACCGGCGAGTGCACAAGAAGTTTCCTCCTGCTTCCGAGTGGAACATTCGCCAAAACCCACCTTACTCGTACTACCTGTATTATCTGTTTGCCAATATCACGTCGCTAAACCATTGGCGAAAGAGGTTGGGATATACCACATTTGTGTTACGACCGCATGCCGGTGAAGCGGGCGATCCAGAGCACCTGATCTCAGCTTATCTCACTTCGCAGGCCATCAGCCATGGCATTCTTCTACGCAAAGTGCCGTTTATTCAATACTTATACTACCTCGATCACATTGGGATTGCCATGTCGCCGTTGAGTAACAATGCTCTGTTCCTGACTTACAACAAGAATCCCTTCTACAGCTATTTCAAGCGAGGACTCAATGTATCCCTGTCGTCAGACGACCCGCTTCAGTTTTCCTACACCCGAGAACCTTTGATTGAGGAGTACTCTGTGGCAGCTCAAATTTACAAGTTGTCGAATGTGGACATGTGTGAGCTGGCTCGCAATTCTGTTCTGCAGAGTGGATTTGAAGCAGCCATGAAAAAGCACTGGATTGGCAAGGACTACCTTTTGCAAGGACCGAAAGGTAATGTCATGGAAAAGACAAATGTGCCCGACGTGCGTTTGTCTTACAGGCACGAGACATACCTGCACGAGATTGGGTTGATGAATAGATACACTGGTGGTGCTACTGAGAGCGTATAGAGGAGAGACAAGATTCTTTCCGGGAGCCCACTGGTAAATCAATTTTTGGGGTAGATCCATGTACGATGAATCGCGTGCTTTATTACCTAGGGAAGCTGGGATGAGCCCACTGCCGTCTTGTTATATAATTTAAAATTAATTAGAGTTGACGTTAGTTGGCATGTGCATCGTTGTAAATAGCGGGTAAGTTACTGTAAGTCAAAGGGATGTCTAAAGTAATTATATGCTCGATTCATTTATTTTCTGTCTACGTAAAATTTTCACTTTTACTCTTAGTCTCTTTCTCCTTTTTATATTTTATTTTCATACTCTCAGGGATATTGATCCTCAACCTCTTCAATACATAAACACCCTGGACACTTTTACCCCCTGTTTCACATATACATATCACCAACTCGCCGCACATTATTTCATATTGGCTCGGACCTTCAAAAGTGCAATCTTAACTGATAAACCCTCAGTCTCATTGTAGTTTCTGTATACATTTATCTTTCATTTGCGAAAAAATATAAAAACAAAAAAAAAGCGTCATGCCCGCTCCACGAGTGTACTCCTACGCTGAAAAATCGCAGGTCGCAGATTCGGTCGCAGAGTATATTGTCCGCACTCAGAACGAAGCCCTGAGTAAGAAACGTACATTTGACGTTGCCGTGTCTGGCGGAAGCTTAGTTAAAGTCCTCCGCAATGGTCTGCTGAAACGAGTAGATATTAAATGGTCCCAATGGCGGATCTTCTTTTCCGACGAAAGAATTGTGCCCTTGGATCACGAAGATAGCAACTATGGATTACTGAAGCTAGAATTACTAAATCACTTGAACCCGAGGATTCATGGCTCCCCAGTGACCTTCACGCTAGATGACTCCATTGAGATGGATTCTGGAGTAGACGAGTTTGCTTCCAGGTATCAAGAAGTTCTTGTTTCGAATCTGGGCAAGGATGTCAAATTAGATCTGATCCTGCTAGGTTGCGGGCCAGACGGCCATACTTGCTCTCTGTTCCCCGGGCATAAGTTGTTGGAAGAGACAAATCTGCTTGTGGCAGGCATTGAAGATTCCCCCAAGCCTCCTCCTCGGCGAATAACTTTGACTCGACCTGTTCTGGCTGCAGCTGAATCAATTGCATTTGTTGCCGAGGGTGCTGGCAAGGCTCCGGTGCTCAAAAGGATCTTTGAGCGTCCTGAAGACAGGCTTCCTTCTACTATTGTGAATGAAATATCCAAAAGTGGAGTCTCATGGTTTGTGAATGATGCTGCTGTAGAGGGCGTCGAAATCACCAGGAGCGTACTTTGAAGCTGGTCATACCTAAATGACAAACAAAAAGCGAAGGACTACAGGTACATATGAATGGTATATATAGGATGAATTAAGAGTTTATGAACCCACTCTAACCTTACCACCGGGAACATTGGGATGCTCGCCTCCGGCGAGGCCCATCCAGGAGGGTTGGTTCTGCTTCGCAGAAAAATATCGTAACGAATAAATTATAAATAATAGCTCTTCCCCATTACAATTCTGCGAAGCAGAACCAACCTCCTCCAGGAGGGGCCACCGGAGGCACGGAGAGACGTTTTGCGGTTATATGATAAATATGTGATCATTGCATGCTGCTTCCACCCATCTCCCGTAGGGTTCTGGAAACGGAATCAACTTCAACTAGGCCATCCCGAGACGCCAGATTATTGATAATAAAGCCCAGGTCAGTTTTTGCAAAATTCTCATGTCGTGACAATGCTTGGAATGCTTGAGTGCAGCTCACGGTCATAGCACTACTGCTGAATGGCCTCCTTTTGTGATTGGACAGACTCGTACAGAACAAGGTACGCATAGGATCAGTCTGGCACTGGTCACACGATCCAGGCATATGAGTAGAGGGGGTGTTATGTGACGTAGCATCAGATGGTAAGGACTTTAGCGTACCTGTGCGTGGAGCTTCAAACAGAGGCGCTCGATGGTGATGGTGGGTAAAGTCTATTTCTAAAGAAACTGGCGTTTTGGGGCTTGGAGTTTTCGGATCAAATGTTTGGCTCCCCTGAGTTTCCAACGGTGATGCTCGGTGGTGGTTAAAGTCCATTTCCACTGGCGTCTTGGGGTTGGTAATTTCGACTACTGGGTTCTTCGCATCACTGCTTTTGGCTTCTGGCGTTTTCTCTAACAGTGATTCCACAGGCTGGTCTTCAGACAAAGAAATATTGCGGCCGTGCCCATGAGAATGGTCAGACTTTGAATCTGCCTTAGAATCTGCACAGAGGCAAGGCGTCCCGTTTGAACAAAACCCACAAGGATCTACGTGTGACGAAGAAGCGGGCATATCTAACGAGTAGATATCAGAGGCCTTAGCCCCGCTTTGTGAATCATGCTCAATGCCACTGTTATGCTCCCCAGATATGCTTCCGCCAAGATGCGCATTCATGTCAATCTCGAGGTTCGAACTACTTCGCTTGAACCGCTTGAAGGGAGTTCCCTGACTTTTAGGTTTCCTCTTCAAAGGTATCGCTTTCATTGGTGTAAAGTCTTCGTACTGTGACATTACACTTTGAGCATCCTTAATCGTTTTGGACGATGAAACGGGCCCACCATTCAACAGCTTCTCTTCTCGTTCACTTGCAGGCTCCAACTTCAAAGCAGCACAGACGCAGTTCGATTCAGAATCGCAAAACCCACACCCACGGTCATCCGAAGAATTATCGCTCACTGGAGTAGCCAAATATTGCGGGTGAACAAGTGGAGGCACTGGCACACCACCATCTCTATCCACCGCTCGCATCTTTGCCTCGAGCTCTTTGATCCGACTTTGCAGATTTTCGTTCTCCTTTCTCGATTTTTCCAGCGCACTTTGTATTCCTTTAGATGGCATTTCTGACTTTGGCGAACTCGGCGTAGTTGCGGCTGTCTGGCCCGGTTTCCGTCCTGGCTTTGGCCGAGGAGGCAAAACCCATTTCTTCGATACGTTCACGCTCGACACTTTTTCAGTTTCTGGCTCTTTGGACCGTATGGGGACCAGAGAAGGCCCATCCCCAGGCTTAACCGCACCAGCCTTAATCGGGCCCACAGAAGGTGCTATGTTTTGTAGATACATCACAGGCACAACCAACCAGTACTATTCATTTCAAGCTCTTCTTACTCCTATGGGTATTCTTCATCAGATATCGAAGTTACCATGAGAGTTACCCGGAGCAGTCGGAGGACGCCGGGGCGCGTCTCCAGCTGTCTCCCGCGGCCCCTACCGGGGAGGGCTGGCTCTGCTGCACAGAAAGCGTATACTCATCAGCAGGTTAAACGGTCAATAGCTGGAATTGAACAACTCCTGACCTATGGTGGACGTTTTCAGTTTCTTATGTATCCCTTTATGTGAGATCAATCATCCCATCAGTATTGGCCTGACTTTTATGATTACATAACATTTGAGCTTGTTATTCACACCACTTTTCTTAGGGTCAGAATTCAGTCACAGAGCAGGTATATTGAAGTACTTCCCACTCTCAGGGGCTGTATGCATGATAGATACACCATTGGGCCCGATCTCCCGAGCAGTGGAGTTGAAAGCTGCCCAATTTGGCCCGTGTCTTTTGGGTGTTGGATATCTGATTCGCATCAAAGTTACGTGAGCTAAGTTTCCTCGGTGAGGCAGATAACATTATGGATATAAATGCCGTTTATCAGCCTCGAAGGTTTCGCCATCGTAACACGTCGCAGTATCGTATTAAAATGGAGTTTCTAGCAGTAAGTAATGGGATGTTGGAGTTGATTTGTGGAACAAAAACTGACTAGAAACTTGCCACTGCGGCAGATAGACCGGGAACAAATTGGAAGGGACTGGTGATTGGGTTCACTGTGGGACAGTACCTATTTAGTAACTACTTGGAGTACCGACAGTATCGAGTGTTTGCAAGACCTGCTCCGCCTGCTGAACTTGCCAATGTTATTGACGATGAAACGTTTTCCAAGACGCAGAGTTATGGAAAGGCTAAGAGTCAGTTCTCGTTTGTGTCGTCACTGTACGGACTGATGGAGAATCTCGCCATCTACAAGTTTGATCTGCTTCCTAAGTTGTTTGGCTTTTCGGGCCGCATGGTGACCCAATGGGCTCCCAAGTGGGCGTCTGGGATCATGTCGCAGTCTATTGTGTTCATGTTTGCCCTTAGTTTCGTTGGAACTGTTGTATCGTTGCCGTTGTCGATTTACCAGACGTTTGTGCTCGAGGAGAAGTTTGGGTTCAACAAGCAGACCCCTCGGCTGTTTGTGACTGACATGATCAAACAGCAGTTGTTGTCTATTGTACTCGGAGCCCCGATGACTCTGGGTGCTCTCAAGCTCATTGACTATTTTGGTGACAAATTTTTCTTCTACCTTTCGCTTCTCACTCTCGGCTACCAAGTTGTCCTGATGGCTATCTACCCGACCTTGATCCAACCTCTGTTCAACAAACTCGAGCCCCTGGAGGAGGGAGAACTCAAGACGAGTATCGAGAACCTTGCCAACCGTGTGCAGTTCCCTCTGACTAAAGTGTATGTAATTGACGGCTCCAAACGATCCTCTCACTCGAATGCCTACTTTATGGGTCTACCATGGAGCAAGCAGATCGTGTTGTACGATACTCTGATTGAGAAGAGCACTGTGGAAGAGGTGACTGCTGTGCTGGCCCACGAAATCGGCCATTGGTACCTGTGGCACATTCCCAAGCTTTTGGGAACCACCCAGGCCCACTTGTTTTCTATCTTTGCTCTTTTCTCTG
Source organism: Spencermartinsiella europaea (assembly GCA_030579595.1). Classification (NCBI taxonomy): domain Eukaryota; kingdom Fungi; phylum Ascomycota; class Dipodascomycetes; order Dipodascales; family Trichomonascaceae; genus Spencermartinsiella; species Spencermartinsiella europaea. The sequence goes on from JAKTRG010000003.1 coordinate 39,442, forward strand.
CTTTTATCAACAACAAATCCATGTATAACTCGTTTGGATTCTACGACTCGTACCCGATTCTTGTTGGGTTCATCCTGTTCAACGACCTGCTCCAGCCTTTGGACAGCATCATGACTTTTTTCATGAACCTTGTGTCTCGGAAGTTTGAGTACGAGGCCGATGGATACGCAGTGAAACTTGACTATGCTCATGAGCTTGGCACTGCACTGATTGGAATCCACAAGGAGAATTTGAGTGCCGTGGATGTCGACTGGTTGTACAGCAGCTATCATCGATCGCACCCGACTCTGCCTGAACGACTCAAGGCTCTTGAGTGGACGGAGAAGAAGGAGAAATAAGGAGGGATATGCCTCCGGTGGCTCCTCTCGGGAAGGGTTAAATCTGCTTTGCAGAACTCTCAAAAAAGGTTCAGGCTCTTTAAATGTATTTTAAGCCTCTAGACTAAGACGATGTTATGTATATAGTTGTGCCAAACTGTGCCTATCAAATCAAATGAGAGTGTACAAAGTCATAAATGAGGATATTCAAACAAATCAGTGAGCAAAGGCAAAACCGATGACTACGAATTAGACAGGCTGCTAGTTTACGTTCGAAGAGCCTAGTATGACTGTTTCTACTTCTCGCGAAGCGGGACCAATCTCCACGAAAGCGGCCGAAGGCAACATTTCCCCACACTTTGTTATGTGTCAATGCGATGCCTGGCGTGGCTGCGCATGAGCCCCACAAAAGCACCTTCAGTACGTACTGTAAGACGATCGCATCATTTAAAGTCAAGTGAACTTTAAATCTTCAGTGTCTTTTTGATAATATTATTGTTCTGAACAAACGGATTGCCGCATTTTGATCTCGAGAAGTTGGTTTGAAAGACTTTGTATATTTGAGTGGACACGGAATATAGCTGCACTATCTTTTCATCTTCTATATCCTGATAGAGTTTGACACGCCACTACTGTATTCTAAGATCATTTTAGGATTCTCAGTTAGGATTACTCGTTCCACGGTGGTTTGGTTTATTGGACCTGTAAAAAAAAGGAATAGGAAATAAATTGTCGAAGCTTTCTAGAAAGCTCCAATTTCCTCGACCTCCTCCTAGAAAGGGATACAAAGAATTAAAAAAAAAATGTCTGTTTCGTTCATCGAGCCTGACTTCGCTGCGTTAAGAGGGCAACGTAAGTCTTCTATGGATAACTCTGTCTGCCCGGTCGATGTCAATAATGTGCCTGACAGAACTGACACTGTAAGTCCGTTGAATCCTGACTCATCGTTGCACTTGGCCGTCTCCGAGTCCATAAACATCGACGATGCAACTCCTAGACAGATATCGTCATTAAGAGCCGGATCGTGCCTGAGCTCGGGTTCCTCGAAGCGGCGCAAGGCCAGCGGACCCTTCTTAAGACGAGTCTCGTTTGATACTATCACTCCAGTATCGCCATCGGCACCCCTTTCACCTTCCGCCTTGGCATCAGGTGTTAGCAGTAATAATACAAATACAAACACCAACACAAATGGAGGTCCAGACGCCCATAATCTGCTGCATCAGTTATCGAGCGAGCCTGCGAGCTCAACTACAACAACAACAACAACAAGCGCATCATCATTTTTCTTCCGAACAGCTTTGTTCTCATCAGCATCGGCATCTTCTTCGGCTAATGGCCAAAGCCCCCCGCTCGAGTCTCTCGATGCCACAAACGGACTGACGTCGTACTTTGTGTCGTCGCGGCACAGAGACCTGCGCTGGACGCAGAATACACGTACGTTTTTGTTTGCATACACGCAGAAGGAATATAGCATAACAGCCCTCAAGTGGCTCATTCAGAACCTAATTCACGACGGAGATGAGCTGGTGTGCATCAAACACCACGGTGCTAGCGGAGACGAAAATGACCGAAGGCCATCAATCTATCAGAAGGAAGCGGAGCTTCTTCTGGAGCGGATTCTGGAGATCATAGGGCCGGATCTGAAAATCAACATCGTCGTAGAGCTCGGCGTTGGAAAGGTGAAAAGCGTGGTCAACAAGTCACTGCTTCTCTATCAGCCTTCACTGGTCGTAGTTGGAGCAAACCAAAAGTCGTTTAGTAATCTGTCACGGATGCGGTACAAGAAAAATGTGCCTAGGTATCTGATAGCCAAATCGCAGGTACCAGTGATTATGGTCACTCCGTGGATGGCGGGACAGGTTGACCACCCGACCCGAAAAAGAAGCGATGACAGCAATTGGACTGGTACTTCAGAGTCTGTGCGTCCTTCTATGGCACGTACATTGTCAGAGTCTTACGATTTCACTAGCAACAACCCGTATTTGTCCTCTGTTGCTCTAATGACTGAAAGATCTTCTGAAGAACCGGATCCTAAGTTGCTGTCTCTCACCAAGGTTGACACCGACTATTGTGAGCAAGAAGTTGGAACGGATATGGCAATGGCGAATTCACAGTCTCACTCTGGCGACAAAGATGAAGTATCTGCTCAATCACAGTCTAAAGATACGATAGACACTAAACCACAATTATATGTGCGATCAAATTCGACTCAGTCAGTGCCTCGAAGGTCGCAAGACAACCATCTGGCCACTAGCAGAAGCGCGCCTGGCGAACTGAAACAAACAGCTCGCCCTTCACCATCTATAAAGTGGATGTCCAAGTTGAATCCTGCCACATTGTGGTCAAAGTCTTCACGGACTCGAAGGTCTACATAGCAAACCGCCTTGTCGTTGTCAAGGCATTTCACGAATAGCATCGCCGTACAAGTGTAATGTACGCAAATTATTTACTAAGATTGGGGCCAGTAGTTCATTTAATATGAAAATTTATAAATTGAATACCGCATACATATTTGAAGGGGGTTATCGTTAGAGTTCTTCCTGCGTAGGGCAGCCAAACCAGAGTTACGCAGAGCTAGAATAACCGTAGGTGCCCACTCGAGAGTCCGCCACGGACCCACTGAGCAGGTTGGTCCCGGAGGTTGGTCCTGCTAAAGGGGAATTTTGAACGAACAAATTCGGTGTAGACTCAAGGATGGTGTTGCAGCAGTTCATTCATTTGCTTGGAGTCTCTATTGTGTATACAATGGCAAGCTCTATGCTTTTATGGTAACGTGTCACTTGGGCATCCAATATTGAGGCTTCGCTTGAAATGCATCTTTATTGTCAGATCTAAAACGATGCTGAAATAGAGACAGCTGTAGATATTGGTATTGGTTATGCGTTACCTATGTACGTATTCTATAAGCTGCGTGATTGTTAAATCAGTAACTTACACATCAGCAGTACAAAATTAGACAGAAGATTGAAACAGAGAAACGTACAGCTAATGGCCGTAAGATCATAAGGAGTTACATTTGAGAGAAATAACTATGTAGCCATTTCAGTTAGTCTATTGTTTTCACACTTACAGGTTAACTATATTGTACACCATTTTCAGACCGCCATCCTCGGGCACCAACAGGATCAATTGAATTGAATTATTTGAACATCTCAACTGCCAAGCTCTACTTTGTAATCTTTATATACAGTTTAAAACTATTTTATGGTAAACATTCCTTCCCCATCAGGGAGAATGGCGTTGCTGAAGTTGTAGACAGAAAATGAGTTCTCCTCCTAAGCGGCCACAGTGGTAGTTAGTATTGTTACCCTTCGCATGCACCAATTACAACACAAACTCCATCTAAACATCATCACACGAACAGCCATAAAAATGTTGAAAGTCGTAGCTCGTGCCGTTCCCCGCCGACTGTTTAGTACTTCTTCTATCCGAGCAGCTGAGACTCCGATTGTCAGTGCACCAATTGCACCCAAACGAAAAGTTGGAGCTTTCCGAGGAGGGTAGGTAAAAAGCTTGCGGGTGTTTTTTTGCTCTTTCGTAGATAACAGTTTCTAATTGAGATTTCTAGGGTTTCTCGTCGGAGTCACGTTGACTGGCAGCGGTGCCTACTACTATCTATTTGATGAATACAGAGCGGCCAATTCTGCTGTGCTGACAGATGTGATCCAGCTACAGAAGTCCATTCGACAACTTGAGGACCACGTCGTGGGACTGGAAAAGAAGATCAACAAGGATTAACTCTTACCTCGTATTATGTATTAGTATTAAAAGAAAATCGTATCTGTATATATAATCTGAAAACGCTAAATAACATTAGAGAATACGTAGTGCTTTTTAATCATGAGTATTAACTATTAGTCCTTTTTGTACGCTTTTGCTCTCTCAGTTGACCTCTCCGCCAACCCATTCCCATATCTTCATGATCTCTCCATGAATTTCAGTGTTACGGGAACGAACGTTGGCGTGGTCTTCAACGCGAGTTGCTACGTCATGCCACAGCTTGTCGGTTGACTTGACACCAGGCAAAATGGAATCCCGAAGAGAACTGACGGCAATGTACCGGACCGTCTTTCCGGCTGTGTCTTCGTCTGCAAGACGCTGCTGGGCACTCAGTTGAAGTAGCGACTGCTTTGCGAATTTGGCAACTCGCTCCTTGTACGCGCTGCGCCTAGACAGATACCATCTTAAAAGTAGCAGAGATACAAGTCCACCACTCAGAACCGCAGCTTCTCTACGATATCGGACCACAAGTCCTCCGATGGCTTTACGGACTCGGCATTCAAATGAGATGTTGGCCAAGGACGTCGACTGTAGTATTTTCTTCGAGACGATGATGTCGGGGGCACCATCGCTGGGTGAGTATCCTTTTTCAGCGTGACGAACTCGTTGGACCTGGTTAGTTATCTTTTGATCTATTCTTGGTAAATAATTTTTGCCAGGTTTTAAAAGCAAAAAATCAAAAAAATCATTTTAATCATCTTGCCTTACAATCACTTCTTCATCGTTCTCAATATCTTTGATAGCATGCTTCCACAAGTCTTCGAACTCTTCGTCTGACAGGTATGGACTCTTTAGGTTTTTCAGAATGCCGTGTAATTCAGTTTCCTCTATTCCTGCTGGAACATTTTCACCACACTCTGCCTTGGCATTTTGTTGTCGAAGAACAAGTCGCGCGTGCTTTGCAAGAGCTTGAATTCTTCGCTGCTTCTCAGTGTCTGGAAGACAGGCCGGCGCAAAGGGCAGACGCCCTCCTAAAGAAAAGATGTTGGACCGGTACACAAAGTCTTCGTCGCACACAGCCTTGAAGTTCGGATAGCAAGTGGAGTGGTTAGGACACGGAACGCACGCTGGCTTTATTTTCTCCAAGTACTTTTCGAGTACAGGCGCCTCCGCTCTTTCTGTTCTAGAATGTGGCATGAAGTTGACGTCGCAGTAACCGATCTCAAACCGCTCCTTGCACCACCATATCGAGTAAACGCTGAAAATTCCAAGAAGCACTACAATGGCTAGACTAGTCCATGACACTCCACCAGCGTCAGATAAATCAGCTGAGTGTCGCCGTCGCTTTTCCGATACTTTGATGCGCTTTTTTTCACTGTCTACTTCTTTCTCCAACTTCTTGAGTTCCTCCTCCTCACTGATATCAGACTCCTTCACAATACGCACCGGAGCAGCTGAATCAATTGGAGGGATGTTGAAATCCTCGGCATTTTCGACAGCTTCGTGCTGAAGCTCTTCCAAGAACTGGTTTGAAAGTCTAAGATTATTCAAACTGGGCATGAAATTGAGAGCTCTGCCAGCAAAAGTGTGGTCTGAATGACGCGGGGTGTGCCTCAGGGCCGCAGGGGGAGTATTCGAAACGTCTGGAACTTGGGCTTGTGTGGAAGGTACTTGGGGAGATTCGGCTTTAGGTTCTTCGGGGCTCGAAGGAAAGTTTGAAAAGTGTCGAATAGGGCTTTTCGGGCTCGTCACTTTGATTGCAGGAGATAAAACAGGAGGAGCTTGTTCTATTTGGGCTTCTTTCTTCTTCTTGGAACTGGTGGTCCTCTTTTTAGGTGGGGACAACGTGTCGGCAACTGCTGTCGACTCGCCCAAGGATCGCTTCTTTGAAGGTTTTGGTGACTTGGGTTCAGGGGTCTTTCGCGAAATTGCCGGACTGCTGCTCTGTTGGAAAACGTTCTTTTTAGAAAACGGGGTCGTTTCATGTTCATCTGAAGCTTTGACCTCTTTCGGTACTTCATCCTTGATCTCCTCTTTCCGGGCTCCTTCGACGTCGCTCTTCTTTGACCTCTTTCGTGGAGATCCAACTGCAGTCACTGATGCTGACGCTGACTTGCTCGGTTCCTCCTCAACATCTTTGGCATTGGGATCAACTATTGGCTTGGTTGACAGTTTCTTGCGTCCCTTTTTAGGAGACGCAGGGGTTGCAGGAGTATCAGAAACCGCTGATTCTTTAGCCTCAGACCCTTTGATCTCCACAGGGGGTTTCAGAAGCGGCCCTTGTTCCAACACAACACTCTTTGTCTCTTCAACAGACTTCTTTGTTGTTTTACGAACAGAGGCCTTTTTGGGCGACGAAGGTTCTTTCTTCGCAGGAGATTTCGCAGGAGACTTGGCAGGAGATGTAGAACGGGTGGCTCGCTTACGCGGGGCATCTACAATCCCGGACCCTTTAGGCTCTACCGTGGATCTGTCTCGAAGAAGTCCAGCCGCGTTAGGCACCAATTCTTCGTTAAAAAGCTGAATGAGGTCCGCCTTTTTTGCGCTGGAAGGAAAATCTATATCATGACCGTGCAGAATTCCACGTAACTCGGCTACTTTTAAGGTGGCCGGGTCGAAGCCCGGCTCGAGAAAGTCAGTTCGGTCCATTCTGTGCTAATCTGTAGAATATATTGGACGCGCGTCGTGGGGAAAACGCGACTATAATATCAACAAGGCGGGCCCGGAAGGATAAATCACAACCGAAAAATATAAAAGGCAAACGCTGGAAATCGCTGTATCTGATTCAGCGCGTTTGGATGTTATGACTCGCTTCGCTACTCTGAGTCGCCTCTCTTGTGTGATTTTTGAGGATATCTAACAAATTATAGCCGTGGAGAAACAAAATAAGCTTCGGTTGGGAAATCATAACAAATGAAGGAGGGTAACTCGGGCATCTTGTATTGCTGCAAGTTACAATAAACGAATGCGGCGTTTGTTGAAGATGGTCCTGAGAGTAGATGAAATAGCGAACAAATAACAAACAATGAAAAGTCTCATGGATGGTAAGCGCAAGATTTTGGAATATACCTTGTTGAAACCTCTACAAGAGAAGCTGTAGGCTGGAGAACAAGTGTAGTCGTTCTGACCGCGTTCTGACCGAACCTCAACGGCTGAACCGTCAACTTATATCATTGGACATAGCTTATTTGAAGCATCAGTAGTCTCACTGATAGAGAATAGTAGAGAGAGACAGGGTTTAGTTAAATTGGTTCACAAGGGTTGGCGTCATAACGTACGTTGATGGCAAAGGTGTGACTCGACAGATTTTACGTAGATTTTGTAACGCCTGTCAATGTGCAGACTATTATCATTTTTATCACATGTAGCATTAGGTATTTGACATATCTGGGCGCATCTGTTAATACGCAGAGGGTCAAAAAGATAGAAATGGACAGAGGCGAACTACTTAGGCCGAGTTCGCATATACTGTGGTTAAAAAAAAAGGAACAGAGAGGAGTAGGCACTTGCAACTTTGCTAGCAGCCCATGTCGTTAAAAATTGTCGTAAAAGGCGTCTCCTCTGAAGACACATTTCTCTGCGAAGCAGAACTACCCCTCCCCCGGGAGGGGTCCCGCCGGAGGCGAGCTCACCTCAGTCTTCAGTTCCAAACCGCATGGTGATAGTTGGGGTCCTGTTGAGAGCACGATCGGGACCTGAGTGGTCTATTAAAGCTCGGGACGAAGACGACCTCATCTGGGGCGGACTAGTCCCACCGGATGCGATTCTCTTGCCGAAGCTTCGGAACCGGTCGACGACTCCCGAGGTTTTTCGCACCGACTTGGGCGAGCCTGCGTTCAGACTGCTAGGGTACGCTTTGACCTTTTGATTGTTGGACGTAATGAAGTTGTCGTCTCCGCCGTTGGATGTGGCTACAGGCGAGGTGGCCGGGGACGACGATGATTCGCTTGATAGTTTTTCGGTTGTTTTCTCGGTCTTATCACTGGCTTCGAGTAGTGATGGAGATGCCTGTGATATTTTGGAAGAGTTTTGTGAGTCAGAAACAGTGGATAAAAACACGTTGCTGCTAGAACTCGTGTCTGTTGTCGTTGGCGACCTTGCTAGGGCCGACGGTGCGAGTTTTTCATCGCTGTGGATATCTGACGACGGGGCAGCAGGAGAAGGTTTTGCTCTTTCTTCTTCGCTGACTTGGCCAAAGGCGTCCAGGATGCTGAGATCCTTTTCGATGAAGTTTTGCACAATGTCTTCAACGCTTTGTTTGGGCATTTTGGTATGTGGTTTGTTGCAGGGACGGAGACTATCCGAGGTGCAGTTTTCAGGGGATGAAGATGACGAAGAAAATGAGAATGAAGTTGAAGATGTCAGAGGGCAACAAGATGCAGAAGAGTTAGAGCCTGACAGAGGAGAGCCAAAGTGCTCAGACGATGATGCTGAAGTCCCTGAATATGCACTGTGAGGCCGAGGTTGGCGGCCCTTTGCACTGCTGATAGTAGGACTAACTATCGGACGACGAGCGCTGCGAGGAGGAATGGACAGCTGCGAGACGGTAGGGCGGTGACGAGCTTTGACCAGCAGAAATGTGCCTCTTCCCAATGCAATTGGAACCCTTGTGGGAGGAGAAGATAATAAAGTTGGTTGGGTGGAAGAGGAGGGGGAATTTTCTGTCACCCAATTAATAATAACAGTGGTTTTTCTACTATTATTATTATTCAGGGGTGTGAAGTTTTGGTTTCGGTTCTGGTTTTGGTTTTCGTTTTTGCAGTTTGCTGTTGGGACAGGGGTAGTAGTAGTGGTGGGTCCACCGGCAGTAACAGTGGTGCAGGTTATAATATCACCAGACGAGAAGGTTCTTTTGGGGTCGGATGAATGCCAAAGTGTTTCGAATGGAAGTTGAGCCAGACCTGGAGTGGGGACTTTCTTGGCAGCCTGGGTCCAATCGGAGAGCTGTGGGGGTGTGTGGTAGGAGATTGAGTTGGACGATGAGTTGGAGGAGGCGTAGGAGAAGGGTGAGGAGAAGGGTGAGGAGAAGGTTGATGAGCAGCAGGGTGACGAGGCTGGGGTTGTTGTGGTTGGTGAATCGAAATCGGAATCTGCGGTTAATATGGGGGATTGAAGTAGCAGATCGGTGCTGCTGAAGGAAGCTTGCATGGTTTTTTTTTTGGGTCCAGTTAAGGGACAGTGAATTTTCTCGTTTTAGTCCTAAATTTTAAAACACTCTTGTGCCTAAAGTCAGGAGTTGGAGGTAGAGGTGAAACAGGCCCTGCAGAGAGACAATTCCTAATGCTGTTTTGTCTTGAATGTCAAGTAGGAGTACGGTGCAGTACTTTAGCAGTACTTTTGACACAGTTGGTGTGGTACCAAAGAGGTTGACTTTATAATATAGTGTTTGTAAGTACCGTTGTGTTACAACTAGTTCTTCAAAGGTATAGCCAGTCTGCTTCTCATACCAGCAACGAGCCACCAAGCCTTTTTTAAATAAATTTTTTCAATCGAGTTCTCTTCATCGGTCCGTTCAAAAGAGGGTACAGAATTTTTTTTTTCCGTCTCATACATGACAGGGGGAGTCGATATTGTACTGATATGGAAGGGTTCTGTGTTCTATACTGTGCAGGGCGGTATTTTCTAATATGTCGGATGTAGAAAAAGTTACTAGTGTTTGAAGAACCAGCACAAAAACATGGCAATCTTGGAATTGCAAAAATGAGACTGGACGCTGCCGAAAAACATAATTTTGTCATTCAGTTCCTCTTCTCCTTTAAACTCACCTCCGTTAAACAATCACTGAGGCTTCTTCTTCGTTGACGCCCTTTTGAGATCTTCCACTAACATGTTAATGCTCCGTACATTAGTTCTCTCTGACCACTATGCCATACCTTTTAGTTTCTGATCAATTGCAGTGTACATTAATCCTACATACCACAAGCTAGTCAGGTACAACAGGTACAACACGGCATCCTGCTTTTTTCTCAGATTCAATCCAAAATAAATGATAGCTTACCTACTTATCTTACTACTTTCCAAATGAACTCAGTTCCAAAATACATGCACCCCGAGCTGCCTTAGGTTCGAGCCGACGACCCAACAAGTGGGGCAGCCCCAGGTTATGTAAAAATCGCATAGAATATTTTTCTCCTGCCTTTGAGAAAAGCTTAAGCTTATTCTCCGAAGTACACAATGAGGCGATCGAGATCTTGCAAGGTCAAGATCTCAACGTGTCTAAACTTGAGTGCAGGGTCTCCGCAATACCCCAGTACCACAGTACAGAAGGCAAGGCATTATGTGTTTAGATCATAGGCTAAGCACATTGTATTTAGATCTTGGAGCTCGTGTTGTTTAGATCTTGAATCTTGCATATTGTGCCGCTTTGCATCGTTGCAAAGCAATCAAGAACACTCGAGCTTAAGCGTGGCCTTGCCCCCTCTACTGTTGTGATAACAATGGATTTCTCACAATTTTGCCAGCGAGAAGTAGACACCTCACAAAGAATACGTCAACCTTGAGACATCACAGACGCTCATTGTGAACATGCACTGTAAGCCTCCATTGTACCTCCACTACAGTTAGACGCAAAGAACTTTTTCCTGATCTGCTATAACTACAGCAGTACAGTCCGCCGTTCTGCACGACCCCTGCATCGGATGCATACGCCGTACCTTAAAACAGGCAGGGGGTAGTACTTCCGAAAAGAATCAGTAAAATTTCTCTCTCTCTCCGTAATTGCGTGCCTGAACCACTTTAAAACGCACCTGTAGCACTAGTATACGTACGTAGTCACATACCACGATTGGGCACAGATCGGGGTTGTGGTACTCGCCTCCGGCGGGGCCACTCCGTGGAGAGTTGTTGCGCTTCGCGCAAATTCTAAGCGAGTCGTAGAGGTTCACGGAACATCAGATCCCTTTGGATTCGCTCCAATTCTGTCGCTAATGGTATGAATCCTCGTAGAGACATTCCAACAAGTAGTTCAGTTCAGTTCAGTGCCTGCTTGCACATCCGGGTTCAACCTGCCATATTATGTGATAGATTATTGGTAGGACAGTATCACGCCAAATAGAGAAGAAGGTCGTTCTAATCCGGCGAAGCGGGAACAACCTCCACGGAGTGGCCCCGCCGGCGACGGGCTGGATATCTTCTGCTTTTTGTCGACACCGTTCAGGTAGACGCCGAGGTTGAAGAGAGAGGTGTGGTTGTTTGAGCAGTGATAGTAACCACACCGGACAGAGGACACCCGGGTAACGTTTGAGGGTTTTGGAACCCCACGATGTTTTTGTGGTTTTCGCACAGTACTGAACACTGAAGGCTCTGAAGTGCTTAAGGCGGTGAAATTGGACGGTGAAATTGGAATTGTGCGTGCACAGATGGAAGAGTATGCCCCCGATGCTCCGGTGAGCAAGCGCGAGAAGAAGCGACAGAACATGTCTGGTCGACTGTACCGGATCTCGGACATGTTTGAGGCTGAAAGAGACATTCACTACAGAAGCATGCTTCACAATCTTCAGAGCACGCTCTACTCGTTGCACGTGGGCGAGAACTTGGATTATTTGGAGGAACTTACGGATATGGAAGAAAGTCGAGATGAGGGCTTGGTCACGCTGCAGTTGTGGCAGAAATACCAGACGCAAAGAGCCGAGATGGAGTACCAGAAGGATGTCGATGCTGCAAATCAAGAGCATGCTAACATGACAGCTTTCGTGAAAGACAAACTAATGCAGCGGCTGGAGAGTCAGCGCAAAAAGCTGTCTGAGGACAAAGCGTTGCTGGACGTCGCCAACGACCACTCTTTTATCCTCAGTGCATTATCACCCAGTGGCAGTTTGGCTGCGCCTGGATCTCCCTCAGGTAACGCCAGCGGCATCGATAGGCGAAGTTTACGTCGCCGTGAGTTTGTAGGCGACGACTTTTCAGGTTTGTCAGGAGGAGAGGGTAAAGGATCTGGGTTTGCATCCAGCAGGCGGAGATTCAACGGAGACGTTCGCACTGGAGCGAGCGACCAGGAAGTCCTCAGCGATCGTGACCTAGAGGCCCTGTGGGGGAAAGATCGAGAAGCTCCAAACACAAGGCACACTTCCAAATCATACCAGGGAGTGGCAGCACTCAAACCGGAGGAAGCATCGGAAGATCTGGCATTGATACGTGGGGCCGTCAAGAGAAAGAGGGTGGAGACGTAACCACGGGTACGGGAGATGCCTCCGGCGGCCTCTCCCGAGGGGAGGGCTGGTTCTGCTTCGCAGAAATTGAATGTTCGCGACAAACCTATTCGAGCAGACTTTCTTGCTTGTACAATTCGGTGTGATTCACGTATATATGAAGCCACATCCCTCTCTGAGACCCATGGACAACAAACGTGGACAAATAGTTGCCAGAACGAACTACGGGTCCTTTCAGGCCTTTCTAGCAGCAATATTGAGTGGCCACCACAGATGCCCTACTCGAGCATTCATTATCTGTACTGTATGGTCCGATTTACTCCCCGGGATGAAACCCCAATGGAAAAGCAACATGGACAATTACTTGCACTACTGAACTACGGATGGTTTGGAGTCTCTCTAGGAGCAATATTTTATTTGAATGGGGATACTTGTGTATTTCCGTTATCTCTACACCAAGGGCCCGGTTACACGAGCTTATCGTTCATTTTATAAATGTTACCCCTACCCTGGCGTCTTTGGGTTGAGGCGAAAAACGTGGGAGGACCCTTTGGACAGCACCACCAAACAAACTTTTTTTCTTTCAGGGTTCGCGCGACAGGTCTAATTTGGGATTTCCTTCATCTCCATTTTTTAGACAGCACGACTTTTGGCAGCTTTCACAAGTGCTTTACCCTAAGCTGCTTTTTGAAAAGTACTTGGTGGATAGAAAACCACTCGTTCAAGGGGATAGGACTCGTTTGAATATAAGACCTAGTTCTTCTAATCTTTACTAGTTGTCTAGATTACTTCTTGTGTTTGGGGCATATTAGTTGTAATTTTAAAGTTCTAAGTGCTGTGCGAGGGGGGAGCACTACTTATTGTTCAAAAAGGTGCTAAAGGCGGACTTTGTGATTTGTGGTCACCTATCTCCACGTGAGTGACAAATTACTACCTTTTTTTTTCTATTTCACGATAATAAGGTTCGCTTAGTGTTGTGTTTTCTCTTGCCTTCAAAAAAATCTCTCCTTGTATTTGTGCTGAGAACTACCCGACGACCTATTAACTAATACCCCTCATCTAATATATAAATCGTCACGCTCTTTTTATATTTCTGTTAATTTTTTTTTTCTTCCTAGGTTTGGTTTGCTTGATTTGTACCACCTACCATGCTCCGCAGAGTAGTCAAACAAATCAACAACAGGATAATATATCCTACTGAACTCGAGAAATCGACTCACTCGTTGCATCATGATGAAGACAGTGGCCATGGCCACCAGCATGCTCGATATAACTCGGCAAGCCTGCAATTGGCATATCGATTGTACCAAAAGATCCGTCTTCTCATGAGAATCAGAGTTCGCATAAGTCACAACATCTCGACCCCGTTGTTTGCATTGGCTATCCTGCCTATACTGTTGATAATAATTGTCATCACCATGATCGCCACTTCAGGGCCCAATGGTAACATGCTACCAGGTTCGAGGGGCCCCCCTCAACTAAGAGAGATTAGCACTTTGTACGACCAACCGTTTGTCATTGGCTGTGTAGAACCCCAGGTTAGCAAACCACGCGAAAACGCGGTGCTCGTTGTCCTGGCCAGAAACTCGGAGATTGAGGGAATCACTGAAAGCATGAAATCAATGGAACGTCACTTCAATCGTTGGTTCAACTATCCGTACGTGTTTCTCAATGATGAGCCCTTCAACTCAACGTTTAAAGAAGCAGTGCAGAACGTGACCAAATCATCGGTCCAGTTTGGAACCATTGACCCCGAAGATTGGAACTTCCCAGCATGGGCAGACCCAGAGGATGTAGAGGAAGCAATAGCAAAGCAAGGAGACCGGGCTATCATGTACGGGGCTAAAGAGTCGTATCACAGAATGTGTCGGTTTTACTCGGGCAAGTTCTACAACCATCCTCTACTACTTCCTTACGAGTGGTACTGGCGCGTAGAGCCCGAGGTCAAGTACTTTTGCGATCTGACTTACGACCCGTTTGTGTGGATGAAGGAAAAGAACAAAGTGTATGGATTCACTATCATTATCAAGGAACTGGTTGAGACTGTCCCCAATCTGTTTAGACATACCATAGGGTATAAGAAACGAGCAGGTCTCAACTCCACAAGGCTGTGGGATCTCTTCTTGGAGCACGAGGTGGATGAAGAACTCGACAAAGATATCCGAAAGGACTCGGGGTCTGTTCGGAAACAGAAGCAGAAAAACAAGAAGGAAAAAGCCGAAAAACAGCAGCGACTCAAAGCTGAACTTGAAGAGCATTTACCCGTAGAAGCTCTTCTCGACAAAGAGAAACTCGAACTCAAGTCTGTCGAAGCCAATGCCATGAACGGCGAGACCTACAACATGTGTCATTTCTGGTCCAATTTTGAAATCGCTAGGCTAGACTTTTTCCGGTCAAAGGAGTACAACGACTACTTTGACACACTAGACAGGTCTGGAGGGTTCTGGACCGAGCGATGGGGCGATGCGCCCGTGCATTCACTCGCTGCTGGTCTTTTCTTACAACCTGAGCAAGTCCACTATTTCCGAGATATCGGCTATCGTCACACCACCATTCAGCATTGTCCTGGAAACGCGCCTCTGCGACAGAGGCCTCACATTCCTTTTATCAGCGATCCTAAAAACAAAGAAGAGGTCGAAGAAGACGAATACTGGGCCAACCCAGACAACGTTGTCACCAATGGAGTGGGGTGCAGATGCAGATGTGATACTGATATTGTTGATGTCGAGGGTAAAGAGGGGAGCTGTTTGAGTGATTGGGTTGAGCTGACTGGAGGCTGGGTCTAAAATCCGCATGGCCAAGGTGTAATTTGCATGTTTAATTCTAATGAATATAGACTAGTTACGTGTTACGAGTCCGAGTTATCTACGTGTGACACTCGCCTCCAACGAGGCCCCTATTGGGGAGGGGGGTGCTTCACCTTCGCAGAACTCACAACCGAGTTTTTTCTACGACCGAAGTACTCTCTGTATCTACAAGACCATCCCGCGAAGCGGGCGTCCCAAGTTTTGTGTACAATAGTTATAATATTATTATTTAAGTAGCTAACAAAAAATATAATCATGCAAGTAGTCCGTATGAGAGGAGATGTTCGAATCTAGGATTAAGACCGTTTAAAAAAATGTTATCGGGGGGAATAAATACCAATCAATCGCTCCAAAAAAAGATGAAGGGGGTCAATGGGCTGCTACGACATAACAAACTCGCAGCATATGCAAATCAAAAACTCTGAGGGAATGCTCCCGACAGATTATACCTTAGCGTGCTTGATTCTGATGTGTCTGCTCAGCGCATCCATTCTACTGAAAGTCTTTGAAGAGTCACCGCACAGGTCGCACATAAACGACTTTCGAACCGCAGCATGGATGGTATCCTGATGCCTTATTAAATCGTATGGCCTTGAAAATACCTTGCCACACTGCTTGCCTGTCTGCTGGTTTGCCATTTCACACCGATGAGGACCCGTACTTGACGGGATCTTCCGTTTAGTCGTTCGAATGCTATGTGGGGATGTCGTATCTGACGAACTAGGCGAGGAGAGTTGTTGTAGAGCCTCTGAACCGGGAGTCAAAAATTTAATCTCTGGTTCTTGTGGCTGACCTTCATAGTGCAGCTGTTGCACTTGTGGCTGTGACTGCTGTTTCCGCTCAGTTTTAGGTTCAGTTTTAATTTTAACTTGAACAGGTGCTGGAGATTCCGAGCTTTTTGCTGAAATACCAAACACTGGAGGCGAGATGCTACTGCTAGGAGTGCTCCGCAGCCAGTCATTGTCGTCCTCAGACACCGAGTCGTCGTCGTAATCGAACCCATCGTCTACATCATCGTCGTCGTCCTCATCGTCCTCAATCAAAGCCTCGGGTGTATCCAGGAGCTCCAAGTTCTGTAGTTCATTTGGGTGGACAAAAATCTGCTGGCTTGAGCTTTCGTCCAGTCCTGTAGTGGGTCCGAACAATGAGGGCATCCGGTCATACCGGGCATAGTAGTCGTCCTGAGGGCTTTTTATCATGGCGTCTCGCGGCGAGACAGTCATGGGGATGAAATTAACCTGTCCTAGAGATCTAAATGGAGCAGAATAATAAGGTGAGCTCACTTTAAATGCACTTTGGGGTTGCATCGGCTGGTCGTCGACATCCATGAAATCCGGCGACGCAAATCCGTTTTGTTGCTGAAAATTTGCACTCAGAGCATTTGCTGCCGCCTGGATGGAAGACGGTTCTGGAGCCGACCAAAAGTCAGCGCTCATTGAATTAGAGAAAGACGAGACAGAATCGGCCGAGTGCACTCGTTCAAGCGGGTACAGCGGCTCGTCTTGAGCGAGCATCTGGGCGTGAATCTGAGCTACAGCAACTTCGTCTTTCATAGTAAATAGGTCTTCTTCTTCAAGAATAAGTTTCTTTGTAAGAGCGTTTGTAGATATCTTTAAATAAAATCCTGGCAGGAAAGAAAGAAAAACAAATAACTGAAGTAAAAAAAATCCTCTTTTATTGTTTCCCTCTTCACTCTAGAGTATGTGTCTTTTCTCTAAAAGCGCAGGTGTTCTTTGTTTTGCACTTTGACACCTGGTTAAGTCGGTTGGTGGGTGGCAAATGCTGAGGTGATAAATCAAATATATATCCACTGATGATGATTATGTATTAAGTAAGATCTGACCAGGCGAGCGGGTAACTAACTGTTAACCTTCCGGAAAGCTGGGCAGGTGGGTCTAGGTCCGAGTATACGCCTAGAAAAGATATAGCAGGTGCACGGGGGCTTTCCTTTGTTGGCTTGATTTTTTTTTTGGTGTTGCGCGTCCTTTGATGCCTTTAAATAAACAAGCTGGTAGGAAAGGAGATTACTCACAGCAAAGAAAGCTAATCGAACAAGTTGGAAGGAAGTGGACGTTGGGAAGGGATTTATAAGGCGCGCGCGGCTTACAAGGGGCTTTTTTTTGCTGCTGCTTTCTGTGGTTAGGTCATACGACTTAATATTGCGCGGAGCGAGGGGTAGGAGCTGTCCGAACAAGGCAGAGATGTGCACGGAATCCCGTTTGTGATCGTCATGTGACAGCGGGTGACTCTCGATGATATGGCAATGCACGGCGCGATGGGGGAAGAATGAGCATGAGAGTGAGGTGTTTGTGAGTGAGGTAGTCAAAATGTTGGGGGGGGGGAAAGGTGCATTATTGCAGTTAGGAGTCAGGTTTCTGGCCTATGCATCCCTGCCCTGCGCCTTCTTCTAAGTCGCTGGAGGACACCGTGGCAGTTAGAATCGCAAGCTGAGCCCAGTCATATGAAAACGCCGCACTGACTGCATACGTTTGCAGTCAGTTTCCATGCAAGTATGCAAGGAATGATTGAGTAATCGTACAGTAATCGTACAAAGCGCGGACGGAGATCTCTAATCCGGACCACCTACGTTATCTCCGCGCGTGAAACAACTGTCAAGGTTGCGGAGAAAAGTTTTCTTTATTTAAAGGAGTTAAGCGCTGAGGCGCGTTTTTTCTTAGTAGAAGGTGTAGAAGGGCGGGCGGATGGGGAGAAAAGCCGCTGTTCATTGCTCGCCGCAGTATTTGTGCTGGCTTCTAACGCGGCGCAGCAAGTGGAGATGACGGAGTTCCGAGTCATAGACGCTTGGCATATCGAGATAAGTGAAACCAGGGAGCCCGGATTTTGACGGAGTGTATTTGTTAGTTGAATTGTATTGATTGCCAACAGAAATAAAAATTTTTACTACTTCTATCAGTTTTGTAATGAGCTTTGTTTTACCGTAGTACAGCAGACAAAGATCTATAGCTATGTAAGCAACTCAATATCTGCGTTACCGCATTGTTCGTGCCACATCTACGCAACTTAATAGCACAGGCCCACTACCATTTTATTATCCTACGTTAAGCTGCGGCCGTATTGTTGTGCCTCACTTTTCAACGTGTACGCCAGTCGCGTTCATCTCACACTCTATTATACTTATTATATTTGTCAAGCTTCACTTTTCTGATGATTGTCTCAGAAGATCTCAGCTTTTACGCTTCCCCTGCAGATCATGCAAGATCTTAATGTGGACTTAAGCCTCTATCAATGTTATAACACAGTTTCGTCAAACATTTGTTGTCTGGTGGGCAGCTGCTGGGGCCAGCCCCAGACCCCGTAGCTCTGCTTCGCAGAGATGAAGTACTCACCGAGAATTTACGTGAGATATCCGTCTATTAAAACACTTCAGACGCCGTGGTACAGTCTAGGTGCTAGCGCTGTTCTATTGATCTATCTATGGTTCTCACTTCGTTATAAATACGATAGAGGAGCATATCAGCTGGCATTGAGAGGATTTGGCAATAAAGGCGTTTTATACTATCTACTCTGACGTGTTAACCCAAACCTTTACTGCCACCCCTATACCTCTAGCTGGGCCTTAACCACACACGATAAATATAATTAGTACTCAGCATTGAATAAATACTTTGAGCAAAGAAAGCGCCCCAAAGAGAAGGTTGGTGCCTCCAGCAAAAAGGCTGAGCGAGACTAACTGTTATCTAGTAGAACAGAAACACCGAATATACACAGAACAGAATAGCATAGAAATACATTCCCATTACCATAACTATAAAACATGAACCCTTATAAATACCACTCCAAGTCTAACAGCCCTTTAGCGATATTACAAGGTTCAACGAAATATCATAATACATAAATAACACTTATTATAAAAACATCACAAACAACAGCGTTTAACCTCCGAAACCGTACAAGGTTCGTCCCTGTCGCTTCAAAGCGTACACAACATCTAACGAGGTGACAGTCTTTCTCTTAGCGTGCTCAGTGTAAGTCACGGCATCTCGGATAACAGACTCCAAGAACGACTTGAGAACTCCTCGGGTCTCTTCGTAAATCAAAGCAGAGATTCGCTTGACACCACCTCTTCGGGCAAGACGTCGGATAGCGGGCTTGGTGATTCCCTGGATGTTGTCTCGCAAGATCTTTCGGTGTCGCTTAGCACCTCCCTTTCCCAGTCCTTTGCCTCCTTTTCCTCTTCCAGACATTGTTCAGTGTAGTAGTTTAGTATTAATTAAGATTTGAGTGTGCTTTTTCTCAAAACAATAACTAAGGACACACACCCAACTGGTACTCTTTAATAGTAGTTGGAACTCCATCTTCATCAACCGATCGAGTAATTTCTTATCAGGGACATATCCAGTTACCCGGGCTTAATCACCATCAGGACTCGCGCCAGCCCCTGATGTTCAGCACATCAAGCCCCATCGCGAACATCACAGGCTGGGTACGTGCGGCTCAACTGAGCCTCACTGAGCATAAACTTGCAAATGCCAGCCAAAACCACACCCCAAGCAAATCGGTCGGAATTTTGGGACTTTTGTGCGCCCCAAAACACAACACAGAACGGCCCCTTATTTGCTGAGATTATAATTTTTTTGTTGATGCGCAACTGACCGCAGATAGTCCCAAATTTCTATAAATACTGGGTGTCGCCCCCCATTTGGGTTTTTCCTCTTCTTTACTACACGTTTATTAATTTAATAACCTTCTAAACAAACAACAACAACTTTAGAAATGGCCAGAACTAAGTCTACTATTGCCAGAAAATCCACTGGTGGAAAAGCTCCCCGAAAGCAGATTGCTTCTAAGGCTGCCCGAAAGTCTGCTCCTTCTACCACTGCTCCCGGTGGTGTCAAGAAGCCTCACAGATACAAGCCTGGTACTGTCGCTCTTCGAGAAATTCGACGATACCAGAAGAGTACTGAGTTGCTTATCCGAAAGCTTCCTTTCCAGCGACTTGTCCGAGAAATCGCTCAGGACTTCAAGACCGACCTGCGATTCCAGTCTTCTGCCATCGGTGCTCTTCAGGAGTCCGTTGAGGCTTACCTTGTCTCCCTCTTTGAGGACACCAACTTGTGTGCTATCCACGCCAAGCGAGTCACTATCCAGAAGAAGGACATCCAGCTTGCTCGACGACTTCGAGGAGAGCGAGTCTAAATCGTTTACTTTTTTATATTGATGTGTTAATGGTTTTCTATAGGGCTAAGTTATTTATGTTATAAATACTAATTCAAAAACACCTGTCGCTTGGCTCTTAGGAGTCTAGCGTCGTCTTTTGATTTTATAATATTTTTATTTTTAAAAAAGAGCTTTTCGCAAATCCACAATGTTGCTGGGGCCAGCCCCAGACCCCGTAGCTCTGCTTCGCAGAGGTTCACCACATCCTCTCTTCAGTTTGATAGCTTTGATGATGGAAAATACCACATTGTCATACGAGTTGCGCCGGTGGTGGTGTTACCCTTCCGCCAGAGGTGAACTCTTATTAGTATATAGACCAACTGCCTGACTCTTCTAGTAGTAGAAATGCCGCTTTTAAATCCTATTACCTTCAGCTTAGGAAGTAGTTGAGTATGAGCATTAAAGTGGGATGTAGTAAAATATAGAGAATAATGAGTGTAGCTTTCTAATTCTTGGGTATTCCAAAACTCTGCACTAGAGTTGTAAGTTCCGTCCACTATCCCACCTATTGTAACTTTCATGAGACCTGTATATCAAAAAAAAAGAAGCACATCTCGTTCTGTGGGAATTGTATCTTCACAATCGGTATCGATCAAACTGCTGAACCGTGGTGGTGGGTAACCTGTACTATCTTCTCTTAGTAGGCATACCTACGGTATGAAGGCGTATTTTTGAGCCAGCTGTTTTATCATCCTGGACTTTCCCATCATGCTTGCCCAGTCATATAAATCGCTGGTGAATATGGATTTTGTTTTTAAGCAATATAATTCCACAGTCTTCACCTATCTCTCTCACAATATCGCTCAAACTATTTCCCGGTCCGATACTCCTTGGGCTAGAGTCGAATAGGCTTATAAACGTATCAACACATCTCATGACATTGTAATCACCATAGGCCGTTGACTTTTAAACAGAGATGTTATTCTTTGAGCCAACGAGATAGCTCTGTTCTCTCACCATTCTCAGTCAGGAAATAGAAAAAGTAGTTGTTTATTCGTTTATTTAATCTTTTCTGATCTTTGAGGACGTATGAACTCGTTTTCTTGTAGCCATAGGAGAGATCTCTCAACAGCCTCCTCAAAGAATCAACTTTTCTTTCACCACCATTCTCTCTAATTATTCTTTGAACCGAATTCAATAAGCGCATGCCACACTGATAGCAAGAAAGCCAACAATCAGTCATAGGCCGCAATTGGCAAGTAATGCCCATCCGATGGCGCTGTAATTTTATCGGGTGGATTGTTACAATCCATATTACTATCCGCTTTGCTAGTACCCTTGTTAGATTCGAAATGAAAACTTTCCAGATCACAAAGTCATTGCTAAAGTTGCAGAGGACTTTCAAGTTAGCCATACCTTGGAAGCTCCTAACTAAATATTCCAACCTAAATATCGCTGCTTCATACGCCCTTCTTATTCCCGTCAAGTATGATTGTAAAGTTGTTTAAATCTTTATAGCCGCTAATAAAAATTATAATAGTAATTTGACGAATCTTACGATGGAGATCTTAACTTAACCAGAGCCTTGTCATTATAGATATAAACACCAAATACTGTTTGGTTTCATGTATAGACAAAATGTTCAATAGGAAGAAAATATCCCTACACGAAGATGGATTGGCGATAACGATTCTCATAAGTCAGTTACATGAAGAACCTGTACTACATCCAAAATTAAATGCCGAGTAGTAGTCGACAGCTTCAGGTGCATTGGTTCTTTGATATATCGGCCAACTCCCATGCGTAGTTATCAAGCCAGAACAACTGTTGGATTGAGAATCCTGCAAAAAGGGACTGCCCTTCCCGGAAGAGGCCCTACGAGAGGCGAGTTTGTGTTCATTGTTTGGAACTTCATAGTTTGGAACTTCATAGTCTGTAACATTAACCCCATCAATCCTACTCTGGGTATATCATAGATCTATTGGTCAATATGCTATTACAAGGGTAGGACTGAAGCAGCCTTGCGTATTCGTAGATCTGTGCTTCTGTAAATCCATCCGATATCCGAGCGTGCGTAATCGGGCTCTTTAGATATAACCTCTGCAGATCTATCTCTGAAAGAAGGATCACAAGTGCATGTACATGTATAGTATATTCTTCAGGTAAAATTTAGTAAGGGGGATAAGGATCTCAAGCTTCCATATAACCAATTAATCTCATACAGAAACCCTATACCTTCAAAGCTACACTCAAACATATAAAGTTTCCCTACCCCTATTGCTTATATTGTAAAACGATATATCGGACTGGATCATATCATGACCCATAAATACTATTGCGAGTTTTTTGTGCAAATTTTATAAGTGAGAGTTATACGCCGCCGTTATATGCAGGTTAGTAAAAAAAACCCTATCGCCCTCCAATTCATAGTAAAATAAAGTTTATACAGGGTCCTATACGGCGTTATATGCAGGGTTGACTGAAAAACTCTATGATTGGCGAAATCTCGATATCCCCGCAAGTCGCAAGCAGTACAATTCAAGTCAAAAATAGGGGGAACGGCTCATGAATATCATACAACCGCCGGTATAAATTGGAAAGTGGTCCGTCCCATGCATTGATGGGAAGTTTGCAGCCCGATGTTTCAGCCGGATGCAGCTGGATCAGTACCAAAAGCTGGCATAGGATTATGACTACGAAAGATGGAGGACCATGATCAGAAAGGCACGGCACGTAATATTGCTTTTTTATTTAAAAAAGCATTGAAGGCTTATCCCATCTCATTTGTTTATTTATATCTAGGTAGGCGCATCTCACAGTGCTAAGCAGCCTGTTCAATCGCACTGGCTGATACGATGTCTTCCATAACCACTTCTGCAACTTCTGGCCAAACCAATGTAGAGTATTATTCCTACACTGACAAATTACTCGGTGTTGGTTGCAATGTTGGCACCTCTATTGGTCCTACATATACGCTTGGCCCTGCTGTAAGTGATTTCTATTGTATCAATGGGACACTTTTGGTTCCAGCCAGCGAAGTTGATAGCACCGCTTCCGCGAGCTCTGCGTCATTACCTTCTCCTCCATTACCCATTTCCAAGAAACACATGAAGATCCTTTTCGCGGCGGTTCTATTCGGTTCAGTCACATTTGTAGCAGGTGTCTTTTAAACTGGCTTCTACAAACCGGTAAAAAGTTCTCTGGAATGAACCCTCAGGAAGGGAACTGGCGATTGTATGGATCCGCAAAATTTGAACACCTAGGTATCGAGTTGGCCCTGCCACCGTTTAAAACTCACCAACCCACCTCCCCCCTCCTCTTGATTGACACATGCCATGTCTCCGTCATGGAAACGGCAGCGCCTGCTGATAACTATCCCATAGCAATAGGGAGAGCGAGGTAGCATAGGATATTTAGAATCAGCATATTGCTATATATTGTTCTTTCAACTTAAAAAAACAGCATATTTAACTTACTGCTGAACATAATTGGCTTTTTTGGGCGTACACATCCTGGCCGCTCGTCCCTGACAAACAGCGTGGGATATATGTACAGTCTTCAACTCCCGTATAAAGTGCCAGTGTAGACTTTGGGCTACATAGAAGAGGAGTGTTTGCAAAACTGTCCTCCCTTTTTTTAACGTGCTGAAACGTAGGCAAATGTAGAGAAAGAGCAAATCAAATCGGTAGACTCTGGCTTGTTGTAATTACTCTTATTTGCTACAGTCTGATATACGTGTCATGCTGGAAGCTTATCATTGTAAGCGATGTTAGAGTTGACTTACTGAGAGACCAGAACCAGCTATGATTATAATGCAAACAATAGAGCAACTAATGGATAAAATGCTTGTAAAACATGTTTGTTCACACTTTTTCTGGCTGTTCTAAGTACGAATTGTAGCTTTCAGAAAAACCCAGATGTTTGTCTATGCGTTGACGGTCCCATAGTCAGTTGGAAAATGTTAGCCAAGCAATAAAGCAGCCATTGAGCGGTTCTAGGAGCGGTACTTGTGCTTGTGGGGAGGCAACATTTTTGGCCAGTTAGTTAGTGGATTATAGAGTGTGTTAGTTTGAGAGTATAGTGGATTCTACACAACAGTGTTCTAGATAATAGAGTCGTACGCAGTGACAGTGTGGACTAAGTACAAGTACAGGCTTCAATAATCAAGCAGAGACTTACCAACAGAGCGCAGATAGGCGTTTGAGACATCCTGCGTATCAATACATCAATACTTTTATTTCTAAATACTGCTGCTACAATCACTCGTCAGTGATAGAATCCCGCGAAGCGGGACATCCCCTGCCTGGAAGGCCCCCGCCGGAGGCGAGCTCGACATAGTTTACCTCGGCACTGGCCAGAAGATATTACTTACAGAGCACATGTAATATCTGGATCAAACATGAGCCAACTCTGTTCTTCATATCTCTCCTGTGCTTCTTCTTCATGTACTTGAAAGATCGACAGACTTGAATGCACCTTTTTCGTTTTCGTATCTACTGCTCGCCTTGAAAACGCGGAGAAAATCGGCAAAGTGATCGCGTATTATTCCGCAACACTGCATCAGCATTACCCCGAGCTTATTATTACTGTTCCTCGAGAACCCAGGCTGAGCTATTGTACTGCCGAGGAAGGTACTACCCAGGTACGACAGCAGTCCCTTACTCTCTAAAACTGGGCGTCTCTTTCTTCCGATCGGGTCTTATCTACTCAGTTCTTCTCTTCACCGATGAGATTTCTCGTCTCTTCACATGCAACATCATTTTCACATGCCGCCCTTACCCCTGCCCCAGAAGAGGATCAAACCGCATCTTCACAAACCCCGTTTTTAATGGTCGGGAATTCAAGTTTGTTGGACCACACCTGTAGTTTGACATCAAACGAAATATATCCGGGAGTGCAGCACGGTAGTCGGTTTTTTGGCTCGTAATCTGGGACTTATATTGCTAAGGGCAGTCCATATTGCATAACTGTTGGCACTGAAAGCGGGAAAGAGAAGAGCTGAGTTGAGATTGAAGCTCGGTTGGGGAAAGAAGAGAAGAGACGAATTAGAAAAGGGACGAGAAAGGACCAAGTTTTGCGCTGTTTTCAAGAAATCTAGCAGCTTATCGAACAGTAATAACTGCTACTGTGAATTAAACGTTGCTGCTGGTGGTTTTCGGAATCCAGTTGCTAAGTTTGAGACCGAGGGTTTCTTGTTTGCATCTTGAAAGTATTGCTATTGTAATTGCTAAGAGAGAGAGAGAGAGAGAGAGAGAGAGAAATAGAAATTCTTTGTGAAGAACGAAAATAAAAACGACAAGGGAGGGTTGTTGTGAATCAGTTTTGCAGCTACTGTGAACACATTCGAGGTATAATTCAGGCAGGCCGGCTGTTTTATAAGTGGCAGATTGTACAAATAAGCAGCAGCTCGTCAGCATATATATCTCGGCGCAAAATCTGAAGAGAGAATACTGAGGACACAACTTTGAGGCACACAAATTTGAGGCCAGACTTTTGAAATCTTTTTATAACATTATTTTGGGAGACGCAAGCTTCGCTCAGTAAGGCTTATTTTGGGAGAAGGAGAAGGGACAACCGCAGACTTCTGTTTTGATTTGTATATTTCGTGCAAAGTCGCAGCGTATTTAAACAAAGAAAAAAATGGTCTCCTCTTCATCTCCATCTCCTCCTCCGCGACCAACGGAACACGTCCCTACTGAAGATGAGACTTTGGACGTTCAAATAGCAGCCCAGGCTCTAGAATCGCTCAAGGGGACTTCGTTTCTCAACAAAATCACAAAGGAATCATCCGCAGCCGGCAGTAGTAGTAGCGCAGGGAAAGCTTTCAACGTTCCGTCATCTGATATTCATACATTTCAGCCAAAAAAGAGAACTCATGCTTCCCTAGACGAAGGTACCGAAAAGCACAATGGCATCGAACGCACCGCTTCTGGTGCGTCACCCGGAACGTCTGATAATGACTACGTGAAAAAGAGAACCAAATGGCACAGTGTAATAGTCACTGCAACCTCGCTGGCATCTCTTTCTAAAGACTCGCGGCAGAGGTTAAGGTACTGTTTGCATTTGCTGCGTCTAGCCAACGACCATCTTACGGCTAAAGTTAGCTCTCTCCAAGAGCTGATCGCAGAGCAGGAAGCTACTGAGATGGCTCAGCAGATAGCTGCAAACCACATGCCATCAGAGAGCATCCCACCAGACCGCCGCAAAAGAAGGTCGAGTGAAACAGTGGGTGGGCTCAAGGGGGATATTATAACCACGGTGAGAAAAGCTGTCACGGTCATTTCAACGTTCGCTGGTAACTCTCTTCCTGAGCCAGCGCGATCGCATATTCGAAACTACATCTTACAACTACCAAACAGATGGGCCCTGTCACTGGATACACCGGCAGGAGGACGGTCAAGATCAACTCCGATTGCGTCTACAATGGCTTCTACTGCAGTTCCGAGTGGAACAATGAGTCCAGCTGCTGGGGATGCCGGAACTACTGATGCACCAGCATCTCGCCATATGAACAAGGACATTGAGGTAGGCTCACGGGTCGTATGTTTAGCTAAAGAGAGTCTTGATATGCTGCAGCACATTATGACCATAGTTGGTGATACGCTCGACAAGGCCGAAATGTGGTGCGATCGGCTTGGGCGACCTCTAGTAGGCGATTCTTCTACCGTTGGTAATGGGAGAGATTCGGGGGAGTTTGATGCCGTCACATTGGCTGAAAGCTATGAGGAGGAAAAGGGAGCAAAGTTTGGAGAAGGTGATGAGGACAACGGAGGTCATACGGGAGATGACACAAAAGAAAACTATAAAGGACAAGAAGAGCAAGATGAGAGTGGTGTCGTAGAAACAGACATGCCGCCACCTTCTGCTAACGGTAGTAGTGGGGTCGACGAGAAGCAGAGTGCTACTATCGTCGAGAAAGTCGATGCTAAATCCTCTGTCACACTCCATGCCAAGCGGAAACGGACAGAAGTTGACTCTCTTCACGTTTGACGAGCAGAGCGAACGTGCTACTGGCTCGGTCGCTTGTATTTAAAATCTTTCAACTATTCACGCATCCCACGATAGTTGTTAGCGTTTCTTTTTTATTATTACGTTATCCCTACACATTATTATATATTATTATAATTATTATTGTCTAGTACTACCATGTCCAGCTCACGAAATTACAAAAGGAAATGGGAATAACACAGGTTCAAAAGAATGCAAATACGCAAAGCGTCGAGCTGCCATACCTGTACGTTTCCGCTTCGCAGAATCAACGCTCCCCGGTAGGGGCCGCCAGAGGCATTTAGAGCTGTACCGGTATTAACACAATACATTTTCAAGCTACATGATTTCTGGTGCATGTCGTAGCTTCAAGCTTTGAGCTCGCTGCCTTGAGACAACGACACTCGCGGTTTTGTTGCCAACCCATCGCCCGCTACTATACATGTAGAACTGAAGTCCAATAAACAGATCCAGCAACCCTTGGACCACAGCACACACCATAAACTGCGGAGCCACGCTGTCTGAGCCCGAGCTTCGCGAGTGTACAAAGAAAAAAATCTTGGCGACGTCTCCACCAACCCATGATATTAGCAAAGTGGGCCTGAACCCTTCGACTGAACCTCTACTAGCATTTGTCAAGATCTGAGGAAGAGGGAGAACAGCTTCGATCAAAAGACCAACAGAGCCTACCGCTTCAACGTAGGCTTCATTCTTCCCAACTAGCAGCTGAAGAATAGCTAGGAGAAGTGAAAAACGCAGCAGAAACGTCCAGTACGTCTGCGACGCCTGCCACTCCCAGAACGAGAAAGGACGTGAGCTCCCATGTGACGCATCACCACCGTACAGGAATCTGAACATGGGTTTGAGAAACGGAAATCCATTTTCCAGCCCCTGCCTCCAGCTGCTACTGCCGGTGCTGCCACCTGGGTCTTTATCTAACGGGCCTCCCAACCACTTGCGAGGCCGATATTGTAATGCGAATCTTAAAAGTACAATCTGCACCGCAATCATAATCCATGCTTGTATGAATAGCGAATTTTCATAGGGTCTTCCAAAGTAAAAAAACACTTTTAATATGCTTGATATCAGCATTATCCCGCAAATATCCAAGGAGAACCCCACCGAGGATTTCGTCCTGTATATGCTTAGGACCGTGTCCATGTACGATGTGATAGGTGATGTGATTAGGAACAGGCCTATGATGGCGTTCCAGTTTATATCCCACGTCATCGCGAACTCGAAGTGTGCATACAAGATGGGGTGGTGTGGAATAGAGGCACTAACTAAAGAGAGAGTATTATATGAACATGAATTATTTTGAATTAAACACGCCCTGGACACAGAGAGAGAAAAGGCCGGGTCTGTCTAGGTTTCAGGCTTTCTGAGACCTTTTGAGTTATGCACTTGCTGTGAGATTATCACCAATCGTCGGGTTTTGTGTGTTGGCACAACTGATTTCAAAAGATTGGGTCGAACTGTTACAATTTTCTTGTCAATGAACGGATTATTTACTAAAAGGGAGTTTGATTTGTTTGACGCTATTTTCAAAGGTTAGTAATTTTTGGCGATCCCCCTGCTGATCGGCAGATGTTCCGAGCCAGCAGCAGTACAGTTCCTTGGTGAATATCAGAATAATGAGAGAGAATACTGTGAGCATTTTTTTTTGGAGGATGGAGGGTTTCAAGAAGGTCGCTTTTGCTTCACAGAAAGCTCTGCTATATTACATTGACAATCTTAGGAGTAAGACATTGTGATAATAAGGTCAGTCTGAACCTTGGAGGTCTGAGATATAAGACATACTTAGGGTGAGTGGAGATGTCCACCGTCTCATTATGCCTCCGGCGGCCCTACCGGGAAGCCTTGGTTCTGCTTCGCAGAAGTCTTGAGCCAAGCGCAATGCTTATAGTCAGCCTAGCACCTTGGAATCATCATTACGTCTTTAAAGGAATGCCTGGCCCTACTTGATCGAGCAATACTTGAGAACATCCGATGCATCTTCCAAAAATAACCGCTGGACCTACTTCAATGAGTAGACATATGTATCTGAGAACTTTTGATGTGTTTCAAAAGGACTGATGAGTTCTCTTCAACATGTAGAGGAATGCATCAGAGAACGCCAAGATAGCTCCGGAATTATTCGACATGTATCCAGAAGTACTGCTGGACCGACTTCAAAAAGTAGAGAAACACGCCTGAGGACACCAAACCAATCCTTAGAGCCATCTGATGTGTCTCCAAAAAGAACCACTTGGCCTCTTTTAACAACCACTCGATTCGCTTTTGATGAGGCTACAGCAGGCAATCTGCTTTCTGTCTTACGCGTAGCGCAACTAACCTCCACGGAGTGGCCCCGCCGGAGGCGAATGTCACGTTTCCCGTTGCTACTTCAAAGAATATAGAAGCGCACCCGAAAAGACCAACACAGTTCCCAGAATCATGCCGAGCGACAGTTGGTTGCCAAACAAATAGACAGAAACGAGCAAACTGACAAACTTGCGGATATTAAGTACAATAGTTACCGTCAGAGCAGGCACTTGACCTGCGAGGTTGTTGACGCCTCGCACACACACGTACTGGGTAACCGCGTTGAGCATCAAGTTAACCACTTGATGAGACACTCTGAAGCCAGCAACGTCGTACTGAGGGTGTGATGATGCAAGTATTTTCATCTCTCTGACGAGGTCTCCTTTCATAGGCAAGAAAAATGCCAGGCTGAAAAAGTGCGTATAAAACAAGCTTTCTCTCCAATGACGTCCGTAGGTAGCATAGAGCGACTCGGCAGCAAGACCCTGGACAGAAGTAAGCATGGCTGCCAAGCTTAGCTCAGCTATGCCTGTTAGAAAACGTAAGTTTTCAGGCGAAAAGGGAGTAGGCGCAGAAAAAAGCAGAGGTCCTGGCGCAATAGACTCCTCAACATGCATTAGGTCTTCACTAGTTTCTTCAACAAATCCCACTGTTTGATTTTTGCCATATAGGGTAGCCACACATACTCCAATCGTCAGAGTAGCCACCCCTACAACCTGCCGTAGCGTGTACCTCTTACCTACGAAGTAACCAATGAGCATAGTAGACACGGTGCCTCCAGACCTAAATATGATATGCACGGGCACAGAAATGTCGTAGACCCAAACATGGTTGTTCAGCACAGACACTGCAAAGAACAGTGCCACTGGGAGAAGCCATTTGTACCATGGGATCCGTGGTTTGCGCAAGAAGAATGGCGATTTGAGATCGAAGAAGTGGATGTACCCTTCGATGCTCACGAGGACAAACTGGCAGAACGTCACCAGTGTACCTGAATTAGGGTACTCTGACACAATTGATTCTAGCACGAACACATTCGAGCAGCATCCACCGAATATGAGTCCCAAGATCCATATCCACTGGCTGAGAAAGATCTGTCCGGCTGCTGCTTTTTTGGCGGAGTCCGTTGTAGATTTTTCATTTTGAGAGTCTTCATTTTTATCTCTAACAGGCTCCACTTTCTTCGTCTGGTCCTCCAAAATCACGTCTTCGCTGCTCGTGACCTGTGCGTCCTTAACGCTTCTCTGTCCATTTCCTCGTCTGCTTCTCAACTCCATCTGCTACAAGTACAAACACAATGGAATTCCCCTTTCCAAATGTGACAATTGTAAAACTTCCATTTGGAAAAGATTCACTCTGTCTTTATATTATGTCTTCTACCCCACACATTCATGCCCGATAAGCTATTTTTGTGTGGGGGGAGATTTTTCACTTTTGATCTTTAGCTGTCGTGTGAGCAATAGAACACCGTTCAAATCCACAAACAATGCGTCGAATCTAACCGTCGGAGTTTTGTGCTAAGCGAAACTATGCCTCCCCGGTAGGTGGCGCCAGAGGCATGTCGCCGTTGCCTCTGGCGCCACCTACCGGGGAGACTTCGTTCAGCTTCGCAGAAAACACGGGTAAGGGTTAATATCTATAAATTGACCTAGGCGCAGATGATTCAGCGGTTAAACGAAAAGACAGCTACAAAGTAGATGTCGAAGCACAAGCGGAATTCGTCGATATTTCAGTATCTCGCCAACCGTGTATCATCTCTCGGGACAGGGGAAGACGCAGATGTGCCAGTAGTGGTCTTTGATCCGGCAGAAAGCTCGTTACAGGAATCATCCCAATCCAAACCATTAGAAGACATTCCTCTGCCACCGGTCGATGATTTCTCGTTTGCTTCAATTGTCGGTGCAGCAGAGCCCGAAGTAGACGCGTTTATGGATGCGTATGCGAATACTATCAGTGTGTACCGGGATAGCGTGAGCGAGGACATAAGTTCTGCCGCGTTGATACAATCTCAGATATCAGAGCAAATGGGCCACATTGACAAGCTGGCCGTTAACGCTCTTCGAAACACCCAGGGTCGGATCCTGCGGTCCCAGGCGGCTGTAAAAGACCTTCAGGGGGTTGATGACCTGGCACAGCAGGCCGAAGCAGTGTATCAGTGCGTGTCGAACATTGTGAGCATGCTGCACGAAATCGAAGCCGTGCTGCCAGTAGCTGACCGTCTGACAGTGCCAAATTCATTGCATAAGTCGCATTATCCAAATTTGTACAAGCTTCTGCGGAACTCGCGGTCCGTTAACGTGAGGGGTCCAAGAAAATCAGCCTCAATGTCTGCATTAACCCCGGACCGTGATTCGTCGAGAAAGAAGTCCTCTCACCGCAGAGACCGCTCGATGGCCGTGCGAGATGGTCCTAAGATAGAATTCAGTGCCAGTCGCGCCACATCCTCTTCCTCTGCTCTCCCAAGTCCCGACGACCAGCGCCTCCTTCTCAACTCCAAGATCCCCGATGGTTATCCTCGAGCTCTCCTCAGCTACAAGACGCTGACCCCTCAGACAGCCTCACCAAGAAGACAATCTCACTCCAGTGACATGCTTCCAATGGCCGAGTCTGACTCTGCCAGCACCATCACTAGCGTTTCACGGTCGTTCAGTTTTCACAACATCGCCAACGTTTGGTCCAAACCCGCGCCGAAGGAATCGGCAGAAGAACGGCTGCGTCGGCTTATCAGCAGGTGAACAATGCGAGCTCAGGCCCTGGCCGGGGCCCCTACTGGGGAGGGTGGTTCCGCTTTGTTAAAAATTATGAGTTGTGAGGGTATTTGAGTCAGCTTGGATAACTTGGCCTCTTATTTATTTATTGAAGCAGGTTATGGATCTTTTCATGGGACACTATCAAAGCATTTCGATCGGCTTCGGACCAGCTTGAAGGAATCTGCTTTGTTTCTTGACGAAACGCATGCTGTTTAGTCTTGGCATGTAGGAGTATTCGGCTATTTCAATTCCGATCGAGCCTATTGGAGCCTGCTCGAGCCAGCTTGAACAAGTTCGCTTCTGTTTTGTTTTCTCGAAACAAGGCGTGCTGTTTCGGATTGACAGTGTAATGAGCATATTTGAGTCATGGTGAACCAATCGGCTTCTTGTTTGTTCTACGAACATGTACTTGGGTATAGGTTGGGCCAGTTCGAGCTACTTCGGGCCAGCTTGAAACAACCGGATTCTTTTTCTGTTCGACGAAGCAGGATTCGCTAGTTTTGGGGCAAGTTGAGGCAAGTTGAGGCAAGTTTTCACGGTTCGAATCAGTGTGAGTCAAGATTAAACCAGTTTCACACCACAGATTCAATTCTCGTTTACTGCCAACCAACCCTTCCCTGGAGAGGCCCTGCCGGAGGCGATGCTCATGTTTTCTATTGTCTATCATACATTATAAATACGACGGTTGGTTACACCCGAGCAGGTAAGTCCTGGTTCAGCAGTTTGGTCGTGATATCTCTAAATACAGGGTATAAGCCACTCTCTTTGTACAAATCTGTCAGATTGTCGCTCTGTTTTTCAATCATGAGGACAAACTGCGGATCGATGGGAACAGAACCTAAGAATGGAACGGCGTACTGTTCAGCAAGAGTCTTGCCTCCTCCACTTGAAAACACGTTGGTACATTCAGAGCAGTGCGGACATATATAGCCGCTCATGTTCTCCACCACCCCAAGGACCTTGAAACCGACCTTGGTACAGAAATTCAGCTCTTTGCGAACGTCTGCAGTTGCAACTTCCTGAGGTGTAGTAACCAATATGGCTCCGTCTGGTGAAGCGGTTTTCAGTTCTTCTGCAACACTGATGTGCTCGTCTGAGGTGCCTGGAGGTGTGTCAATTATCAGATAGTCGAGATCACCCCATACTACGTCTTTCAAAAACTGTCGTACCATGGCAGTTTTCCTGGGCCCCCGCCAAACTACGCTATCTCCTCTATCTCCTAGGAGAAAGCCAATGCTCATGACACACAACCGTTTGGAGGCATCTGTGTATACTGGGATCCACCCAGCACTACTCTGGTGGACCTGTCGACCCTCGAGGCCGAACATTCGGGGCAGAGAGGGGCCAGTTAGGTCGATGTCGAGGACTCCAACTTTCTTGCCTTGGTTGGCTAGAGAAAGAGCTAGTTGGGTTGTGACAGAAGATTTACCCACTCCCCCTTTGCCGGAAAGGACCAGCAGTATATGCTTCACCTGACTGAGTGAGGGTATCTCAGACATTTCACTACTATGCTTTGGAAATTCCCCAAGTGAGTGCGAGACTGAGTTGTGGAAATTGTGTTTTCTCGCTGTACCGCGCTATTTTGGATTTCAAATGCCAAAAGGAGATCGGCACTCGTAACTTG
This sequence comes from Spencermartinsiella europaea, assembly GCA_030579595.1. Lineage (NCBI taxonomy): Eukaryota > Fungi > Ascomycota > Dipodascomycetes > Dipodascales > Trichomonascaceae > Spencermartinsiella > Spencermartinsiella europaea. The sequence continues at coordinate 73,216 of JAKTRG010000003.1, forward strand.
CATGGAAAACGAAAAACCGAAATGTAACCCTTGCCTCAGGTCACATATGATGGCCGTTCTTGAGGGCTTGAACGGCACGGGAGCTTGAAAGGAACGGAGATGGATTTAACAGGACTGAGACCATAGCATGTATCATATCTACTATATGAAAGCTATTTTTCTGGCTCAAAACAGGCAGAATTCGTCCTGCTTACGCTGCCCTAGGAACACTGAGAGATAAACGGTCACGTGATAACCTTATGCTTACCCGGCGTTTTGATGTGTACTCTCCAGTGAGAGACTTTACTAAGTAAAGTGCAGAGTTCAGTTATACTCTCGGTTTGGATTCCAGAATGTTTCCTCCGTGCTTCGTAGTTGTATTTATTTTACTTGTCCACATTATTTATGGTATCAAATATATAATGCCTTGATTAAGGTGATTGATTCATTTAGCTTCTGCAAATGTAGCAGTCTGATAGTTTACAATGAGCATCAATGCTTTACATGATTGTTTCTTACTTCGGGTGATTGATTATCTATAAAAACTACTGGAACCTAGGAATTAGAGATGAAAAAGTGCTGCTAGATTTCGTGGAAGATGAAAGTGGCGCTGCAGACTGTAATGCTGTCCGAGTTACCCAAATTCCTAGAAATGTAATAGCTATACACCTTTGACTCCTTTTAAGACCCCTATCAATTAACGGACTCTCGAATGAGAGAGAGTCCACTGCTCTTCCAGTGTTCAAGATACAGTCTGGTTTTATTTCTCGAACTTATGGGAAATGCAAGTCTGAATACTTATTTAATTGAAAAATGATGTGGAAGAGGGCTGAGACTCTTCTGGTCACTAATGGTTCCGACTGTGTGACACCTAATTTGGGCCTATATACTATGGTGAACATCCAATTAGTATATTTCCTTGAAAAATTATTATTAGAGTGACGAAACCTACTTACAAGCAATGCAATATCACGAAAGAAACCATTGCAGTCCGTTTTGCCATCAATCCACATGTCTATATGCTGCTAACTCGACTTTCAGACTTTCGACACATACATAACTCATCATGCAACTTGACCAATTATTCTCAACGTAGTGTCCAGCTTAGACCAACCACTCTGCAACTTAATGTAGCATAAAATAATTGGAACTAAATCATTGCTTCTGCTAATTAAACCTATTGTGAAAATGACTCGCCCTACTTCTAAGCTGCTATGAAGCGGAACCAATCCGCGGCTAGACGCGTGCGGAGAGGATCAGATCAGATAGCGGCATTCTTACGACCGCATCAAGACTTATATAGTGTACCCTGTCATTGGAGACTTTCACTGAATTTCACTCTGAACTTTCAAGTCAGCACGCATAATGACTTCAGCTACTTCAGCATTGATCGTAGGAGCAGGAGCTATAGGATTGAATTATGGATTCAAACTGAAGACGTTGGGATCCGCAATTCGAGTTGGATTGATGGCTCGGTCCAATTTCAAAGCCTTGAAAGATCAGGGACACGCGACGATCAGTTATCCGAACAAGCCTGAAAAGAAGCCGGACGTTTTTAGACCAGACGTGTTGTACTCGTTTGACCACAGTAGCACCGATACGGAGAAATTCGACTATATCATTGTGACAACGAAATCCATGGCGACGAAAGCAGTTGAAGGATTGGAAAAGTACTCCAAGCCTGACACGCTGCTGGTTCTGGCTCAAAATGGAGTTGATATCGAACAACCGTACTTAAAACACTATCCGAGCATGAGCATTGCGTCTGCCGTTGTGCGGTGCGCACTGGGACAAGAGACGCCTACTTCTTCCACTGACTTTGGCAACTTCCTCATGCTATCAGTTGGCCTCGTGCGGCCCGAGCAGAAGGAAGGCGAGCCGTACTTGGACAAACTGAAGCAACTGCTCAAGTTAAGCGAGGAAGGCGGAGTTACTGACGCCAAGGTTGCTGAGGACGTGGTAGCAGCCAGGTGGGATAAAATGCTGTGGAACGGCACGTTCAACCTTCTTGCCGCTATTTCTGACCTGAATACGGGCGAGATGCTCGAAGCAGGTCTGGAGGATGCAGCATGGAAGCTGGCAGACGAAATATACGAAGTAGGGCTCAAAGAAATCGGCAAGGAACGGATGTGTTCTCGCGAGCATATCGCCAAGGTATTTGAAATTTCAAGACTAAAAGGGTTCGACGGGTTCCTTCCTAGCACTCTTCAGGACGTGAGAAAAGGAAAACCGATTGAATTCGAGGTACTAACTGGCAACGTGGTCCGAGCTGCTAACAGGCTTGGAATCGAAGTGCCCAACTTGAAGATGATTTACATGTTGGCGAAAGCTGTCAACTTCCGACTGGAGAATACTGGGAGATTGTAGTTCCAGCTCCACGTTGGCTCCGGCGGCGGCTCCTCCCGGGGAGGGGCTGGTTTTGCTTTGCAGAAATTGATGATGGATCTTGAGTCTATGTCGATAATTGGTACCATCTACTATGGGCCATTTAATTGCAATTATGTACCTTTAAGCTGGAAATCGTTTTGCTCTTTAGGTCGGGAAGAAGTAGAAAGCTTCCAATTTTTGTGTTAGAAGTCTATTACAGTGCAGCCTATTAAAATATAGCCTATTGACTAAGAAGTTCTAGTAAGTTTTCTTATTGTATTTAACTCGCAAGTTTGTGTCCAAACTATAGACTTTGAATGGGATCAATCAGCTTCTGCGAAGCAGAACCCAGCCTCCCCGGTAGGGGCCGCCGGAGGCATGGGGAGAGTTTGTGAAAACGTTAATGTCTGTCTATTAAATGCCAGATTCTAAATATTTTTTTTGTTAATTATTGTGCAGTACTTTGGTATCTTGCAAACGGTTGGTTTACTCCCCCTTGTAAGCATACTTTGATCTCTTTCGAACCGTAGCTCCAAAAGTGTAAAAAAAATATGGAATAAGAACACATCCAAGCGCTAAAAATGCCAAAAGGGTGCCTGCCCATTGGTACCCCAGACGGTGGTACATCTGGATAGTGAACAGGACTACCGATGCTCCCCAAAGTGATCGAATCAGTGTCTTTGCTGCTAATGCAGAAGCAGCAGAATGCTGATAGGCATCAACGATGTAATTGTTTCCTCCATTGTACATGACAATGAAAGCAAATCCACAAGGGATACCGGCCATAGCAGGACCCCACCATGAAAGGCGTGGGTATGATGTCCATGCAAATATAAACATGCCAATAGGAAGGAACGGGCAAGCAAACAGCATTGGCACGAGTCGCAGTTCAGGAGGAGGAAGCTCGCCGCGCTCAATGTAAGGGCGAGCACGTCGATTGTAGTCAGCGTTGACAAATGGACAAAAAGCTGAACCAATTATGATCCCAATGAGAATGGGGATAAAGATTAATCCGACCTTGTGATCAGGCCAGTGCTTGCCTTCTCCAAGTACCACAGGATAGGCAAAGAAAAACATGTAGAGAAGTCCATACATGTAGGACATGAAGAGAGTGAAGAGGAAAACAATGGGTTCTTTCAGAAGAATGAAAGGCTTGGTGAGACTATTCTTGATCAAAGCACCAAAAGCAGCTCTGTTCAGGTCGAGCTTGCTCACATATCGTGTGTCACCAGTTATCTTCACGAGTTTTCTCGCCCGCCTTCTAAGAATAGTCGGCGCATGAGTTTCCGGTATAATCAAGCACATGGCGTAGCACGCGCCACTGAAGATAAGCATCGTCCAGTAAATCCATCTCCAAGTAGGCGCGTAGTCTCCAATGAATCCACCAACGAGAGGGCCCACAACTGGGCCTGCAAAAGGAGCAGCGCTGAAAACCGCCATTGCTAAACCTCTCTGGTCACTCGTCCACATGTCAGCCAAACAGCCGCCAATGACAGTCATAGGAGCACTGAAGGCAATACCATCAATCAGCCGGCACACCAGAAGCGTTCCAATATTTTGCGCAACGGCACAGGGGATAATGAATATGACTGCCACCAACAGCGTGCTGTTGAATATCAGTTTTCTTCCCCATTCTTCTGAACAGGGTGCAAACACCAGCGGTCCTACGCCAAATCCTACAACAAACAGCGTAACAGTCAGAATAGCCACTTCTGTAGAGACACCAAAATGCTCGCTGATGCCTCCCATATCACCTGTTACTACAGACGAGTTGAAAGCTACCATGAAGCAGATCACTCCAAGAGCTACTGTAATGGTCCATTTCTTGGCTACAGTCCAGTTCTTGGGGTTGTGAGCTTCTCCATCTACAAACACAACTAATCTCAGTCCCGTTTCAGGGTCTACAGGATATTTCCAATTGTCTTTATCGTGTAAAGACTTGTCTTGGTTGAGCTCATTCTTTCCATCTTCAACCTCGGCTTGCAGTGGAGTACCTAGCTCAGATGCACCTGAAGAAGGTGGATACGATTGTTTCTCTTCGTCTTCCATTGGTAAGTGTGGTGAGTGATAGTAATTGACTGATACTCAGAGCGAAGTGATACACAGAGCGAAGTTTGCTACTTATCAAGTCAAAAAGCTTATGAACAATTCATTTTATAGAGTTTTTGGTCAAGAAATACGACGGCAATGCTAAATCCCGAGAACCGATCGACCGACATAATTCCTATCTTAATGGGGCCAAAGAGGTAATTTCTGCGGGAGATCCCTGTGACAATTGACGACGCGAGATGGCAGATCGGCAGACGAGTGTCGAATCGCACGGGCCGTGCGGATAGTGATGAAAACAGTGTTGGAAATGAGCAAGTATAGGCGCCAGGGGGACTCAAATTCATTAAGCAAGCTTCAACAGTTAGCAGAAGATTAGGAGCTTTTGTAAATAAATTGTTTTCTAGTTCCAAAAATGGCTGTGATGCCTTATTGTTGTAGGTTTAGGTGTTGGATTACAGTTGACAATCAATACACATAAATATACTTTATATTATAGTTTATACCACTGCAGGGGAATAGAAAACAAATAACCCACAGATTGATGCAATAGTAGGTAACTCGACGACGACGACCGGGCCGGACAAGGCGTATCAATCCTCAACCCTTGTAGTGCGTGTACGGCATATACGGAAACGGTGAAGCGAATCTATTACAGCAATTGGTTGTTAAGCTAATTAGAGATAGTAAGTTAAGAGAAAGAGAGATGATAGGGGAAAGAGATACTAAGGGGCAAAGTTCATAAGGAGTTAGAAACTAACATATAAAATAGACCCTCTCGAATATTTAAAGAAAAGTAGCAATGTTTTAGCAAGACTGGGCCCTTCAAGAAAAGGTCTAAGGACCCTTAATAAATAGAAACGTGCGACCGGCTATTTTCTTCCGTCTCCTTTTTCTTAATATCTCAATTTGGAAGACTGACATTACTCCCAGCAAGAACGAACCATTCTACTCGAAAGAGTCCACCAGGAGTATCACCAAGTGACTAACACAATATTTACCAACACAATATTTACCAACACAATATTTGTTTCGCTCCCCTATTGGGCCTTATTTGCTTCTATTGCAATCTTCTCTTCAGCACTTCTTAACACTACCCTTCACGTGACTTAATTTAGCGCAGCATGTGCTTCCCGATCAGCAGTTATTAAAATGTGCAAATGTAAAGCATGTTGTGCGTGAGCAGTGAGCTTCAAAAAGATCTCTCTGCCCCGTTTAGAGCATTTGAGAGCAGAGAGGGCATGTCTTCCTAGAAGGATTCTTTAAACAGATAGGAATAAAAAGTAAGTTGGTTAAATATCGGTTGAAAACCTGTTTTTGATCCTTGTAAGCTTTCTCAGTGAGAACACAATTAAGTAAAGTAGAAAGCTTTATTAAATATTCAGTATTCTGATATCTCTGTGATTCTATACTAGGACGATTTACACGGCGGAAGAGAGATCTTTTGAGGCAGAGAAGACACGTTTTTTTCCTCGAAGAATCGCTCAAACAGATAGAAATAAAGAGTAAGTTGGCTAAATACTGAATTAATAACCTGTTTTCGCTCCTTAGAAGATTTTTCAGAGAGAATACAATTGAGTAAAGTAAGGAAAGCTTTACTAAATATTCAGTATTATGATATTCCCATTAAGTTCTAAGCTAAGAGGGTATAGGGACGATTCTTTATGGTTTTCCTTATCCTCTTCAATAGAAGAAATCGTGATAGAGGTATCAATACTCGGTTAGTCTCGAAGGACGGATAAGGTAAGGAATGAACCTCTGATGCAGAAGACAACTCCTTCCGTTCTCACTTCACTAAAGTCACATAGGCATAATAGTTCCATTATGGGAGAAGATACCCGAGACGCGGGGTATTGCAGGGATCGACCCATCTGCGGCTCTAGCGGCTCCCTTGCCTCTAGTTCACATCACGTGATCTTGATTATATGTTCGAGAGATAAAGTATCCGTCTTTAACCATTTAACAGTCCCAGAAGTGCCGGAGGGACCGCCAGATGCTCAACTTTGACCTGGTTCATTTCTTAAGCACAAGATAGAATGAAGAAGAAATTCAACTAGTCACATTATGGTAAATATTCTCCGATGAACTGCCGAGCTAGGAAGTTCATAGATGTAGAAAGGTAATTCTAACATCAGGTGACGCGTCACGTGATGTAGAAGGTTAGGGTGTTTTATGTTTTTGACGGGTAAACTGCCCCACTTAGTTACGGTTAACCCGCCATGCGGAACTGTTGACCCTACAAGGGGCTTGTTCGCTTACCCAGGATAGCCTAAAGACTGAACGGTTCTTATTTTCCGACTGTAGTTCTCTTGCGTGCCTCCTTCCAGAAAGAGCGATTCCGCATTTACTTTTCGGAATAATTTTGACGGATTTTCATTACGTCTCACTACGTCATATGTGTCTTTTTTTTCTCAGACATGAAACGTCGTTTGGTTCCCTCGCCCTTCGGGTATACTGTGTCTCCCACCCCCCACCTCTTACGGGAAAACCCAAGCCTTACCCCCCACGCGGGAGAGCCCTTGAACGCGGAACTTCCACCCCACGTAAATTGGGATTGGGGGTGTGTGTGTTGAGCGAAAGGTTCCACATTATAAATATAAGAGAGCCAGCGATATTTTTTCGTAGCTTTTTAGATACTTCGCTGTTCTTTGTTACATTTTGAAATTGTTATAAAGACGAAAGAGAAAAGAGTGCAAAAAAAAAAAGACTAGCCTACTATCAATCACAATGACTCAAGCTGTTCCTACCCTCAAATTATCCTCGGGATACGAAATCCCCGCCCTAGGTCTGGGAACTTGGCTGGCCGAGCCCAACCAGGTCGAAAATGCCGTCAGAGTGGCATTGGAAAATGGATACCGACACATTGATGCTGCGGCTATCTACGAAAACGAGGAAGAAGTCGGTCGAGGTATCAAAGCCTCGGGAGTTCCTCGAGAAGAGATCTTCGTGACCTCGAAAGTGTGGAACAGCTGCAAGTCTGCCGAGGAAGTTCCCAAGGCCTTGGAGAAGACTCTGAAGGACCTGCAGCTCGACTACTTGGATCTGTACTTGATTCACTGGCCTGCTGTGTTCAAGAGTGTCGGCAGTGCTGACTACTTCCCTAAAGACCCCGAAACTGGTGTGGTTATCCACGAGGATGTGCCCCTCAAAGAGACCTGGCAGGCAATGGAGAAGCTCGTTGAGAGCGGCAAGGTGCGAAGTATCGGTGTTTCCAACTTCAACCCGCGACGATTGCGTGAACTTCTGGCATTTGCCAAGATCTGGCCTGCTGTGAATCAAGTCGAGGCTCATCCTTATCTGCTTCAGCCCGAATTGCAGTTGTTCCACAAGAACCACCAAATTGTGGCTACTGCTTACTCTCCTCTCGGTAACAACATCTACGGCAAGAAGCGAGTGCTGGACGACCCCAAGGTCGTTGAGATTGCCAAGGAGTTGGGTATCTCGGTTGCCAACTTGCTCATTAACTTTTCAATCCAGAGTGGATTTGTGTGCGTGCCCAAGAGTATCACTCCTTCTCGAATCATTGACAACTTCAAGATTATCAACATTCCTGAAGACGCAATGAAGAAACTGACTGCCCTGGACACCAACACTCGATATAACGACCCTATTGACTGGGGTTTCGATATCTTTGACGAGTACGGAGGAGACGACAAGGCGATGGCCATTGCCGTGAAAATGGCTGCTGAGGAGAAGGAGAAGAGCAAATAGAGATCCTTTTTTTTTTGTGATTCATATAGAAAACAGATATTAAAAGAAGAAAAAGTTTTGCTTGAACACCGATAGACTGGCATCCCCTTTGGCGGGACCCTTACCGGGGAGGTTTGGTTCCGCTTCGCGGAAAGGTGAAGTTCACGTATTGGAAGCGAAATGTCAGGTCTCGTAGGGTCGTCTAAATCGAGAACAGTTAGATTAGCAGTAGTATTCTTGACCCCAGCTATGATCATTCTTAGCACAGTTATATTGGGGCGAACCTGCGATGCCAAGGACAATTGGCAATTGTGTCAACGTAATTGAACGTAAAACACGCTAGATATAGTCAAGGCGACGAAACTTGATAGCATTAACGTATTATTTCAACGAGCGAACATCCATAAAACTAGAGTTCTTTTTATTAGATATGAATCTCCGACACTCAGTAGGTGCCGGCAAATGTCTCCTGAAAGTTCATTAGACAGAAAACAGGAATTGGTTTACAGGAATCAACTTGACAAACTCCATTCCACAACGGCAAAAACCTAATGAGAACCATCTCTCTCAAATCTCTGATTCTTTACTAATCCGCCTCTTGCTTCTCCCCCAGACAGAATAAAAAAAAAAGAATTGCGAACTCTGTGGATCGAACACAGGACCTTCAGATTAACTGTTTGACCGAAGTTACACTTCAGTCTGACGCTCTCCCAACTGAGCTAAGTCCGCAAAATGTTGCAAAAAGATTTGCTTACTCATACAGTAAGTAGACTTTTCTAATCTTGATTGTTCGCGTTTTCACTTGGCTACAGTGTGTCACACTGGTAGTTTATCGATCAGGACCCAGTTAAGGGGGCTCTACAACATAAAATATAAAAAACATGTGTTCTAGTAATTCTACCATCGCAATTTATTGTACTGTGTCAGACAGACACGCGGAAGAGCGGATTAAATCAGCATTGTCGCGTCCATTGGACGTTAAGCATTGAGATATTAAACTCAGGTAGAGGCTAGAAGGGACCCGTATATATGACTGTACTCTAAGATTTACAACGGACGTGTAATTTTATCATACTATTATCATATTAACTTAGATATATGCTATATACTAGTAGGTGTACGGCCGTAAGGCACTCCCAAATTGGATCGTCCGTTCCATTCCCTTTGTTCGTTCAAGAACTGTTCCCGTGTTCTCGTAGTGCCTCCACTTCATTCACTCCAACGTCACCGGCTGCTTAACAAGATATTCCTCAAAGCTACACGGCTTTCCCCGCATTTGACTGGAAGCCCATTCAACTAGTTCCTTCATATCAGGACCGTGATACCCAAACTCGTCCATATACAGAAACATTTCAGTAATTGCGTCTGCAATATTTGGGTCAAGATACGACTTGAACTCTTCAACAGGAACTTGCATGCATTGCACCGTCTTTCCCGTTGCCTTGCTCAAAGCCTTGCAGATATCTTGGTGAGAAAGCAGTTGATCAGCAGCTGCAAAGAACTTCCCGTTATATTTGTCGGGATCAGCCAGGATAGCATTGACCCATTTACTGCTCTCATCGACATTGATCAGAGGCAACAGGGCATCGGGATCCATAACACTGAAGACGGCATAGGTTCCATCTCCAAGGGGTCGAGGGAGTGAGTTAGAATGGAATTCTTGCATGAAATACCCTGGTGCAAAGAAAGCACTCTTGATAGGCAGAGATCGCACGTACCTTTCAATGTCGTGTTTGACATCAAAGAATACAGTGTTTTTGTACTTTCCATGGGAAATGTCCAAAACACTTGACAATGTGCTGAATATGAAGTATTTGACTCCAGCAGCAATAGAAGCATCAGCCAGGGCCTTACCTTGCGCAAATTCGACATCGTACACCTCTTCTTTTTCAGAAGTAACAGTCATGGCAAACACAGTATCTACACCCTTTAGAGCTTCGGCCAGCGAGGTAGCATCATCCAAATCCGCTTCTACCACTTCTGCTCCAATTTGCTGAAGAGCCACAGCCTTTGGTTTAGAAGCATCTCGAGTTATTGCTCGGACTTTGAAAGCCCTGGAAAGTTCAGGGTCGTTGAGGACTCCTCGAACCACAGAACCTCCCTGGTTACCGGTAGCACCGAAGACAGCTAAAACTTGGGACATTTTTGATTTCTGGTTGTTTGAGTAACGAAGTCGATATGATATTAAAATAAGTACTTCTTCTTTGCAAGCAACTTTTTTGAAGAATATCCTCTTTCTTCTCACATCCTTTTTATACCAAAGGCGGAGTATTTGTCACATCATCTTTCTTGTCTTACGCGGAATATTCATCATCTTCTTCGTCTTGGCTTAAGCGGACAAGTGAACATTTTTGGCGGGGTTCCGATGCGTTAAACCTTATTCTCCATTAGGTTTGATTATGATGACCTCGGAGTTCTTAAGTCTTGGATTCAAGTATATGGCAGCGGTATTCAGAGGCTTAGACTCGCGTTATTAGATCATTACTTGCTTCCTACTATGCAATGGACCATATTTTTTTATTTTTCCATTCGCTTGTATTAACTATATTGAGAAGTTCGTTCCGTCCGAAGGTTAACATTGGGTCCAAGACTATTTATCCAACTTCATATTTTATAACCACTGCTTTAGACTTACGCTCGGAATATCAGGTTTAGGGTTTGATCGGAATATATTACTTATTTCACTAATGAATTTCACCCTTATATTGTCTTTCCATGGACGACATCATGGGAGTCTTGCAGCGTGTCGATGTCACAGAGAGTCAACCGATTGAATCTACATTGATTAAGGCTAGCTAGTTTGCGAGCAAGATGAAACATAATCGATTGGTCGCAAACGAATTGGAGAATCACTCAGTTTTTCTGATATCGAGTGACACGAACATCTCCGCAGTCGTACGAAAGAGTGAAAATAGTGGATGTGGTAGAATTTGATTATACCTTTGAATGTATCCACAAAAGGACCTTGAAATATTTGTCATCTTTATCTTTCTCTTTTACTGCTAGAAAAAAGTAGTTCTTGTTGTCTTCCCCCCCCCCCCGCACCTTTCCACCTGTTTCACTCCAAAGTTATAGGATTCTTAGCAAGATATTCCTCCAAACTACTCGGCTTTCCACGGATTTGGCTCAAAGACCACTCGACTAGTTCCTTCGTGTCAGGGCCATAATATCCAAACTCGTCCATATACTGACACATTTCAGTAAGGCCATCAGCAAGATCTGGGTGAAGAAATGACTTGTACTTTTCCACGGGGACCTGCATGTATCGCACAGTCTTCCCGGTAGCCTTGCTCAAAGCCTTGCAGATATCTTCATGCGTACGAAGTTGATCAGCTGCAGCGAAAAACTTCCCATTATATTTGTCCGGATTAACCAGGATGGCATTGACCCACTTACTCGTTTCATCGATATTAATAAGGGGTACCAGAGCATCGGCGGCCATAACATTGAAGAGAGCATAGGTTCCATCTCCGATAGGACGAGGGAGTGAGTTAGTGTGGTAGTTTTGCATGAAACTTCCTGGAGCAAAAAAAGCACTCTTTATAGGCAGAGATCGCACGTACTTTTCGATGTCCTGCTTGACATCAAAAAGAACTGCATTCTTATATTTTCCGTGGGAAACTTCGAAAATGCTTGACAAGCTGCTGAAAATAAAGTACTGGGCGCCTGCAGCAACAGATGCATCGGCTAGGGCTTTGCCTTGGGCAAACTCTCGATCATACATCTTCTCTCCATAAGAGGTAGTAGTTACAGCAAATACAGTATTTGCACCTTTCACGGCTTTAGCTAGCGAGGCAGCATCGTCCAAATCCGCTTCTACCACTTCTGCTCCACTTTTCTGAAGAGCCACAGCCTTTGGTTTAGAAGCATCTCGAGTTATTGCTCGGACTTTGAAAGCTCTGGAAAGTTCAGGGTCATTGAGGACTCCTCGAACCACAGAGCCTCCCTGATGGCCAGTAGCACCGAAGACAGCTAAAAGTTTGGACATTGCTTTGAAAGTTTGAATGTTGCAAAGAAAGTTGAGAGTAGATATTGCTTGTTCAAGATTGCTTCTTGAAGTTTACCTCTTGGACATATTACTTTTGAAGTTTATACGGCTCCCTTGACTCACTTATATGCTTGGTCGGCGTGCCGATTTCTCGAAGCCTGTAGTCAGTTTGGATCATTGATGATTGAGGGGAACCGCGGAGTTAAGCTATCAGAGTTAAAGTATCAATTTGGCGGAGTTAAGTGTTCAGTTAATTCGGCGGAGTTAAGCTTTTGAAAGTTGATTCAGCAGAATTCGAAGTAAATAGATCCATACGGACTAGTAGCTACTTGTGACTTTACGATGATCGCTAAAACTATGACAATTGTATACTTGTTTTGTTCAGTTTGCGTTGGTGATGTTGTAAAGGAAGGGAAGGGTCTTTCAAACGTGGGCGATCGTTACAAGGGTTCCCCGCAAACGGCCAAGGGTATGGTGAATTTCAAATAACGGGCAATAACGGGCAAGAACGGGCAATCAAAATATAGCAGGTATTTCAAATAACGGGTAGCTCAACCAACAGGCAATTAATAACTTAAAAAGTATTTCTATTTTATAGCCAACTCACTGTAGTGTTTATGATATCTAATAGAAAGAGGTCGTAGGTTAGATAGTTTGCTGGCTCAGGTACAACATTTTGCCACGGCGTTAAGAGCTCGCTGAAATTTCACGAAGGATCTCTGATCCAAGCAGTATTACAATCATTACTATATAGCGTATACAATATATATCTATTTTAAAAGTTTTAAACTCACAAATCTGCAAAGAGGAACTCCAATTAGAACTGATAAAGCATCACATCTCTCTGCCTGGCCTCACTCATTCTAGCTTGACAGGATTCTCACTAAGATACTCTTCCAAAGTAGTTAACTTCCCACGTACTTGCTTGGAGCCCCATTCCACTAGTTCCTTGGTATCAGGACCATAGTACCCGAACTCTCCAATGTACGAGAACATCTCAGTAAGTTCCTCGGCCATGTTGGGAGGGAGAGAAGACTTGAACTTGTCCACAGGAAGCTGAACATACTTCACGGTTTTACCGGTTGTTTTACTCAAAACTTCGCAGATTTCTCTGTTGCATCGAATCTCGGTAGCAGCTGCAATAAACTTGTGATTATACTTGTCCGGTTCGGCCAGAATTGCATTGATCCACTTGCTAGCTTCGTCGATATTGATCAGGGGGAAAGTCGCGTCAGGTGCAATCACATTGTAGAGTGCGTAGGACGCATCACCGACAGGGTGAGGAATGAGAATGGTGTGATAGTTCTGCATGAAGCTACCTGGTGCAAAGAAAACGCTCTTAATAGGTAGAGATCGAGCGTATGTCTCAATACTGTGCTTAGAATCAAAGTGTTTTACCTCTTTGTATTTTCCTTTGCTGTTATCACGAGCAGATGGTAGAGTGCTGAAGATAAACAGCTCGGCTCCAGCGGCAACCGAAGCGTCAGCAGTTGCCTTTCCCTGGGCCAACTCTCGCTCGTACAACTTTTCGTCGTAAACAGAGTTGGTCATTGCAAACACAGCATAGGCACCTTTTACGGCCGCAGCCAACGAGGCAGCGTCATCCAAATCTGCTGCCACAACCTCAATGCCGCTTTTTGCAATTTCGACAGCCTCTGGCTTGGACACGTCTCGAGTCACTGCTCGGATTCTGAAAACTTTGGAAAGTTCGGGGTCCTCGAGGACACCTGTAACGACTGAGCGACCCTGTTGACCAGTGGCTCCAAAAACAACTAGAAGTTTGGACATCGTTTTGTGATGGGTATGAAGAAATAAAATTAGAATCAAATCAATATCAATGCCTTATTGATTTTGAGAAATTGCACGCTCAATTGCTCCTCTTCCGTCTTCTCTTTGTTAAGTATTTATATTGAGATCTTAATTGCGGTGATGCGGAAAAGGGCCCTTGGATCTGCACACTAATGACGTCAGACGTTAAGTTGAACGAACGGGTTAACCTAAGTTTTTCAATTGATTGATTTATTACTAGTGATCCGGCAACAGTGAAAGCTCTTACTTGAGTTCTATTCCGGTGATGGTAGTTTTGTTTAGCTATAGAAATAGTTAGTTGATGTTTTTTGATCGGAATACCTGGGATTGAAAAGGTGTAACTTCTATCAGCCTTATTAACGAACATATAAATGTTCAATACTGATCGATCCCAACGTTGAAGAGTGAAGCAAATAAAATAGGAAGTGAAAAAGAAGAACTTCAGAGATAAGACTATTCTTATTCCGTTACTTCGCTCCTAGAGCGTTTGAAACCACAGTAGCAAACCTTACGCATAGGATCCCAAACCCCACAGTTATCAACCTTTGCGTATATCCAAAAAGAGGAACCAGCTTATTCGAGAGCCTATTCAAGACGAGCAAGTCCACTGCGCTAGTTAGAATGATACTCTTGTATTGGCATTGTCCACCAAGAGGATTAAAAGACATAGACCTAAGCCGGTTATCGAGGAGTCAAAGTTCACCTACAACTTCCGAGGTGCCGATCTATGCACTAGTTATTCCGGTCCGTTAAGCCATAAATTCTATATTTTTGGCTCTATTGAAAACTTATTGGGTGCACACAATCTTTCTTTCGCTAGTGGATATACTTGCATGTATATTGTTGTACTTCATGTTGTGCTTCTATTTCATTCACTCTACTGTGCTGCATAGCTTTGATCTTTGGCAGATAGAGCAGGGAAGGCTAGAGATAGCTTCTAAAGTTGAGTCAAAGTGGGTTATAGAAGAGGGTAGATGATGATCTATGTAGATTGATGCTCTGGCTTAGAATGCTGTTTATAGTTTTTGAGGGAGCAGAGAAAAATCGTCGTGAGCAACCCAAATTGACAGCGGGTTAATCATAGCGCACAAGCCAATAGAAACGGTATGTGGAACTTCTGGGGCCAGCCCCAGACCCCGCAGCTCTGCTTCGCAGAGAAGTTGAACGAGTAGTATTTCATCAAGTAAACTCCGCGAAGCAAGCTACGGGGTCTGGGGCTGCCCCAGTAGTTTTAACATCGCTGTTTGAGTCTCAGATAGTCCAAATAACTGTCCCATCGCGCAAAGTTAAAATCAATAACGTTATAACTATATGCCTGAAAGTGGCACGATTAGCTTTAACCGGCAGTTGTGAGAATCTTCTCCAAACTTCCGTGCAACAGAAGCAGCTCTCTCCGCGGTATCAATCCATGTGCCACATGTCGTGCCGAACAGAACAAGGTATCCAATCAACTGGTTGGCACAGAGCTTTGGCCGAATGCTGCACCTGCTTTATCTGATTGTAAGCTGCGAATTGCATAACATGAAGTCATCGCGCATTATCTTCGTTGACAAGTATTTTAAGTAGAAAGTATCTGAACAAGAACAAGGAGAGGAACTCAAACAACCAGCCAGGCAGAGGCTTCGAGAGGACTCAGCTGAGTCGTTTGCACCACCGTCACCTAGAAAATCTCTCAATATATCGCACTGTTATCGTGTTTTTGACTGTGTGACTCGAATATTATTTGCAAGACAAGCAGAAGTGTAAAATACTAACATTGTTATAGGGTAGGAGCTGATCGTTGCCGCTTCAACGGTGCTGCAAAGAGAATTAACGCCAGAAGTCTTTGCGAGGATATACTGGCCACATGCACTATAAATTAACAGTTCATACTCTCACCATGATATGTGGCGCCTGGTTAATGGACCTGTAGAAGTTGACATAACTATACCATACATATTAGTGATAAAGCTGAAAATAGAGTATGATCTGCAATCAGGAAGATCCGGCCGATAGATAATCTGATCATCTGCCAGATTATCTTTCGATCGGCGAAAGCTTCTCAGTCATGCAGAGAGGGGTGAAGAGGGGGTGAGGAGGGGAGATTGTCTTATAGATAGTTAGTAAATATTACCACTGAGCAAAACCACTCTCCTCTCCACGGAATGGCCCTGCCAGAGGCGATCTGAGAATGGCGGAGTCTTCTCTGCCATTCTCCTCAATCTTCAATATCAACTTCTCATAATAGCCAAGTCTAAGTTCACTATGCTAATACATAAATAATATCATAAAGAATATGGTTTCATCCAATCCCCCAGTCTTATAAACTACAAATGATGCCAACCGTGTGCTAATATAGAATCACTCGATGTAATGTTGTATAAAAAACTGCCGTTATAACTCGATGCTTGTATAAATATTATTGGCACCGTCTATCGCATTCCGGTAAAGTCGACCTCACCAGGTCTCAGAGAGTTCTCAGAGCCAGCTCGCGAACAAGTGCAGGCGTTAGCACTTCGCATACCACAAGAGCAAGTAGAACCTGCCACTTGGTGATTCTCAACGCCAGCCTTGGAACAGGTGCACTGTTGGGCAGGTCTCTTTCCGCACGAGCAGGTAGCTTCTTGGGCGCAGACGCAAGTGGAACCTCGTTGTTGGCAGCAAGTCATGTTGTGTGTATAGGGAGTAGGAGTGATTCGAAAGAGATAAAGTGTAAATGATGTAAAAGTTCAAATAATAATTTTCGATAGATATTTTTAATAGCAGACCTACAGCTTTTTATATAGCTGAGATTGATCCGGTTTCGTACGAAACATCGATCGATCCATCCTACCCTATATTATTACGGCTTCGTTGATTGGCTGTTTATGTAATGAGGTCATCTGATTGGCTGCAAGATGTGGCTGGACCCAAGCAAGCCATTGTGCATGTTCTGATTGGTCAAATGTGGGGGTAGCGCGCATCCGGCGGGGGGGTGGGCCTCCCAGAGGGGGGTTTCTACATCGTTGAATTGAAGCTCTCATAAAGCCAGTGTTTGGCTATGCCAACAGCGATGTGCTTTCTTCTGTGCACAATTTAAACATCACAGAGGAGCTAATGATAAAGGATAAGTCGAATTACAGTTTCTGGCGTTGGTTTTAGAGTATTTACATGACTTTCTTGTAATCAATTAAGTCCTGCGTTTTGCTTCAAGAGCAGATTGAAAGCTTGTAGAATACAGTTAAATGAGCCAGGAAGTTTACTTCTAACAGTGCAGCTCTTATATATCCTATAATTTAACGCAGTAGGCATCGCCTCCGGCGGGGCCACCCCGTAGAGGATGGTTCTGCTTCGCAGAATGGTTTTCACGTTAGTTCACTGCTAGAACTTTTGATCAGCTTTCTGCTCCCTTAGAGACTATCTATATCTAGGAACTCAGGCACTCAAGTAATAAGGCTGAAAGGACTTAATAGTTAAGTCAGCGTTGAATACCTTTCTTCGCGGGTGTTTATAGTGAATTAATGTGAATGATAATCTTCTGATGTTATGCAAGCGTGAATGACATATATGACCCAAGTTTAACTTGTATAGAACAGTTAAGTGAGAACAGCAGCTAACACTCAACCGAAGAATTACTATCTCAACCGCAGTAGGCGTAAGTTTGTTCTACATAGTTTAAACTCTCTCACCTTCACTATTTAAGGCTCCAAAATTTTACTATACAGTACCTATGCTACACCTCATCTCTGTTTTCTTACCCTTGAAGAGCCTCAAGTCCGTCAGCCTCTCTACTTCGTACACTTAGTTGCAATGAAACTAGCAAGGGCCACACAGACTATATAGATGTATTTCAGTCCCATTGGAAACCTACGTGTATACAAATATAATATTAGAAACCTTTTACTAGTTATCAAATTTCTCATCACCGTCTGTCTCTACCCGCAGCAGTTCTTAAGTCCGTCAACGTTATTATAATGACTCGAGATCATCCTCGCGCACAAAAACAATTACAGTAGTGTTTTTCCCCATACTCCATTAACTCTTTCAGCCACAAAACGAGTCTTTGTACATCGTAACTTTAACTATATCGTAACCTATACAACACACATTTTTTTTCTTTAGTTGCCGGACAACCACTTTACTGTAATCTATTCTGCCATTTTATTGTCAATGGCATATTTCTACTATTCTTTACTATATTTATTTCGCTTATAAAACTCTTGAAAGGCTGTTCTACATTCTACAATGCGGATCTGGAATCGCAGTCCTTTTGCCATGAGAAGCCTGACCGGGTTGACGATGACTAACTATCCAGCCGGAGTGCGTTGGATGACCCAATTGCAAGAAGAACGTCGTCACGAGGTGGGAGGGCAGTTCGGTGCTTCAGCTGGAAAAGTGCGTGGGCCACAAAATGGACCTGAAAAGGAATCGGCTGAGCAGAAAAGACCTGAAAAAGGATCTGAAAAAGGACCGGAAAGGCAGCCTGAGCAAAGGCCCCAGAAGCCTTCCATACAGTCAGACTCGGCAAGACCAAATGATGCTTTTGTCGGTTCGAAAAGTTCCAAATCACGGTCCGGCAGTTCGGCTGAATCGAAATCGGAATCATTGCGGCCGAAAACCTTGAACATGCCTAAACAGACTTCTTCATCTAGCCAACCGGGAACCTCATCGCAATCATTACAATCGTCGCATTCGTCGCCACAATCTTCAAAATCGACTTCAACACCTAATCATCCGAAACCTGCCGACGATACTACCAATCTAAGTCACTCATACTACTACGACCTCAACGTGTCTTCTTACCAAAATATAAAAACGTTCTCTGACCTCCCCCAGACTTTTGGGTACAATCAACACATCGCCATAGACAACGAAATCCGCGAGCAGCTCCGGCAGGTGCTGTGGAAATTCAATGCCCCCATCCGCTACGCATTTGCATACGGCTCTGGTGTTTTCAGCCAGGGCTCACTGGCAGGCCCACTAGATACACGTCCTCAGGTCGATATGATTTTTGCCGTTACCCACACCCAGCATTGGCACTCTCTCAACCTGATGCAGAATCCTCACCATTATTCAGCCCTGCGCTTTTTAGGCTCGGGAGCTGTCAGCTATGTTCAGGACTCTCTAGGAGCTGGCCTCTATTTCAACCCTTATGTGGAGATCAATGGGCTTAGAGTCAAATACGGCGTTGTAAATATGGCAACTCTACGAGAAGACCTTAAAGAATGGGACACCCTGTATTTGGCGGGGCGACTCCACAAACCGGTCAAGATCCTACGCGATGAACCCCAGATACGATTCATGAACCAGGCCAATCTCATTAGCGTGCTTCGCACGTCTCTGTTATTACTGCCAGAAAAATTCAGCGAGGTCGACCTCTACAAGATGATAGCTGGAATATCTTACATGGGCGATTTCCGTATGTCCTTTGCTGAAAACCCAAACAAAGTGTCCAACATTGTGGAAAACCAGTTTCTCAACTTCCGCAGACTTTATTCTCCTCTTATGGATTCTCTTCCCAATCTCAATCTCGTGACATCCAAGTCCTCAGAATCAAAACTCACGGTCGACGGCAAAGACCTGGCTGTGGCGACTCTTCAGCAGGATATGGACCCCATTCGTCGAGGAAACATGGTCATTCGGTTACCTAAGGATTTCCGAAACAGACTCTACTCGCGATACTCGTATAAATTCAACGATTCCGAAACTTCACGCGCAGTAGCAGAAAAAACTATCGAAGAAGACACCAAGCGATGCTCTCAGTTCGATAAGCGGATAGCAGGCGATGAAGACCTGGCAAAGGAGATATCTAGGGCCATTCAACACACCGTTGGATGGCCCAGTATCACTCAAAGTGTAAAGGGCATTGCTACAGCAGGGCTAATGAGGAGTTTAAAGTATTCCACTGAAAAGCTGAGAAAGTCTTGGTTTGGCAGAACTCAGAGCTCGTGAGACATCGTCTCCGGCGGGGCACCTCCCGGTTTCGCAGGAATTGTGGGTTTGTAGTGCCTTTTTTTTGGATTATCCTACCTGTCTCATCTAGCACTATTCAAAATAAAAACGTTTCGTTTAATGCATACTATAATCAGTTATCAAGTAAATAAAAAACTGAGCCTGCCTCTAGTAAAAAGCCCTTCATACTGCCTGAAATAGACCTGTAGCGTTGCTGAGCCTACAGAAGTGCTGGGGTATATCACACTTTTGCATCATTCTCATAACGGTAAGGGGTCCGCGTTCAACGCCGGTGAATCTTAAGGTCCTTGGCAGCATCGAGATGACTTCACCCCAGCCATCATATTGTACGACTAGTGGGCAACACCATACTTGAGAAAAAAAACTCCTTCATTCAGCGAAATACTCATCCCGTAGAAAGGGCAATACGAGTTCTCACTCCGCTGTCGGGTGAAAAAGAGATGTCTTCCTCATATTCGTGGAAGTCGTTGGGCTCTTGTTGAACTTTCTGCTATCTCTCCCACAAAACAGCCCGTGAGTTCACTATAGCTACGTTCCAAGACGCTTAAGAAAGAGATGCCCACCGGATGAAAAAAACGTAACCTCAACCTTTTCGTTACATCTAGCCCACCGGGTTTACAGATTCACCTCTTCCTCAATGCATCAAATCTAGCCCTCAATTCGTCAAGCTCTCGCTCTTCTTTGGACTTTGGCCTAGCGACTGGCGGGGGCACAACTTTCAATGCAGGACGAGGATTATCTGTCGTAGGTGCTGGCTTGACTACTGAAATAGGAGACTTTGGAGGCTCGTCAGGATCGGGCAGATTGGCTACTTGTGAAAGCCGCCGTTGCTTCTCGCCCATACCATCAGGCTTCGTCCCACCATCAGCAGTTTCGAGAACAGGAATTCTTCCCGACGGAGGCCCGTCATCATCATCAATATCATCAATTTCGTCTGAGCCGTTACCATTCCCGTTGATGTCAGATGAATCCTCATGTGGGGTCCCAGAAAAGGGAACCTGATATGCCCTTGCAATCTCAACCAGATACAACGTGACGAGTGTTTCGGAAGGAGGCTCAACCGACAGTCTTTTTGTGACTTTTTCTGGCACTTTGCCACTAATATTCTCTATTGCGTCTTGGGCAAAATCCTTGCCATACTTGTGGACCAAAATCTCTCTTATGGCGTGGAGTTCCTTGATTTCGGTACGAGGAGCAGCGTGAATGAGAGTTTTCACCGCTTCTTCAAGTCCCGGGTCACACTCTTTAGCATCTAACAGCCCGATTCGGGCCAAGAGAAGCTCGCAGTACAATTCCAGGATCTCGAGAAGTTCGACATTGATGTCTTCTCGGATGATGTTCTCGACTCTTATCCGCGCACTTTGCTCCTTGCTCTGCTCTAGCAACTGCGCAATGCCTCTCCTCTGTTGCTTGGCAATGGCAGTTTCCTTTTGCTGAACAAGTCTGAGCCGGTTGATGGCCATTTTCAACTGTGCCTTGAATCTCGATTGAAGAGGGTTTGGAGGTGGCATTTTGTATGGAGATGGTGATCCACAGTTTCAATATTTTATAATGATGTTAACTAAGTATTGTGAATGCCTAGCAGGAATACAATTGTCGATGTCTTCGTTATTCTGTTGGGAGGAGTGTGTTCCGGTTGAAGGCCTGTAAGAAAGAGTTGATTTTAACTGAGTTGCACTTCACAGCTTTCATAAGAAGTTAACTTCAGTTAACGTTTCTGCTCCCACATTTCTTTCTTCGCCTCCACTTTTACTTTACACCACCACCTCCTTTATCGCAAACCACCCCACACTCTCTCACTCAGTGCCTGCTTTTTGTTCCGCCACAGCCCTACGAAAGTGTTAACTTAATATTAAGCATCAGATAACTTTTAGCATCAGGAGATAGCAAACAATGTCGTGGTTTTCTGGCGCTCCGTCAATAGACGAAAAAGTCGACCAAGCCACCTCAGAGTCGCTCCCTAGTGGCGAACAGGATTTAGGTCTGAACCTCGAAATATGCGATCTGATTCGATCGAAAACAGTGCCTCCTAAGGACGCCATGAGGTCTCTAAAACGCCGACTGTTACACAAGAACCCCAATGTACAGATACTGGCTTTACACTTAATAGATATCTGCATCAAGAACGGAGGCAATCATTTCTTGGCGGAGATTTCGTCGCGAGAGTTCATGGACTCGTTTGTCATGGTCTTGAAACCCAGTACAGGAGGTACGGTCAATCCTCAAGTCAAGACACTCATGCTAGAGTACTTGCAGAACTGGGCGCATGCCTTTGAGGGCCAGATCCAGCACGCCTACGTCAATAAAGTGTACCAGCAGCTGAAAGCTGAAGGGTTTGAGTTTCAGTCAGGAGCAGTTATCAACTCGTCTTTCATTGATTCCTCTGCTCCGCCAGAGTGGACCGATTCCGACACTTGTATGAAATGTGGCGAGGCATTCAGCTTTGTGAACAGAAAGCACCACTGTCGAAACTGCGGCCGTGTCTTTGACCAGAAACACTGCAATAACTACATCGCTCTTCCTCACTATGGCATTTACGACCCGGTGCGGGTGTGCGACGACTGTAACGAAGAGTTGCGTGCAAAATCTGGGTCTGGAGGAGATCGCAAGCAGCCTGCCGCTGTTCCTACTGTCTCTGCTCCTTCGTCATATTCAAACAACCAGTCACTTAGACCGGGACCCACTGGATCGAGTTCGGCCAATGACGATGAGGATGAAGACTTTAAACGTGCCCTCGCTCTCAGCCTGGAAGAGTCAAACAAGGCTATGAAACCGCCTGTACCCGTGGCTGCATCAACTACTATAGCGTCTACCAAGCCAAATGACGGAGCAGAGGAGGATGAAGACATGAAAGCTGCCATTGCGGCGAGTCTGCAGGACCTCCAATCGAAAAATCCTTCTAATAATACAGATTCGGCCGCAGTCACGTCCTCTAACACTGCTACTAGCGGATTATATGAAATACCCACCAGTGAGCCGTCAAATGCACCTTTGAATTCTTCTTCAGATAACCCACTGTACTCAAGCACGCCGGCTAATGATGAAACTTCCCTGAACAACACTTCCCAAACACCGCCTGCCAACCCTCAGGAACTGAGCCCTCTCGAAATAGAAATAATGTACCGATACATCCAGATGGTCGAAAACATGCAGAATGCGCCTCCTGGGGCCATTCTCCACGACATCAAAGTGCAGCAGCTGAACGAAAACGTTTCAATGCTGAGGCCAAAGCTTGCTCGGTCCCTGCGCGAAACTGTTGAAAAGTGCGACAAGATGGAGGATCTGCACGGTAAACTAACTGCTGTGGCTCGTTATTGGGACAGGCTACTAGAAGACCGTCTGAGCCAGACCTATCGGTGGTCTCAGCCTCAGCACCAGCAACCTCAGGATCCATATCAATACTCTCAGCCCCAGCCTCAACCGTCATACTACCAATCACCTCCTCAGCTTTCTCCCCAAGCGTCTGGGCAACAACAACCACAACCTGCTCCTCCTTACGCTGCTCTTCCAAGTGAACCATCACAGCCTCAGTATCCATACAGCTATTATGGGTCAGGGGCTGCGCCAAGTGAACCTGTTCAAGCCACACCAACAGGCAACATCTTCTACCCCCCAGTTAACGGCCAAGAGTCAACTCAACCTGCTCCTGCGACCCAGCAAGCTGCTGCTCCTAAAGAGGATGCCATTTTGATTGAACTCTAAGATACTATAGCAGTACTATTTATAAAATATATGCAAATACTACAGTTATGACAACATGCCTCAGGAGGGTTGGTTCTGCTGGGCAGAAAGCACACAACAAACGACAGAATTGCTAAATTGTGCTCGTAATAGTTCATTTTGACTCAAAATGAGACTCATCGGCAGCTGCGAAGCGCCGGAGGTGCTGACAGACTGGCAGAGATTTATGTTTACTCAATGAGATATTCTTCGATTGGTAACTCAATGTCAGCGGCCAATTGCCTAATAAACGACCAATTCGCATTCGTCTTCCATCGTGTTCGCGAGTCGAGAGGATCCGTGCTTGAAGTCCTTGTGATGAGTTTCAGGGTAGTTAGGGTCGCGATCTGAACACCAACATCAATATTAGAAGGAAATCCATCAGCATACAAATCTCCAGCAGAAGGAGCAATTGCTTGCAGGATAGCCAGCATTCGCTCCAAGTCAAAAGCCGGGGCTGCTAATGATCTAGGATTAATTTTGAGCTTTTTCCTACGCCCCGTGTCTCGACGTTTGGCCCGAGCTTCTTTGGCCCGAGAGAAAAATCGAATGTCATACCTCGGTGGATTGTATGATGCTAAGTAAGAGGCGCACAATATGTACTTGGATTGGATAGGCAGCTCAGACTTCGTAGCACTGGCGACATCCATGGCCCTTTTTTTAAATCGCAAGTCCCCAGGTCCCACAAGCGAATCTGTGACTGCCATTTCGGTTGAAAATAAATATTCCCGGTCTTTGTACAGCTTGACAAACTCATCAATTTTGATGGAGCCCTGGACAACAGGTTCGATGAACGCCGGCCAAACTTTGATAGAAGTCTCTTTCATTAGACGAAGGTCTGAGCTAATGAAAGCTGCGAGGGAGTCGTACAGAACTGAAACGTAACGATTCCAGAATACTTTTTCCTTGGCTTCACTGTAGCCATCAACTGTGGTAGGAAGTTGGCACAGAACATGTTGTGTCATCAACATATTAACCTCTTCTCTGGTGTAACGGGGAAAGCGAACATGAGGGATCGCTGTTGTAATCAGGGATCGTGGCTCGAGGGTATTAATCACAAATATAACGACTAGGTTTGTGATATTGCACATCTCTGTTAGACGAGCAAAACAGCTTATAAGATCTGATGGATTGTCTGGTAGTTGATCTATCCGATCAAGGACCAGGAAGTGTGTTTCGTTATGGCCAAACTGTTTGAAAAATGTAGAAAGAGTGGAATAGAATGCTGAAAAGTTCTCCGCCACTACGTCAAATGCTCCTGACCTTTTAGTATTACCATCCTCGCTCCGTCTTAGAAGTCCTTCCGCAGACTGAACTCCGTCTGTGTCCACATCTACGTCCATATCATCATCTTTGTCCAATCGGCCACCGGGAGTAGGTGATTCAGGAGTTGGGGGTCCGTTATTACTGTTCAACACCCCGTTGGTACCATTGGAGACTCTCATACCATTGCTTCCGCTCATTCCCTTTATATCTTCTTCTGTATCTTCCTTTGCGTCTTCTTTTGTATCCTCCTCTTTGATATATACTCCACTATTAGCTTTAATAGATCGGATCGCTCTTTGCAAAAGGATCCGAATAGTAATGCATTGATCGCACGAAATCCAAGAGTATCTGACCCCACTAGCCTTGAAAAACTCGCGTAACACGTATGACTTGCCCGTAGAAGGGGGCCCATGAGCTAGGATGGCCCGAGGACATTCTTCTGCTACAGGCGATAAGATTCCATTCAGAAGCTCAATCTGATTGTGTCGGCACAGGACAGACCTTTCCAATTGAGACGTATCAAACAACATTGTGTGCACAAGGTATCCACTTATCCAATACTCTATTGAAGTCAATCCTCTTCAAACAGACTGCAACGTATGGCTCCTGCTGTTATCCTCTCTCTCGATTCGATGTCAAATGAGATGTTAAGTTTCATGTATGCAGATCTATTTAGCTTACGTCAAAGATTAACTTTTGCCAGATCCAAAACTCCCTGCATATTTCAAACCCCACACTAAACTTTTTCATGTTGGATAATTCACTCTTTGCCACTGCAATTGTGGTATAACTCTTTCATAATCCCGCTATATGGAGGACACTTACTGCCACAGAGGAAACTATGCCAGAAGCTACCACAAAGTCTACTAGCTGGGGAACACCAGAAGAGGCTGCCAAACGGCGGGAGGAAAACCGGCAAAGGGCACTCCAGAGACTCCAAGAAGCTAAAGATCGTATCGCAAGGAGGAGTTTAAAGGGGAAAGAAAAGGATAGTAGCGGCGGTGGAGGAGTAGGGGGAGGTTCAGAGGAGACTTCGAACCCCTCTCAGCTGAGAAAGGCAAATCAGCCGCTGGATCGCATAGAACCTGCCAAAAAGTTCAAAAACTATATTGAGTATGACTTCTCAAAGATAAAAGATACCAAAGGCGGTTATTTGGAGGACGAGGGCGGTGATTCCGAAACTTCTACCCGTATGACCCTCGAAGAGTGGCAAGAGAAACAAAAGGTGTATAGGGCTCCTGCTATGCTGTCAGATCCGGACGCCCCTAAATGCTTTGATTGTGGGACGCCTGAACTGAACTTCAAACTGTACAATATATTCAAATGCCGAGTTTGCAAATCGTGTGAGCGAAAGTACCCAGATAAGTATTCGCTGCTTACGAAGACAGAGTGTCGTGAAGACTACTTGTTGACCGATCCAGAGCTCAAGGACGAAGAGCTTTTGCCTCATATGGAGCGACCCAATCCTCACAAGTCGACTTACACCAACATGATGCTGTATTTGCGATACCAGGTAGAAGAATACTCGTTTAAGAAGTGGGGAGGACCCGACGGATTAGATGCAGAGTTTGAAAAGCGGGTACAACAAAAGAAGACCAGAAAGGAGAAGAAGTTTTTGGAGAAATTGAAGGACATGAGGAGAAAGACTAGAGCCGAGACTTTGACGCGCAAGGGAGACGGCCCACATATTCATAATTGGGGAGCTCCTACGGATGGTGCGGATGGGACAGTTAACAGGCGGTGCATGTTGTGTGGGTTAACTACTGAAGAGATTATAATATGATGTTGAAACCGGAGACGACGCAACACCACACCCAGATGGGTTGTCATGTCATAATTACAGGGCACCGATTGATCAATCGCAGCTGTGTGATATTCTGCGAAGCAGAAACCAACTACCTGGAGAGAAGCCGCCGGAGGCATGTGAATGTTGCAGTTGTCTGAAGGAGATGGTAGTACGATCGTGATATCGATTATATTTAAGAGACTCTAATTACAGGTTCTCGTAGTATTTATTGTTAATATTAAAATTTAATATTCTACAAACACATTACATTATTGGAAGCGTGCTAAATGTTAATTTCGCCAATCAGATCTTCTACCAGCTTGAACTTGTAGTACTCTGCAACCCTTTTATAGCTGTTTACCATCTTTTGAATAGAAGTACCTGAAACAGTCTCTGCCCATGCACCTGAACATTCACAATGATCAGAGAGATTGTCTCCTCTGACTCGTTTGCACTTAGAACACTTCAGGTCCTGAACCTGGTACATCGTGATGCTCTTCTGCAGTTGCTGAATTAAAAGTTCCTCAAGTGCGACCCTGTTGTATTCTTTGCCGCAACTTTCGCAAACCCAAGTGGAGATCCTTGCACCTGATACTTCTTGGTCATGGACCAAGTCGTCATTTCTACAAAGATCCAGATCGCGAATATATCCACACGAGTCACACAGCACCTTGGGTAAAACCAACGACCAGCTCGGGTTCTTAAACAGAGACTCATCGCTGAACTCTTTCACGTCTACCAATTGAAGTAGATGACGACGAAGTAGCCTGCTTTCCAATGTGAGTTCTTTGCAGGTAGCAAAAACTGCACAGATGCTTTTAATGAGCTGCAAAATGGGGTTTGTCAGATTAAGATGCGACCCAGGAAGAACGGGAAAAGTAAACTCATTCAGAACGTCTTTGTGGGAAATACCCTCTGTATAACGACGACGGAGAAGCTCTATTCTTTTCAGCATGGTCTTTTCCATGTCTCTAAACAGCCCGGAAGCAAAATGCTTTTCCTCTTCATCTTCGTCACCGTCCTCATCTCCTTCTTTACTAGCTTTTGCCAGCGCTGTCGAAGAAATTTGAGTTAGCCGTTCTGAAGAGTGACTCGTTTCTCTTGCACGAGCTGCTTTCCAGTAGGTCATTATGAATTTCAGGACCCACTCTTCAAACTCTGGTTGGAGGATATCGGGCAGGAAAGTTTTGATGTGCCACTTCATATAGGTCTCAATATTTTGTTGATCTCCACTGCTGATTTCAGTGCAGAGTCTACCTCCATAATTAACATCATCCATCCATACCAAAGTGTCCCAGTAGCCCTTGATAGATATGTCCAAATAGTTGAATAGCGGCTTCGACCTGATAGTTTTCACAACAAAGTTGGAATAGGCAAAGGTGTTCTCAATAATGGACTTGGATGTCAACAAGACCAACCGACTTTGATTTGCAAACACTAGCTGCGATCCAAGACGACGGACCTCACGAATCAGCTGAATAAACGCCTTCTTGGATAAGTTCTGAACATGATAATAAAGTGACCGGTCATAAAGAAGGGAATCACTCGAAGAGACCCATCCTATAAAGTTATGCACCATCGTGTCTGCATTGATGTTTTGGTGTAGAGCCTGCTGCCACCATTCCTTCACTAAATTGCTCAGAACACTGAGAGCTGGAGTTGAAAATGCATTTTCGACAAACGGAACAGCCCCTTCGGCACCCTGAACCATAGTATTGGCCATATCAGTACCTTCTGCCTCGCTGATAATTGAAGCTGTCAGGATCGTGTTCACTGACAAGTTCTTGATATCCAGTTCCAGGCACACTTTGCTGTATGTTCCCGCATTGTTTACCACTGGCATATCTAGAGGATCCATCAGCGGCAAGATGTTATCTTTTTCAGAACCGCCAACATCCGGTATCGGCCCTGGCGACCACCACAGAACAACACCAGCGGCTTGTAGTTTGCGAGCGTAAGTAATATCAATCAGATATCGCGCGTCATCGCATTTCATATTCCCCAAAGGAATATCGCTATACTGAGCCATGCTTGTCAGATGGGATATCCAAGAGGAAAGGCCGAAGTAATTCGACACAATTTTCTTAGCCACGGTCATTTCCCAGCCTAGGGTAGAAACAGTGGATGACTGACGAATTTCAAGAATGGGAAATGCATTCAGAGGCCGGACAAGTCGTTTCAACCGGGCAGGTCGATGTGATTGTAGACAAACAATGGCTCTGGTCCCTCGCTCCGAATGGAGCTTCGACAAATTAGCGCTCAATCGCTGATACAGCCTTTTGCTACTCTCCAAATAAACTTCCTCGAACTGGATGTCGCTCTGATATTCAAATACAGAATTGTCAATAGTTCCAATCTTCTTTGTGAAATGCTCTCTATACAGTTTTGTCAATGAGGGAAGATTCTGGCGACTAGACCGGCGTAATATAAATACTTTGGCTTCGGGGCTCCAACTAGAAATGAGAGCAAATATCTGATAGTCATGGGCAGTAATATGGTATAAAAAGATATAGCAGTGGTCGCATCCACTGAGGTACATCTGCTTCTCATCTTTCAACAACCATTCCATGTCAAAGCCTTTTTCAAGACCTTTTCCTAAAAGTCCTGGCTTGGAACTGTCAAGAATACATTTTGTGCCTAATTCCAGTAGGGCCCTGTCTTTCAATTCAATGTTTGACTCGTAGATTCCTTCCACAGAAAAGTGTCTCAGCATACTGTTGGGTTTGGCCATCTCTTCAATAAATGTGGATTCTGGCATTGTGAAACGATAGAGATTCGAAGACTGATGTCCATTGGGTAGCACATGGTTAACTTTTTGCACTTGGCAACCGGGAATAAATCCGTCAGCTGGAGGTTCCATTTTAAAATTGACGTAAACCTTTCTGGGCACATTGATCC
The DNA here is from genome assembly GCA_030579595.1 of Spencermartinsiella europaea. NCBI lineage: Eukaryota > Fungi > Ascomycota > Dipodascomycetes > Dipodascales > Trichomonascaceae > Spencermartinsiella > Spencermartinsiella europaea. The sequence goes on from JAKTRG010000003.1 coordinate 102,696, forward strand.
GAACAGTCTGGATCTTGCCATTTATATTGACCAGAGCTGTGACTCCGCCTGTTTTCTCAGAGGAGGAATACTGAAGAATGTGCCAGGTGTTAGAGTAGGCTGATTCAGTCTGGTTTCGAATTAAACCTGTTAAGCTACTGTTGCTTCGATGGCTTGCATCTCCAAAAAGATGCTTGCGTCGGTCTCTCGATTGTCGCTGTGCTTTCCACTTGACTTTTTGTGTTTTAAGCCAGGCTGCATAGTCGTCATACGGAGAAAGAGTGGTGGTTTGTTCCACTAGGATAGCGTCTGCAAAGTTTTCTTGGCCCTCCTGATCCTCGCCGGGTTTCCTCTTCGCCAATATTGATTTAGCCTTGACAATTGGCAGACCAATGTCTTCAATGTCGCTAACAGGAGACACCGGTACACCTGCAATAGAAGAATTTCCAGATTGTTTGTTTGCTGTGTTGCTACCATCCTTCATAACTTTAGCTTTATTGAGATAGGAAGTCATGGACTGCTGCTTGAGCTTGTCATTCTTCTGTGCCACTCGTCGAAACAACCATTCTGGATGAGGAATTCGCGGTACTGGATTCTTCACATTCTGCAACGCGGCAGGAATTGTAATCACTTTCTGAATAGTGGAAGCTAACCGCTCACGATAATACTCCCAATCTATGATGGCTCGAGGATCAAAGTCTTCGAGAGAGCTATCTCGCTGCCATAACTTTAGATAATGGCTCTTCACGCTTTGTTCAGCAGAGAAAATAGCTACTGGCACAGCTCGGTCTGTGACAGGTGCCCCGAGCGGTTTCTTGGAAATAATGTACTTACAAGCCAAACCCTTATCCTTGACCATTTGTGAACCCAAGAACTCAGCCAACCGTCGAGCGGTACAGATTGACGTACTCTTTTGGCCACCGTACTCTTCTAGGGTTTTCGACATACTCCTGTTTTCGGAAATCAAATCTAAGAGGTCTTCATCCTCCAGCGTCGCACCTTTAGATTCTAAGATGTCCAGCCAGCTATTCGCAACTTCTGCTACAGCACCGTAACACTCTGTCAAAGTGGATCCTTCGAGAAAGATATTGAATATTTGACCTTGGAAAGCTTTAATAAGTCTGAGCTCTCCTCTTCGCTTTAATTCAAATCCTTTCAGCTCGGCCAGGGAGCCGTCGTGGTTGAATACCGCATATCGCTTCTTTAGATTCTTGTCCTCTTCCTTCGAGGTTGGCAAAATCATAGCTCTATAAGGGCCATCAACTTCGAAAAAGATGCTATTGTCACTTTTGGTTTCATATTGAAGCGTTTGCGGATCAGTCAAAGTCTGGTATTGGTGATTGGTAAATTGAGCATGAACTAAATGATTCAACATGACGCAAGGATATGAAATGGGCAGCTTTTTACCGTCCTTGAACTCAAACATGAAATCCTCTGGAAAGGATTTGGGAAGAATACACCAGATTCCATCCGTATCCAGTTCGAGTGGGCGGCCTATTCGCTCCACAAGAGATCGAGCCATCTGAATGATAGTAGCCCCTGTCAGACAGGTAACCCCTGCCATTTCCATTGAATACCATCGGGAACCCTTCCTCATAACATAACCGTAAAAGGAGTTCAGAATGACTTTGTGGGCCAGTTGAAGTGAGTCATAAAGAACAACCATCTTTTTGGCCTCTTCTCTCGATGCAATATCATCACTTGGAATCTCGTCCACTTTCTTCTTCCAGACTTTTTGCAATCCCTTGAACTCATATCGACGATCTCTGAAGTCTCTCACAGTATTGACATAAAACGGATTTTCACGCTGGCAGATGATGGCCTCTCGTTCTACTGTCTCAGTCTGCTTAATTTTATGATACACTTTTCGGGAGTACTCAGTTAGTCGCTTCTTTACCATCGCCGCCTGGTCTGACGGAGAAAGATCGTCGAATGATCGAGTCGGAAGCGTGGGAGTTCTGCCAGGAAACTGCTCATTCTGTAATGCTCTCCTAATCATCAGGTACTCGTCTTTCTTGGCCGGGAAAAACTCGCCTCGCCAGGACCAGGGGAGTCTTCGATCGCACGTCTTCCCAGGCCGGTTGAAATCGCATCCTGCGCAATCTTCCTCTGTAATCATAGAATCCGGTTGCAATCGATTGGTTGTCATGATATTGGGGTACATTGATGCCACGTCGACGTGATAAATAGATGGAGATTCTTCGCATTTGGGGTTATGCTTTAGACGCAGGAGTGCTTCAGCAATCTGGGCCCTGACTGCCTCGTAATTCGTAACATTTTCAATCTTTTTCTTACCCTCAACAGTTATAGTGAAATGAAGAGCAGAATCAAGATCTCGCAGCAGCTCGTCGATGGCTGTAGTATCTAGCTTGAACTGGCAAGGGATGTCACTTCTAAAAACCCCTGCTTCGAGAGACTCCACGTGGCCGCCCACGTATGTCTCAGCATCGAGCAGATGTCCGTTGTAAAATCGCTCCAATGGTTCCTTGTGTTTATGAGGTAGCAAGATGTTGTTCTGATATGCTTGCACCATCAGCAGCATTTCACACAGCGTACCTGTGCCCTTCCTCAGTACCTCGTCAGGGTTGAGAGGAATGATTGTACACAGAGAGAAAATAAAGGGATGAACGTATTTCATATACAAGTAGTAAGTGGCGACAGCATCTGACACTGAGTACTCGGCCATCACCTGGGGCTTTTCAATTGCATATGGCGTCATAAGTTCGGGATCAATCTCGATGGGGTTATAGCCTAATTTTGCAGTTGTCACGGACTTCAAACCTTGGCTCCCCTGTGGGAGGTACGAGTCCCGCTTGACCCATCGGAAACAGTCCATATGAACACAGTGGGCGGATTTGTACTCTTCTTCCATGTCTATTTTGAACCCAATTTCTTGGTACATATCGAGTCCATGAAAAGCTGCCCTCGCTTCCACAAAGGGCCAATCGAAGAAATCTCCGTTGAAAGTTGCAATTACCGTAGGCTTCTCTTCCCGGATATGCTCAAAAAATCGAATCAGTGTGTCTCTTTCAGTAGGCTCGTTAAAAACCGTGAAGACTCCTTTGAACTCGGGTTTTGGCGTGTACTCGAAATCTTCAATGTCCTTTGATACAATTTCGCGATTGGTAATTAAGAAACCCTCGCCATCGATCATGTATGAAATCATCATCACCTTGTCTATGCTAGCATCTGGGAACTTTAACGGGGCCTTAGTAGTCTCTATGTCGTAAGCCATTACTACAGGATCTGCTCGTGCAATTCGCTCAGGCATTTCGGTGAGTTGTATCTTTCCACTGAGGGCCTCCACTGTGTACCATTTACCCACTCTAATATCTTTGTCGATAGCTACTCGGACATGATATGGCACGTCGAACTCAAAGAGATCGAGAAGATAGTTTGATGCGTCTTTAGACTTTGCCGTTGCTTCTGTGATACTATCGTCCATAAGTGAACTCCTTTGTTAGATTTTACTACTACCTTGAGCATGTGGTTGTCTCCGGTATAGAGATATAAATATCAAGACGTGAAACAAAAAACCCAAATAATACTTACAGGGACACCTCAGCATAACTGTCGCTCACTTCCTGTTTGTTACGATTGGCCTCCACTATTGGCATGAGAAGTTTGCGAGCAGCAAGAAGATCACTGACGTTGTGAAAGTCTATCTGGATCAGTTTTTGACGGTTTCCAATTAGATGGTTTGGAAGTTTCAAGTTTTCTTTCTCCAGTCTGTGGACACCTTTCATGAAACCGTCCAATTGTCGACGGAGATATTCCTCTACCTCTGTTTCATGTCCCGACTGAGTTAGGCTAAACTTTACACAAGAGAAGAACGAAAGGACGTCGACTTACCTTGCATGCCAGTAAAACATAAGGATCAAACTGAACTGTGGCTTTAAAACTTCCCCCTTCTTCATCTAGAAAGTAATAATCCACGGCGGCGAGACCACCCATGACTTCGTCCGATTTCACAGTCGTCTTGTTAGGAGATGAAAGCTTGGGAGAACAGAACAGCTTCAACCTATTGGCAAACTTACACTGTGAAAGTTTACAAGCCATCCTACTTTCTTGGGGCCCGACTCATACCGATTGAACCCCATCTTGCTATCCAGCTTGTCGACCATAGCAGCATCGTCAAACTTGCGACTGGCTGAAGTCGCGTCGACGTCTAAAGACGATTCATTCACAGCAGCTTTTTCACGAGCTGGCTTTTTCTGTTTGACAAACCGGGTGTTGAAGCCCCCGCCATTAGGCTTCTTGATGCCAGGGTATGGCATTGTGAATGAATTTCCGAAGAAGCTTTTAAATCGAACAATGCAAGTCGAAGGAAATAAATATTTTAAATGTGAGTGTGTTTCTCCATTTGGTTTTCCAGACGCGTCTCTCGCGAACCTACGCGTTCTGTATTCTTTAATTAATCATGCATGAAAAATTCCCCCACGCTCTCCAGCTTTTCTCGCGTTTTTTTAGTCGAGGTTCATCACTTGATGTTTTTCCATTTATTTGGTTGATATCTGAAATACTGGATAGGAAACTCCAACCTAGCTATTTGACAATAATGGAGAGAGTGCCATGAAATTGACCCAATCGGCTCTAAGCTATCAGTCGGCTCATGCCCGACGTAGTATTTCCATAAAATGAGATTACAATCATTCTCGATAATAATATTAAAGTAATTTCTTGTACTACTCATCTGTGAGCTTTTTTCTCTGATCAATTAAGAAAGAATATCGGGATTTGTCAATGATCTTGTGGATTACTCTGTTTCTATCATTTACTGCCAACTGTCTTGCAAACGTGACCTTTATAGACACCAGGTCGCTAGGTGTAGAACCAAATCTAGAAGTTAGTAACTTCGCAGGCTATGTCGATGTCGCAAACAACACGAATTCTCTCTTTTATTGGGCATTTGAGTCTAGAAATAAACCTGCCTCTGACCCGGTTATCTTGTTCTTAAACGGTGGCCCGGGATGCTCGGGGCTCAAGGGAGCAATGTTTGTCTTGGGGCCATCCGTAATCCAGAAAGACTTGACTTTTAAACGAAACCCGTACTCGTGGACAAACAATGCCACCGTGATATTCCTAGACCAACCCGCGGGAACTGGTGCTTCTACGTCAGGCCAGGATGTTTCAACTCTTAGTGTGATGAGTTCCCAGGTGTATGAGTTTTTGGACAAGTTTTTTATTGCGTTCCCAAAGTATCGAAACCTCCCTTTCCAGTTGGCTGCTATATCAGACGCTGGACACTTTGCTCCTGCAATTGGGGCCGAAATGCTCGCCCGTCCGAATAGAAATTTCCGGCTTTCATCGGTCAGTATTGGTAATGGCTTGATGGATACTAGTCTACAGTATCAGTATGTCAGGCAGATATTTTGTGATCCAGCAGATTCTGGTACTGAGGTCCCAGTTTTGAATGCCAAACAGTGTGACCAGCTTGAATTCAATATCCCGTTGTGTGTCGATGATATCGACAAGTGCAACTACAAGCCTGGATACAACTGTTCTAAGGTTATGGAAGACTGTGAGAGCATAGCATTTGGAAGCTATTCGGGAAATCTCTTTGATATTAGCCGAGGCTGCCACAACGACACGGATACCTGTTACAGCCAGGATTACTATTACCAGGAATACATGCGACAACCGGAAATCGTCAAATTTCTGAAACTTAAAAAGAAAGACTTCCAGGCTTGCAATAATACAGTTGAGCAAGCTTTTTTCTCCAGTGGTGCACAGGCCTCGTCAGTAGAACAAAATATGACCACACTTTTGGATGCCGGTGTATCACTCCTGTTATATGCAGGAGATAAAGACTCGGCTTATAACTGGGTGGGTGTGAAAGCAGTCGCTTTTTCGGTGGATTGGAGGGGCCATGATATGTTTGGGCAGTCCCCGAGCGAGGAGTGGGTGTTCGACGGCAAGCCAGTTGGTTCCATGATCCGGTATGATAATCTCGCGTATCTGCGAGTCTACGATGCTGGACACTTAGTGGCATGGGATCAGCCTGCAGTGAGCTCTGCCATGATCAATGCTCAACTCTTTAGCAATATGCAATTGATCAATTCTACTTCTATCTCTCAATCATAAATAATTATACTAATCTTTAATTTTCAAACACTGGTCATTTAAACGCACAAAAGTATATAGGTAGCTAACACTTGGTACATTGATGATGACGGCATAAGAACGATGTATTATTTACTCCATCTCACTTACCCATGAGTGGCTAACAGCTATGTGGTATCAAAAAACGTGTAATTCGACAATTATTGCTCCTCCATATTACGCCAAACCAGAATATCAAACATAAAAATGAGCTCTTCTTAGAGAAGAAACAAGATTTTCACGCACTCTTTGTCCTATACTCAGAGATTCTCGAGGACACGATCTTAAAGTTCAAGTCACAGACCACTCATAAATCTAAATGGAGCCTCACGTTACGAGGCTACCGCCTCACCTGATGCGCCTCTTCATATCTCACCATCGGCCAAACTTGCCAGCTCAACTTTTCAGATCAGAAGAACAAACACGCGATTGTCTAAACCGGTCCATCGCTCAAGAATGTACTCGAATACGCCCAATAGTCCTCCGTTGCACCATCCGATTCCACAACACCCAATTCCTCCCTTTAGGTCGCCGCCTCCTCCTGAGGGATTCCAGCAAGGTGCCACGCAACGTCAGGCATCGAACCCGTACGTACCACAAGATGTCGGGGCTAGTGCACCTGCTATCCAACCCTCCGGGATGATGTTTAGTGGTGCAGGGACAAGCTACACGAACTTTCTGAGCGATCCATCCGCTCAACTGGGAATTGAAGTGGGACGAAGCGCTTTGAATTATGGCCAGGAATACATTGGCAAGAATGTAAGTTGAGAGGAAGGCAATTTTCTGCGAAGCAGAACCTGCCATCCCCGGGGCAGTCAGCGGAGGCGTGTCCCCAAATCCTTCTCATATAATCCTAACAAAGATAAATCAGTACGTGTCGGTCTCGGCTTTGAAGTACTATTTTCAAGTTTCGAACTCGTACGTGTTACGTAAAATAGGAGTGGTTCTGTTCCCTTGGCGCCATAAGCCATGGTCACGACAGATGGTGCGCAGCGAGGCTTCAGGGGTCATCGACGGCTACGCGACTGCTCGAGACGATATAAACGCTCCTGATATGTACATCCCGGTGATGGCATTCACGACATATGTACTTCTCACGTCAGTTTTTGCCGGTTTGCACGGAACTTTTCATCCCAAGATTCTGGGATACATTACTAGCAAGGCGATTGCATTCATGTTGGTGGAACTGTTGGTTCTAAAACTTGGGACGTATTTATTAAGCTCTGGGTCCAAGTTGCTGGACTTTGTCGCTTACAGTGGCTACAAGTTTATCGGGATCACCTTGACGATGCTCGTGTCGTCGCTTTTTGCAAGCTCGACATTTAAGTGGGTTGTATTTTTCTACACAGCAACGTCTAACTCATTTTTCCTGTTGCGGTCACTGAGATATATGCTGTTACCGGATGGCAATGCCAATTCCACGAACACGATTAATTCAGGGCAAAGGCAGAGGAGGATCCAGTTTCTGTTTTTTTACAGTTTCATCTGTCAGTTTATTTCCATGTGGTTTTTGGTTTGAGGTGGAAGGAACGGGAATATAAAAAAATACAAGGAAGGAGTACAATGTACTGTGAGATTGCCTTTTGGTAACAACATAACAGTTCAGTTGTGCATCACTTTTACTTCTACGTCGGAATTCAATTCAGCAGTTAATTATCTATACGCGTGGAGGAAGCGCGAGTAAGTCGTCGACACTACGACCATATTTCTGAACAACTTATGAGATAGTCCAAGTCACGCGCGATACTGGAAGGGTTGGTCGCTGTCAGGAATAATGTCTGTTGAGTTGAGTTGAGTTGAATTTTTATCCTGACCAGTATCAACCTTGGTACCGGCTTGCCCTGACAAAAAACCCTCAGCAGCATTACATCAACTTGTGTATCAAGTTTAATATAGATATAACATTAGGCTACTATCCCTTTACAGTTGATAGTGCACTTAAAAGATACGTGTCGTGTGGTTTTGGGTTCAGTTAAGGTTGCTTGACATCTAAAATCTAATACATTCATATGAAACCTACCTTTTTAAAGTTCTCTCTTTTTCACTAACTAATTAAATTGATATTTGTACTAGTTACCACTTCGTCATGTCCTATTTTCAATTATCACCGTGTGTTCTATATTAACTACTGTAAACTGATATGATGCTTTGAATGCTTATGCAATAAATCTTATGGTTAATTACTTTGGCACAGGATACACGCTAAAGTCTTCAACCTGGTGGTTGGCTTAGATTTAGTGTTAACAAGGCATGGTTATCCATCCACCTATAGTACATGATATCAATGCTGCATTCATACAGGAGATTAGTTTAGGTAGTCATGGATAATGCCTTATTCTGAGCAAAATGCGTAGTCGATAATGGACCGCGGTTGTTGAATAATGCCACTCGCAAGTGTTTCATGCCCATGTCTTATAGCTCACTCACGCGACCTCGTGATAGAGATTCAACTTGCTGATGACTGTATGGCTTAGTACCAGCACTCGAGGTGGGATCGATGTAATAGATGTTGCATGTACCTAGCCATCAACAAACGGGGTGAATATCATTATCAGGCTGATGGCGTGGCTGACGAAGAATATACAATAGTGACTTTTGTATCATTTCTGCCTCCTCGCTACTAACAGTGTTTAATATTTGCGACTAACCAATAGGCCTGCTTGCTAACAGAACATTAGATTTAGCCTGTTAAGTAAGATTGCCTCTAACTGCTAACTTACTTATGATACTTACGATAATTAATACCTCCTTCAACAAGTCTAAGAAGTTTTAACTTCAAATAAGTGATAGTAGATAACTTTTGTTTAGTATCAAAGCAAGGGTTAGATCCAATTGGAATGAACTGAAAGCGGGCGGTAGTAATGGAAACGTGGCAAGTGAACAGCCAGCAATTGAGTGAAACGCCTCTTATATTATGGAAAGAATATGACAAAGTAAAATATCGGTCGTGACAGAGAAACCACTGTAGGGAGTTGTAATAGGTCACATATCTAACGCATAGTTATAGCCTTAAATCTCAATTACAATCAATATCTTACATTTTTTTCATTTTCACTAGGGAAAACCCCCTGCGTTTTTTCGACAATCGATCATCGCCGCCACACTAAGTACTGACTTTTTAACATATATTTTTCTTTCAACTAAATGTCTTCATTTGTTGTTCAACAAACGCGTTAGTCCCAATGTCTTCAGAGGACTGGTACGACATTCTTGGCTTAAAAGATGATGCTACTGAAAAGGACATTGCCCGGGCATTTCGAAAGCAGTCGTTAAAGTACCACCCTGATAAGAACCCAGGAAAAGAGGCGGAGGAGAAATTCCACACTCTTTCAAGAGCCTTAGAGGTTCTCACGACACCTAAACTAAAAGAGGAGTTTGACACATCACGAAGGGTTCAGTTGGAAGCGAAGAAACGGCGAGAGGCTTTTGATTCACAACGAAGAAACCTTCAAGAGGACCTGGAGCGTCGAGAACAGGTTGCCTTGAAATTAAACGCGGACACTGAGGGAAAGCGAAAGTTGGAAATATTGAAAATGGAAGGAATCAAGCGGCGTAGAGCTCATGAGAAGAGTACTGAGCTGAAATCCGAGAACGCGGCTAAAAATTTACTTGGTAGGCGTAGTAACGATGTCAAGCTAGAACAACAACCAGACCAAACCGACGAAGCACTAAAGAGAAGAGTGAAAGCCAAAATATCTTTGCCAGCCCCTTCAAAGGAGAAGATTGAATCTTTGTTTTCCAGGTTCGGGCGTATAGAGATGCTTGTTCTGGTGGAAAAGAAAACTTCAGTCACAGCCGTGATTGAATTTGCTTCTCTATCCGGAGCGCTGGCCTGCACATCGCAGGACTTTTCAAAGCTATTTAATGTTGATTCTTCATTCAAATCGGTCAGGAAAGTTGAACGTCTGGTCAAAATGTATGACGGAGAGGAACGCACCTCAGCAACTGCTGTTCAATCAGACAAGGCTGATACCTCGAGTAGTACTATGTCGGATCAAGATTATCAGGCTGCGACCTTGCTGAGATTGAAGAAGTTAGCTCAGAAGGGCCGTACCTGACTTACGCATATTTTTAAAGAATGAAGGAAATCTGGAAAGTTCTATTTTTCTTGTACATTATTATTTATTCATGGAGGTATGGGCCGAGGCCATCCGGCGGCCCCTCCTGGCGAGGGTTGGTTCTGCTTTGCAGAAAGCATTATAAGATAAAGAGAGCCAGTTGTATGATACATAACTAGTTGGATACTCTATCAATTAATTTATTACATTAGAAAGAGGTGAAGGGAGATTGAACAAAATTGAAACGAAAATGGATGAATCGAACATGCGAACAGGTCATATATATATGTATGGCCACACCTGTAGAACCTTAAGCAAAAGTAATTCTCGGTCAGTTACCTAAACATCAAAGTGATATAACATCAACCGAAAAGTATTTGAAGAGGTTCTTCAGATGTTGCGTACTCTACCTTCACCCTAATTCCTTAACCTTATAAAATGTAGCATTTAGTTATGTCTCTTCCCCCACACTGCGACATCGCCATTTTGACCATAATCGAAAGTTGATCCAAAGTTTCTAAGAAACGCACAACCGTCTATGATATGAAATGGCCAGGGCGAAGCTGGGTTATTTCGCTTGCTACTGGTAGTCTACACTTCCTTACATATTTACTGCCGTACGGTCTAACCAAGACCCAAGCACGCAGAATCTTCAAAACATGCCTATGCACTCTCACATGTTTTATCTTTTGTCTGATAGATCCAATCGCTGAGCGACTTGGTCCTGCTATATTCTTAATCACTCTGGTGTCTGCAAATAGTCACCCAGGGAGAAGAGTCGGCTCAATGCTGGAGAATGCTATATTTGGCATTGGTGGGGCCGTTCTTGGTCTTGGTTATACCGTTCTCTCTTTATATATCGCCGAGCGAATAACTTCAGTAGGTACGGAACAGCAGGCTTTGGCATTCCTGGCCGTGATGGAGACTTTGATGCTAGCTTTTCACGGATTTGTGCGCAGCTACTCTCCAAGGCTTTTCCAGTTTGTGTTTTTGCTATTCATAGTTGTGCATTTCAACTTTCTGACTTCATATGGCACCAGTGTGGGCCAGGTGGCCCATTCTTACGCTGCTCCAATATTTCTGGGATACGCAGTCTGTCTATTTATAAATATTGCAGTATTCCCTGAATTTGGGTCTACTTTCATTGGTACAACGGTGGTCGATGCCCTCGACGAGCTGCACGCGCATTCTAACAATTCGGTATGGTTTTTTATAGGGGCTCGGCCAGGCGCTGAGAATCATGCCAAAGTTTCACTGGGCTCTCTGCAGGCCAAGAAAAAAGTTATTCGTTCAAAGCTCGAGAATTGCGAAAGTGTTCTCACAGAGTCGACTTTCGAGCTCTCTTACTCCTACATGGCTCCTCCAGAACTGAAGACTGTGTTGGAGAATCTCACAACTGCGGCCACCATTCTCAATGCCATCATAGGTTCATGTGAATTAGAATACTGTCTTCTGGGTAGTGTAGCAGGTGATGTGGAAGAAAAGGAATCTCGTCAACCTGAGGAAGCCCCTTCTCTTAAATATAAGCTCGATCTGGAGTTTTTAAAATCAGAAAGAGAGATAGAATATGGAGATAAAAAGGTCTTGATCAATTTTCTCCAGACTGTGCGTGATCCAGTTTTAAATCTGAGTGAGAAGATATCTGAAAGCTTTGAGCTGACTAAAGTCGCTATTGCTCGCTGTTATGACGTTCCAAACAACGAGCCTACCTTGCAACTTACGCTAGAGGAGGCTAAGGAAAAAGTTGACAAATCGTTGAGCGGAATAGCTGCATCAATTCACTCGTATGATTCGGTCATCCCAACTTCACTAGACAGAATAAGCAATCCGCCTAGCCGGTGGAGTAAATCTAGCAAATCGTCATCTCTTAGTCCTGAAGAAGAGTCTGCCGAGAATCTAATGCCCCGAGAAGAATTATTTTTAATATCTTCGTTTCTCCTTAACTTTCGCGAACTTGCAACTGTAACTTGCAATTTACTTTCGCAATGTCATGATTTGGTAGATACAAGAGCTGCTAGAGAGCAAAAGGGGTGGAAGGGTCGCAGTCTGTGGCTACCACCACTCTTCTCCAAAGCATCGCTGTTTACATATCTCTCGACTGGAACTGGAGAAGTAGAGACTGCTAGTATACACAGTAGAGCCTCCAAGCCAAGGCTCCAGCCGTCCTGGAGGAGTAATGATAAGAAGACTACGCGCGATATGGAAGAAAGCGCTGTTGAAATGAACAGAAAAACTAAAATGGGAAGGTTCAGGAATTTTGTGGCCGATGTGGTTGAGCTTCCAAATAGGTACGAAACACACTCAAAATTTGCGTTGAAGTTCACTGTATGTCTTATGCTTGTGAGTTTCCCAGCCTTCATACCCGAAGCCCGACACTGGTTCATGGATCTTCGGGGAAACTGGGTTGGTTTTGTTGGTGCCCTTTCTTTGGAGGCTTCCATAGGTGGTACACTAAAAACATTCTTAGTACGGACAGTGGGCGTGGTACTAGGGTCATCATGGGGATATGCCAGTTACGCTGCAGGATGGAAAGGCGACGCTGCCGGATATTCAATCATGGCAGTGATGATGGCCATTGGCTTGATCGTGCAGTTCTACTTTATTATATCCTCTCCTCATGTAATTGCTGGGGTTGTGGGAGTTGTCTCCTCTACAGTTGTAGTACTCTCTACGGTCAGGCCGACTCTGCCAGACGGGATTCTGTTGATATTTGCCAAGCGTACCTTGGCCATGTTTATTGGTGGTGCAGTGGCTATGTTGGTTCAAGTGTCTCTATACCCAGTGCGTGCAAGAGATGAGTTGCTGAAAAACATAGTCATCACACTACGTTGCTGCGAACAGCTCGAGACATTTGTTTCATTGGGAATCGACGGTCAAACCCCCAATTTTGAGCAAAGAGAGCAGGCATATGTTGAATTGAACAAAGCGTGGAGTCGAGCAAAATCGGCACTGGCTACTGCTGATGCATTCAGAGTGCTTGCTAAACGAGAACCTAGACTAAAAGGGTCATTTGCAAGTAGCAGTAAAATCTTTGAGGAGATCATATTTGTTTTGCATCAAATTATCGACAAGTTTCACAATATTTCATTTTTGCGCAAAAAATATGGCAGCGCTGTCGTGGACGAAATGAATGCGTTTGTGTATATGTACAGAAGAGACCTATTTGGGTGCTTGGCAATTGTTTTCCGGGCAACTGGCGAAGCATTGGCTACCAAGACCCCTCTGCCCCAGTTTCTACCTAGCAGTCGAATAGCTCAGTTAAGAATTGTTAACCGAGTTCGAGAAGTCTTGGTTTCGGATTTGGAAATAGAATCGGCAGAATATGGAGAGGATCCAGTTCCGCTGACCAATGTCACACCTCTTAGAAATGAAATGGTGCGACTCAAGTACATGGGGTGGAGCGCGAGCAGCTCGGCGATTGAAGAGATTATTCAATATGTGGAAGAGCTGAGTAGTCTTGTAAAGCTGCTGGTAGGTGTAACTCGATTCAAGTACAGCTTTCTTAGTCGCTCTTTATATGATGAAAGGGTGGCAGCTGTTGTCCGAGGTGAAGATTTAGAAGCCGTCCAGAACGATTTGGAAATTGTTGAACAAGAAGAAGAGGGATCAAAATCTTCTGCCATTGAGATGTTCAAGAGGGCTCCCTCGGGACTTAAGCAACGCAGCTTTTCGGTGAGTAGTCCGGATGACTCTGCTTCCCAGCTGCGATCAATGGAGCCATTATCTACGTCTCTTAGTAGGACTAGAACACACCTCCGGAATTCCGTTATTGAAGAAGTTGCGGAAGAAGATGAGCAAGAGGATGAGCTGCCTTTGACCCTGAAGAGAGTGGTCACTAAACGTCGGCATGGCCGTAAAGGTAGAGGCTCGACAGGTAGTCGCGAAGAGTGAACCCTTTTTGGTGGTATTAAATAACTGATATAATAGGTTTACACAAGTCATGTTCTGTGCCTGTCTGGCTTAGTTGGGTGGTTATTTATTACACTATATATTCATGTTTTATTTGTTTATTTCACTTTGCCTAATTTGTTTTGTTGATTTAGCATCTATGTTTCTTAATTAATATTGTGATTCTGATCTCGCTCAATCAGAAAAAACATTTCTGGCATGGATCTCTATGAGACAAGCAATGAGGGACATTGAGACCGCAGAACGGAAGAAGGCTAAAGGGTTGCTCTGAGATTTCTTGAAAAATACACATTTCAAACCCCGCTTAATTATGCGATGCTCTATATAATGATCATATTCCTCTTTACTTTCTTTCAATCTATTTCTATCACATCGGGCGACTGATTACGATTCTTGGAAGGCCGGGCATTTTCTCCGTGTTCCTTTCTCTTTTTGCTATGCCGTAGCGATTGACCAACACCTTGAAACGCGACCGAATTTAATCCCTCCTCAGACTCGCGTTCCTTCTCATCTTCTACGTGCTTGACAGGAATCGTAGGATACCCAAAGAACAATTGACCAAACGGGAGATCTAAACCAGGAGCATTTTCTGCAGGCAACTCTTCTAGTGGTTGACGGGCTTCTCCGCTGCCGATATTATCATTAGATAGATCTTCTTTGGTTACAATTTTTCCCGACAACTTTTGGCCCTCGCCCACAAACCGATCAGTCTTCTTAGACAATTCTCGCTCATTCTGGCCCACAAGATCGCTATAATTGATCCTTTGAGCCATCGTACCTATCGGAGTGCCAAATCCGCGGGAAGGTACTGTAGAAGGAGGTCCGGACGAGTGTGCTGGCTCAGGTTCAACATACCCCACTGGTGGAGCAAAATCTACCTCTAAATCAGTCTCCACTACACAGATACTGTTTGACTCGGAAGTTGGTTTTGCTTCGAGGACTTTAATGCTATAAATATGGTTGTTGTACGAGATCTGGAAAATGTCATCGACAGTAAGGGTGCTGAAATTCCTCAAAGCATTTTCCAAAACAGCCTTGGGGTCACTTATTTCGAGAAAGTCTGCGGATTGGGGTTCGATCTTGACAAAAGATCCCAGCGGCAGATCAATAGATCCCACCTGAATAAGTGATCCCGGTTGAACGGCCAGTGTTTCCATCATCCACTGGGGCAAATACGCCCGTCCTTCCTCAGCAATGAACTCTAAAACTCCAGCGTGTGTTTTAAGTTGCGTCTCTTCGCTCTGCAATTCAAACAGCATTGGATAAGTAATGTGCAGCATAGTGAGTTTGTTCAGAGCACTTGGCGGCATTACAATCTTTCCTCCAAAATTTACATTCTCTCGTTCCTTCCCTGGCATCATGGCCACTGGATAACATCGAAAGTACTGGCGGAATTGTTGCTGCTGGACAGGGGCAGCAAACTGCGGGAAGCCATACGACAGGCCTTCATTAAACGAATTGAACTAGTTAGAGAGAACTTGATATGAAGATAAAAAGAGGGCCTGACCAAATATCACATACCATTTGAGTTTAATGGAGTCGGTGGCTACGCTCTGCTCTTTGCAGATATATAAGCATATCACATGTCACGTGACACAGTTGAGCAAGCAGTGAGATTTTAGCGAAGCAAATATTGGTCGCTGGAAGAGTTCGAGAAGACTACTGCATTCATTCATAGTCAGCTCTTTTAGTGATGAAGTCTGCCAGACAGAGCCACTCTAATTACTTCACAACATCTTGCTACCCTCACTCTAGTTCAACAATAGCTTCTCATTGCCCTAACCCATGCCCTACCCTGGTTCACCACCTCTCTAAGAAGCCTTCGAGATCGTTCATTTTCGGTCAACCGGCAAAAACACGCGCAACAATGTCTATCCGACCCGGAAATCTGTTTGAGCAAGAGCAGATTGAGATAGATGAAACATTGATGATGCCTAAGGAGCCACTGATATTTTCCGACGATGACAGTTTGTACGAAATGAGCGAAGATGAAGAGGCCTATATGGAAGACATTGACGACGCGTACCGTCCTAAGAAATTAAAGGGCAAGTCGCGGGGAGGCAGAACGGGTGGCCAGAAAGACAAAGATTTGAGTCCCGAAGTGGAGCGGCTTATTGTTCAAGCCAATGATGCTTTTATCGAAAACGACCTCGATGCAGTTGTAGACTACGCCGAGCAGGCGATTATGTTAGATTATAATGCCAAAAAGGCTTACGCGCTCCTTGCTGCCGTGTACCAGGATAAGGAAGACCCCGAGCGGGTCCTGAAGGCCAAGGTGGCCATGCTGCATTTGGACAAGAAGAACAAAGATGGGTGGATAGAAGTAGCGGCGCTCAGTCACTCACTTGGCTACTTGCAACAGGCTATTGAGTTCTATGGTAGGGCGTGCATTCTGGATGAAAAGGACTATGCAACTCGATTGACACGTGCCGCGCTGTACATGGAGAGTAATCAAGATCATAAAGCCTATGAGTTACTGCGGAAAGTGCGGAAACAGTATTTCGCGGTTATTGAAGACGAAAATGTGAAAAACAGAGTGATCTTTAACATGGCTACCTGTCTTTCGGCACTGGGAAGACCCAGCGAAGCTATCACCATGTATGAAGATATTCTTAAACAATACACCCAACCTAAGGCATACGGAGAGCCCGATATCCAATTTGACTTTCTCAGCCTGAATGTCCTTGCCGAACTATACTATAATCAAAAGGCATATTCGAAAGCGGTGCGAACCATTAAAAATATTTCGCGCCGACTGCTGGGTAGGCATGACGAAACCTGGTGGGAAGAAATCAAAGACGATTCTGAGTACGATGAGCGCAGGCTGAAGATCAAGAGAGCCGAGAAATCGGTCTTTTACCATGACGAGTCCAAATACTCGCTTCCTATAGACTTGCGCGGCAGATTGTTATTATGCCGGCTTAAGCAGTCTGAGATAGAGGAAGCGCGTGTTCATCTTCGGATTTTAATGGCCCTGGATGCTGCTGCTTTGCAAGACCTGTACACGCTAGTGGGCCACGCTTTGGAGGCAGCGGGCCTGTGGAGCGATGCGCTCAGTGTGTTTCAGGCGATTGATGCTGCCAACAATGGAGAGTATATCGAACAGAACGATCTCCATATTGCACGCTGTCTGTGTGAACTCGGCAATGCTTCCGAGGCTGAAGAGCTTTACAAGTTTATCCTTGAGCAGGATAAAGATAATATTGAGGCAATGGTTGCTCTGGCCGAGATATATGGAGCCACCAATCGGAGCAACGACGCAAAGGACCTCATCGACATAGTTCACCAATTGCGACAACAACAATCGAGATTAGCAGAAAATGAACTAGAGGAGGACGGTCAGTACCAAGATATAAGGGCCGCTTCCAATGAATCGGAAGATATGTTCATATCTAATAATGTGCAGCCACGCCGTAAGTCCCGACGACATGAAAGGTTGACTCGGGCTCAGCGGATTGAAGCGGAGCGACAGGCGACCATTGTGAGCGAAGAAAAGTACCGCATGCTTTTGAGATACAGAGACGGTATGGAGAAGGAGAATCCTGCTGCAATTCATGAATGGATGAGACTTGCAGGAGAGCTCATCACAATGTTCACCAATATCAAAAAGTTTTTCCCTTCCGACAGAAACAAGATATTTACGGGTCTGAATTTTCGCCGAACCAAAGGTGGTAACCTGGATCTTGATGAACGACTGCAGCAACTTTCAAATCGGCTGGATGAAAATGCACTCGAGACGGATGAAGAAGATGAGCGCGATGATAACATACTAGAAAAGGTAGACAAGTTCCGAGGGATCATGTTTGACGAGTGGTTTGATCTGTTCATGCAGTATGCACTTTGTTTAGCTAAGTATGAGGACCGCGAGGACGCGTATTCGGTTCTCCGCAGGGCCAAGATGACAAACGTTTTCCACATTGATAAAGAAAAGGAGGAGGTCACGAATTTCGTTCATTTTGCTTGCGCTTACATTTCCAAAGATTACAACGTGGCGAATGATATTTCTCGACAAATGTTCTTGACCCATCAGTTTTATAACGATGCCTTCCGGCTATATTGCTGTATGCTGCCATCGGGAGGGGAAGCAATCGATATATTCAATGGCAGCAACAACCAGAAATTCTTCCTGAGACAGGTCAAAGCGGTTGACTCCTTGGTGCAAAAGCGAGCAATTGCCGGCCAAGCCAAAATTGTTGATTCGTCGGTCAATATTGAAACGGAGAATCCGCTCATCCTTGTTCTTTATGCTCATATTATGCTAGTTGGCAGAAGCTATGTTCCCAGCTGGAGCTACTTAATGAAAGCTAGTTCACTTGCTCCGAATGATACAATGGTGCTTCTCTCTACAGGCTTGGTTCATATACAGCGCGCTCTTCAGCGTCAGACTCTCAACCGGCATCTTCAGATAATCCAAGGGTTCAGCTATCTACTGGACTATTTTGAAAGACGCATTGTTCTAGGCAAAAGTGAGGAACAGGAAGCCAACTATAATATGGGCCGAACCTTCCACATTCTGGGATTAGCTTCCTTGGCAGTTCCATACTACAACAAAGTGCTAGAGATGTCTGTCAAATGGGGTGCTGAAATTAGTGATACTTTTGATTTGAGATACCAAGCTGCCTATAACCTTCATCTAATTTACACGCTGAGTGGCAATGGTCGACTTGCCAGGCATATCGTGGACACGTATCTGGTTATTTAAACGCATAGTCTGGTCGTTTTGACAAGTCGTTTCTCAGGCTAACCTTGGATATTTAACTTTTATACCAAATTCCTTATTTATTTATGAAGCACAGTGTCTGTCTGTCTGTGGGTAAATATATATAATGTAAATTAATCATAATTTCATCAAAAAAAATCGTTAACAATGAACTTTTCGTAGTCTTTCTGCTCGTACTGGAGAATGCCCCCTACAAACCGGTCGCAGTTGCCCACAGTTAGATACTGGCCATCATTATTTACACCCTTTGAAAAGCCAATACCTGCTATGTCTCCCCACATTTCCAGCACTTGTCCCTCCCGGAAATCCGAATGGGCGTCAAGAATGGTGACATAGTCTATGGGTTCAGAAAATGCAAGGAAACGGCCACTTGGATCAAAAGTCATGCAACGAATGGCAGCCAGGAGACGAGTGGCCACCACATGCAGGGATTTAGACATGTTTCGAGCGTCATATATCCGGCATGTGCCGTCCTGGTTGCCCGTTGCGATTGTATTTCCATCCGGAGACCACGCGCAAGCAAAACCAAAATCGCGGTGGCCCGACAAATGGGCGATTTCTTGGTTCGAATCCGTATCCACAATAATGCTATCTGTTGTGTCGCCTACTATTACCATCATCTTGCTATTGGCCGGGTTATATGCTGTACAGTTGATGGGCCACGGGTAGTTGTAAACGTGAAGAAAGGAGCCTGTGACAATGTCCAAAGTACGCAGTGCGCAGTCATTAGATGCAAAGACTATGCGATTGGGGGTTCGAGATGCCCTTCCATGTATGCTCACGTGGTTGGTGATTCCCTGATGGTCGTGTGTTATGACTCCATATTGGAGGCCATCGTTGGATTTGCCAGCTGCTTCAGAAGTGGAATCGGTCTCTAGTATAGCATTACACGCACTATTGCGTTTCACCAGATATTGGCCTGAAAACCCTCCTGCAGCAACGAATTCTTCATCTGCATCGATGGCACTAAATTTGGCCCCCATGAACATATTTGACTCCATGTGCTCGGCCATGATGACGTTTTCGATTTTCCCCAGCTCGGGGTTGAGCCTTTTCACGCGAAACATGTCACGCTCCGACTCTGTGAAGTAAATGCAATTCTTGTCCACCGGTCGCACCAGGTTTCTCAGCTGAAAATGATTCAGGTGCGGACGAGGGGTGGTGAATGTGGTTTTAAAATGAAAATGATCGCGGACCTCGAATGGCCTGTCGACATACTGAGCCACGTCTCGCGCAGACTTGCATACATCGAAATGACTCCGGTATGTATCGAGCCGACATCTCCTTGCTCCTTCAAATCCAGTATTGGGGCCTGCAGGCAACGCTGCGCGACCTGCAACTGCCGCGTTCAAACTTTCCGGCTGATATCGTAGCAATCCTCCGAATCGACTTGTCGAAATTCCTGAAGAAGAAAAGTCAACCCCGTCGTCACTAGTCGGAATGTTGTCCTCTTCCGACGCGTCTATGTCGTCAGTCATCCATGCTATGCCTTGTCTATCGCAAGTTGGGTGTTGCTCGAGCCACTTGTAGTCAATCTCAAACGGTGGACTAACTCGTTCGGTGATCCGTTTATATTGCTCTCGACTCAAAACTCCTACTACGCGCAATCCGTACACGAAATTCAAGAAATCGGTCTCCACCTGATACTCATCGAGATCAAATTCTCCCAAAAAAGTCCGTAGCTGTGACAGGGCCTCGTTCGGCAAACTAATGTCTTCGTCGACGCCATTTTCGCCTCCGCTAGTTCCAGATCCGGGCATCTCTTCCTCCAAAAACTGTTCGTACAGTGACATTCCGCCCAACCCTGGCAATGTGGAGTAGTGTGCGGTCACACCCATGTAGTCACGGGGTGCTGGCGTCAGATATAGTCTCCTATATTCATAGTCTTCCTCATCTGCCTGACTCCATGGAGCAGAAGGTCCGGATGTATCCACAGATGAGTCCATGTTTTGGATAGAGTACGACGACTACTCGCCACTAACGTTCAATAAGTTACCGACAGTGGTGACAGATCCCTGCTTACCGCGAATACACTGCCAAAATCCTCCCAAAGTCTAAGGTATAGATATTTGAAAATCACTTTGGTCGTCTCTCTTAATACATTTGATATCTAGAAGATCATTTGAGACGGTGGGGGCGGCTGAGGCGTGCGGGGGTGAAGAGAACATATAGAGTACTCCAACATAGGCAGGACTAACAGTTAGCGCTTCAGAGAGAGACGAAACATGGAGAATGGAATAAATAAAATATAAAAAGGGAGCCTTTTTGCTTATAGAATGTACGTTTACTTTGCTTAATATAAGTTACTCTAACATTCTTCACACTTTTCCTGCTTCTCTGACACTGCTGGCAAAGATAGTTGTTTTATGTAGAGATGCTGTTGCTTCAAACTATTCTATTTGTCTGGTCATTTCTCTCTGGGCTGCGTGTGGCCTCCATCCATAGTTCTATGATGCAATGAATACATCTGGTCTATCATCTTATATTGCCGTGAAGTCAGTAAAACAAGATTGTAATTAAAAACCAGCCCCGCTCTGAACATTCAAACCTTTCCATTACTTTTGATCTTGAAGCATTTCCAATGATCTATAGCAGGATGTTCGTTTATGTTCAGCATTGCCACAACGTAATGGCGGTACAACAATATTACCACCGGGACTCAGATTCTAGTCTAAAACCGTCCACGCCAAATTTCAGTCCCAAAACCTGGTGATAGAATTACTCTGACATATTTAGTCATAGATCGTTTGATACTTCATTCATAACTCATTCATGTGCAGGGGTCCCTTGCTGGTTTTTTTTCGTTCCTTTGGTTTTGTCAAGGTGTTTCTTGGCATGCATTTCGTTAAACGACTTACAGGACCCGTCTAAAAAGATCTCCTGCACGTATTATTTTGTAATTCATCTCTTGAATTAAATTTAAGACTGTTCGATCACTTCTTCCGAAGGTTTAAGGTCAACTGTGTCATCATAGAGGCTTAAGGAGTTTGTATCTTTTAGTGACGACATGATAACCTTTAGTTTCACTTTAGAAGACTTGAGGGCCCGCTCGAGGTATTCCACATCTTCGTTTTTGTTACTGGGCACAACGGCAGAAAGAGTGGAATTCAGCAAATTGAGATTCTTCACGAGACGGTCCTGCTTACCAAGAGTAATCCCTTTGCGCAGAGGAGCAGAATCGCCGCTGCTGAGACTGCTATTGGTACTTTTGATCCCGTCCTTGTCATCATGGTTTTCCAAATGTTGCGACCATATTTTAGCTCTTCCTTGTATGACTCCCACGGTAATAAATCTCTGAAACCCGGTCTGTATGCCAAATTGTTTTCCCTCTATATAACCAGCTTCTCCTCCATCTTTCCGACCTTCCTCGTATCCTTCCTCGTAGTATCTTATTAGTAATGGAAACTGGACATGGTAGGTACTTTGATATACTACATACTGGTTTTCCAAGTTTAAAAAAGGTTCAAATATATCCGAGGAGGCTACTTGAGGGGCGATTTCGGACATGTTTGGGTGCCTATGAGGTTTTTATAAGATTGATCTAGAAAGAATGTTAACTAGATGAAATTAATCTTAAATAATTTAAATTTCAAATGTGGGGGGGTGGGCATATAAGATGGAGAGTTTGTATGCATATAAGCGTCCAATATAACGACGGAGAGTTGGAAAACTAAAACGTCCAGCGATATGCTCTGGAAGGTGTATGGTTTCATTATTTCTAGTGCAATATGTTATAGGGATAATTTGACTTGCAATTGTTTCATAACTTTAAGTGTAACATATACATATACTGATGCCGGATGCCGTAACTTGTAACATGTTTGCACCCGAGCAGATATAACACCTGATAAACGAAATCCCATGATTGAAGCAGGAATCCATTAAAAGAGAGAATCAGCTAGAGATGAAACGACACCTCCAGCCTTGCGCGAAGCAGAACCGGGCGCAACTGGATTTTTCCTTGATCTCTTAGCCTGCACCAAATGCGCGGCTCCAACCTCTAAGTAGTGTGAGGCTGAACTCAACATGACTTGCTATTTCACCAACTTATTGGTTTCGAGAGAGGCATGCTTTCATCATCCAGTGTAGAGGCTCGGTTCGATAAAAAGAACCCTTCACGTCTGGTACGTCAAGATGATGATGGTAGTGATGGGGCCAAAGACGAAGAAGAATTACTCTTGGAGCAGGATATTGAAGGATCGCGGCCCAAAAAGAGCCGAAATGCTGTAAATTTGGACTTTGATTCTGATTCAGACGAAGGAGCTGCGAACAAGAACAGCAAGGATGACGATGAAGACGACGATGATGATATGTTTGGGGAACCGGAAAATCAAATAGAAGAAGAAACGGCACCGGGTGAGAAGAAAAAGGTTGCTCGATTTCTTGATGTGAATGCGTTTGAGGGGAAACTGAATCAAATGGAGCCGGCAGAACGTAGACTATTGGGCGGAGACGAAGATCAAGATGACGTTATGGATGGAGAAGGGCAAGAAAGTGAAGAAGATGATGATGACGATGAAGTTGAAGTCAACGAAACGAATGTCGACGTTAATTATTTCTTGAAACCAGACGAAGGCAGTGATCTGACCGACGACACGGCAAACGAATCCAATAACAAAATTATTTCAGCTAAAAAGCACGAACCGAAAATAGAAGGCTTTAATTTGCGCCAAGACATGGAAGAGGGCCAGTTTGATGAAGAAGGAACTTTTATACGCAATGCTCAAGACACAGAAGCCCACCAGGATAAATGGTTGTCAGGGCTGAGCAAGAGGGATATCAACAAAGCTCGCACGGCACACCTTCACCGCCTCGAAGAGGAGAGGGCGAGCGAAAGCAATAAAGAGTTTATCCCAAAAGCCGATCTGTTGTCCGAATTAATTGGCAACTTAGATATTGGAGAAACCCCTTTAGAAGCATTGGCTCGTCTGGCTCCCAAGAAAACTACAAACAGGAAAAAGGGAAACAAAGCTTCGGACAGCCCAGAAGACAGTGAAAGAAAGAAAAAAGTCGAAAGCACAACGTCGTGTTGTGAACTTCTTATCGATCAAGGTGTCTCCAATGTGTACGATATGGCCCGCGAGGAGCTGTCACGACTGTATCAGAAGGAAACTGGAGAACCATATGTACAGCTGAAGAGAAAAAGAAGTTCTGAAGACTTGTACAATAAAGCGAAGATCCAATGGGAATTCAAATGGGACGGAAGTGAAGAAATTCATGGACCATATAGTTTTACGCAGATGGCTGACTGGGTCAAGTACGATTATTTTGACGACCGCACACGAATAAGAAGGCTGGGAGAGGAAATATTTATTGGCATTGGCGATGTTGAGTGGTAAAACTACTTTATGTAACGCAGGTGTATTTTGCACATACTGTCTCTAGTATGTCTGTGCTGAGTTGGTTCTATTCAGGATAACCTCTTGAGTAGAGGGAAGGTATCGCCTTCGGCGGGACTCCTCCCGGAGAGCGGGGTTGGTTATGCTTCGCACTATAACCTATTAGTGAAACAGCCCAGTTTTGATTTTACTGAACCATGAAAGACGTCTTAAAGTACTTGTGCTGGAATAAAACTTTTAACGACCCCTATTATATGTATATATCAGTACTAAACCTTGAAAGATGTCCTAAAAGTACTTGTATCTAAATAATGCACAATAACGAATCATAATAATAAAAAAATAAAAAATAAAAGAAATCGACTTTATAGCCGACACCATTCATGACGGATACAAAAGCTGACCTTGCGCATTTACCTTTTCCTACAGTGCACTCATGGTGAAATCATGCTCGATCCCAGGCGTCACACTAGCAATAAATTTCAAAAAGATCACCAAATACTGGTCGACACGCAATGCACTTTGCGAAGGATCTGACATCTCATTCTTGGCAATCTCTTCCCACTCATCGGTCCCTCCTTCTTCTGCTGCCATCCCAGCAGGGGCCAATCCGGCCTTGGCAGCTCCTTCCACACTAACGTCTCCCACATCGTCGGTTGCTTGCAGTCGGGCCTCGGCTCTGTCGAGCAGAATCTTCATCACTGTGGCATGCCGACAAGGATGAATAGATATCAAAGTCAGGTTTTCTTCAAACGGGGCTTTCTCAATCGTCACTGTTTTGTCTTTATAGTCTCCCATAATATCCTCAAACATCTCCTGAGGGCTCAGAGGACTTCCATCCCCACTGAACCCACTCAGATAAAACTTAGGGACACGGTAAGAAGTTGAGTATGTAATGTATAAGTTATAGGTCCGCTCGGGGGTCTTTGTGGCGCTACTACCACCATGCTGAGTTGTCGAACCGGTGAATATGCGCGCGTCCTCTTCTTCATCTTCCATTTCTTCCTCCATGTCGTCAATATCTAATATTTCCTGTGATCCAGACGAAACTGTCTCACCAGATTCTAATCTCGACGACGTATCGCCAGAAGTGCCGCTATCTGAAGTCAATGACCGCCCTCTCCCTGCAGAGACCCACTCGTCTCCGTTCTCATCGGTAATAGTATCTTCTTCCTCTACTCCACCAAATGCGGCGGCTCGAACATGGGATGGAACGTGGCGAGTCACGAGGACCTGCTTGTCCGGAGGCAAAAAGTCTCTCTGCTTCGACTTGGGAGCACCAGCCCACGACCAGGTAGGAAACTTGTAAACCAAGTAGTCTCCGGCAATGACAAACTCCTCTGGAGTGATTTGGCCCGTGGACTTAAAGGACGACACGTGACTGACTGGAGTTAGATATTCTCTCCAGTCGCGCAGTGAGGAAAGAGTGTTTCTGAGCATTGGATCCAACTGTCGACGTGTTAGGCAGTCGACGTATCAGGGCTGTAAGAGCGAGATTGTCGACTTCTTCAGCTCAAACCAGAAGTATTTGTGATAACGGAGATATCGCGAGTATTTGGGATTTATTTATGTAAGGCGCGCACGAGGATAAGGGTAAGGGTATGAGGAACCCAGCCAGCAGGGTTAGCATTGGCAGAGGAGAGAGAATGTCTGTTTCCTGTGGGTGTATACATGGGGAGTTTGTTGCATCCAACCTTCCAGGGAAGGTACTCTAAACACGTTATGCAAAAATTGGTTCTTCTGCATCTACGTAGTACTTTAGGATCTCCGGTATTCTTCTACTCTTCTCCGTACTGACTTGGACTGTGTGAGCGATAAGAGGACGCACGGCTGAAGCGGAGGATAAGGGTAAGGAGAAAAGCAGATAAGTAGAGTAATGATGGATGAATGCTGTGCGTAAGAAAGTTGACCTTTTCAGGAGAGTAAGTAAGGCTCCTTGTATCGCAGTATCACAAATCAGAGCCAGTATCCTCTTCCCGTCGTAGGAGGCAGCCTTTCCGGAGACTTCCAGCTGAAACAATTGCAGAATGACACAGATGATGCAATGTTCATAACTATTAACCCGTGTGTAGTAGAGTAGAAATCTGCTCAATTGCCAAATTACAATCCAGAAGAGACCCACAAAGTGGCCAAATTATAAGTACTCTTCCTCTTCTTATTGTCCTCTATAACTTCAAGCGATCTCAATTTAATGCCGATCCGTTGGTTCTGCGTAGTTTACGATCGAAAACTTCACTCCACACTGTTGCGCGCCACACCCTCGACGCGTTCCAACGCCCTCTTTCACACACAAACAAGTCCATCGCTAACTACTTGATTCGTTGAATGTTATAAACAGCCCCAGATTATTTTTGGTAGTTAAAGTCGGAAGCAAAAGGGATTGACTTTCTCGCCCAATAATTATTGTTCCCCAAAACAATATCGAGATAGGTGTGCGGTAATCTTTCCTATCTTTCAGTTTGTATTCTGTCTGGCCGCTTTGCCCTGCTCCAGAAGTTAGATATATAGTCGAACAGTTCTGCACGGCAGACTTTGTTTTGATTGGCGATAAAGGGTTTCACTCAGAAAATCAAATAATATAACAAAAAGGATGTCGTCTGGTGTGCGGCACCGTAATAAACCCTCGGCAACAGAGGAGAATGAAAGTCGACCGGGTCTCGAAAGGTCGCCTTCTTCAACCGCGTCGACATCATCGTCTGGGTCCACTACTACTACTACATCTGCCGGAACGACAACCCCGAAGGCATTATCTCCCGTCACGTCTAAGCGGCGTGCTTCAACGTCGTCGCCTAAACGTCATCACCACAAAAAATGGAGACTCGTTCAGTCCAAGCGATTCGTGTTTGCCTTGGGAGCCATTATCGGCGTATTAATAGCCGGTTATACTGCCCAATCCAATGACCTGGTCAACCTGGAAATGCTGACGGACTTGGCCTTTTTCGACGACCTGCGCGATATGCTGCCTAAAAACGTTATCAAAGAAGCTTCTAATATTGAGAAAGATCATTTGAAGCTTGCCGATTCGTTCGAAGTAGGGAACCAGCTCCGAAAAGAGGGACTCGGCGTCAATCACCCTGTGATCCTGATCCCTGGAGTCATTTCGACCGGTCTTGAGTCTTGGGGGCTTATAGGCACAGAAGAATGTCCGAGTCAGCACTACTTTCGCAAGAGACTGTGGGGATCTTGGTATATGCTGCGATCCATGTTGCTTGATAAGACCTGCTGGCTTAAGCATATCATGCTGGACCCTCACACTGGGTTGGATCCTCCTAATTTCAAGGTGCGTGCAGCTCAGGGGATGGAAGCAGCAGATTTCTTCGTGGCAGGTTACTGGCTTTGGAATAAGATATTGGAAAACTTGGCCAGTTTGGGATACGATATCAACACAATGTCGGTTGCCTCGTACGACTGGAGGTTAGCGTATGGAGACCTCGAAAAACGCGATGGCTACTTCTCCAAGCTGAAATCGACCATCGAGCAGAGTTATGTCCAAACAGGCAAGAAAACAGTTTTGGTCGGGCACTCCATGGGCTCTCAGGTTATATTCTACTTCCTCAAGTGGGCCGAGGCTGAGGGATACGGCAATGGAGGGAAGAGATGGGTCAATGACTACATAGACTCGTTTGTGGACATCAGTGGCTCTATGCTGGGAACCCCGAAAGCAATTGTGGCTCTTTTAAGTGGAGAAATGAAAGACACTGTGCAACTTAATGCCTTGGCTGTATACGGTCTCGAACAGTTTTTCAGCCGAAGGGAAAGGGCCGACATGTTAAGAACATTTGGTGGAATCGCCAGCATGCTGCCTAAAGGTGGAGAAGCTATATGGGGCGATGAACATGGTGCTCCTGACGACGTTGCTATTGTGACAGAAACGCTCAACGATGGGGTAACCTTTGGCAATTTTATCCGATTTAAGGAGACTTTATCTCACCTGTCGGCTAAAAACCTGACCATATCAGATGCAATTGAGTATTTATATTCTCAGACACCGTCTTGGTTCCAGCAAAGAGTGGAAACGCATTATTCACATGGCCTGGCGAAAACCCGCAAAGAAGTGGAAGAGAATGAGTCAGTGATGGCCAAATGGGTCAATCCTTTGGAGGTTGCACTTCCTTACGCTCCTGACATGAAAATATATTGTTTCTACGGGTTTGGCAAGCCTACTGAGCGCAGTTATTACTACCATGAGGAGCAGGAGAAGAACGTTTCCCAGCTCAATGTATCAATTTCGCAGAATGATCCAAACTCGGTCATATTGGGTCAGGGGGATGGAACAATCTCCCTGGCTACTCATGCTATGTGCCACCGTTGGAAAGATCCCAACTCCAAGTTCAACCCAGCCGGTATCCCTGTTAAAGTTGTAGAGATGCTTCACCAACCAGACAGGTTGGATATTCGAGGTGGTGCAAAGACTGCTGAGCATGTAGATATTCTTGGCCGGACTGAACTGAATGAGTTGGTTCTTAGAGTTGTAGCTGGGGCTGGAGACGACATTGAAGAACGAATTGTGTCGAATATCGATGATTGGGTGTGGGACATTGATCTGGGGGAAGATAGTCCTGGCGAGTTTCGAGGTAAGAAGGGTGAACCTCGAGGTGAAAGTTCGGACGAAGTGTCAGGAGAGGATTCAGAGTAAGTCTCACAGGAAGTCCGAGAGAAAGACTCAGAGGGAGAACCCAGATGAGAACTACTAAGATATATATCAGATGATGATATCAGCGACGCCCATGCGAACATATGCGGAAATCCTTTAAAGTCTGTTTCCGGTATTCGAAGAAAGGAATTGCAGAAAGGGAATTCCATTGCACACAACCCGAAATTCAAAAAGGATCGATTTATATAAGTTATTTATTTATTTTTTATACACACTCGAACAAACAAACAACCAGCTAACCTAACCTAACCTAATCTAAGCAATGACCTTTCCTGATCGCACGGCCTTCCCAGTCTTCTTGATAGTTTCTAGTACAGTGTCATATGACATTTCAGAGCTGGTCTTAACCTTGACCGACTGGTCCTGTAAGTCGATGTCAATGTTCTTTACGCCATCGAGTTTAGACAGCACCCGGTTGACGGCGCCGGAACAGCCTGGTTAGATGATGGAACCACCTAGGTACTGCCAAGGTCCTTCCTTACTTCTACTTTTAATAGTACATACCAGAACATGACATTGCAACATCAAAGTGGTATTCGTGATCAGACATGTTTGAATTCTCTTAATTTATTTAAGTCCAAAGACTGCGAAGTTACGGTGTGAAATTACTGTGGAGAATCGCGCACGCAGTACAGATTTATAAGCGAGGAACAGGCTGAGGTAATTGTGCGGAACATTTCGTATTAATTGTCGATCTACAGGCCGCAGCCAAGGGCAAGGGCAATGTGAGCATTTTATGAGAGATATAATTATGGCTTGATAGAAAGACATTTTATTCCCACCCCCAAGGTGGAATGTCAAGAGAACAAGTCCCTGGGCCAGGTAGACAACTGAATGGCCAAGTGTGTAAATAAATGTGATATATAATGTAAACAAAAGCGATTGTTCTATTTCTGCGAAGCAGAACCAACCGTCTCAGGGAGGGGCCACTGGAGGCATGGCGAGCCCTTACTGTAGCAGTAGCGATAGCCAGCACTTCATAGAGGCTCACCTGGTCATTTCTCAATCAATTGAGATTATTCAACGACAACTGGTCAGACAGTGGATATTGACATTGGATATTGACATTTCTGACATCCCAGCGATGTAACTTTCTATCTGTTCTTTACAACACCAGATAAATTTGCTTACCTCAGCTCATCGCACGCGTAGTTTAACGCGTGAAAACGCGCTTTCACGTGTTAAACATTCTAGGCGCAGGTTGGCACGAAGGCCAAAACTTGCGAAATCAGAAATGTCGTTCCTATCGACTCTGAACACTGCTCAGCTACAAGCTGTTCAGGAACCTATCGATGCGCAGCTTCAGATTCTGGCAGGCCCAGGCACTGGGAAGACCAAAACTCTCACCTCCCGAATAGCTCAACTACTTCAAAGTGGAGCAGCCAAAGGTGAAGAGCTAGTAGTCATGACTTTCACCAACCAAGCTGCGCGGGAGATGAAACAGCGCGTGGAAAGTCTTGTGGAAGACGAACAATTGTTAAAGGGCCTTCAAATTGGCACATTCCACTCTGTGTGCTATTTGTATCTTCGCAAGTATGGCTCCAAAGTTGGTCTAATGGACAAACTCTCTGTCTGCGACGAGACGGACAAGCAGGCAATAATCAAACAGGTTCTTCGTCAGGGGGATTTTGTAGCTGCGGTAACTAGTGCCGGCTTCACGAGAGTGTCTGACGAGTCATACATGGTAAATGACACAATGCTTCCTTTAAAGTTGTACATACCTAGACTTGGATCTATTATGTCTGGCATGAAAAGTGGTGTGCCCAAGGCAGAGAAGCCTGGAGCAATGTATGAATTCGCAGAAGTCCTCTACAAATTCTACTGTGACGAATTGCTCAAGGATTCAAAGGTTGACTTTGACGACATCTTGAGGATGGCCAGAGAGCTTCTCGCCGAACACCCAGAGCTTGTTGATAACGTGAAACACGTCCTGGTAGACGAATTCCAGGACAGCAACATTATCCAATTGGATCTCGCACGCTTGTTTGCCCAGAAGAAGAAAAGCATTACTGTGGTAGGCGACCCAGACCAGAGTATCTATGCTTTCCGCCACGCTCGGCCTGAGAACCTATCGCTGATGAAACAGTTCTTCCCGCATACCAAGACTATCTATTTAGAAGAAAACTACCGCTCCACACAGAGCATTCTGAATGTCGCTACAGCCCTAATCCAACAGAATAAGGACCGGTTAGGAGCCGACCGAAAGCTAATTGGATACGCAAACTATAAGAAAACGGTGCCTGTTATAATGTTCCGCGACCCACACGCAGAAGCAAAAGCTATAGCTGCCAATATCATGAAGCTGAAGCACGAGTCGGGTGGCCTTTTTTCTTATAAAGATATCGGAGTCCTGTGCCGTACAAATCAATACATGAAAGAACTTGAAATACAGTTTGGAATGTTGGGCATTCCATATCGCTCTTTAGGCGGTTTCAAATACTGGGACCGTCAGGAGATCAGCTTGGTTCTGGATTTTCTCCGCGTCGTGCATTCAGATGATGACAGGCTTGCCCTTACCAGGTCTAT
Source organism: Spencermartinsiella europaea (assembly GCA_030579595.1). Lineage (NCBI taxonomy): Eukaryota > Fungi > Ascomycota > Dipodascomycetes > Dipodascales > Trichomonascaceae > Spencermartinsiella > Spencermartinsiella europaea. The sequence goes on from JAKTRG010000003.1 coordinate 133,983, forward strand.
GACCACGCCGAAACGTGGAATTGGTCAGGCATCTCTGGAAAAAATAATGGTCCGCCCAGTCGAGGGAACGACATTTTTACGCCAACTGCGATCAATTGCCGACGATTCCGCGGTTGCTAAAACTTTCGGCGTCGGGGGAGCCATAAGAAACAGTCTGAAAGTATACATTGACTTCATTGATGAATGTCGAGATCTACTCGCAGAGAAAGGAGCAGAATTTGCGGGCTCAGTTCTTGCAGTAATAGATCTCATTCTCGAGAAACAAAAGATCTTAGATGCTCTGAGTACAGATAACATAAACAGGTCATCACGCGAGGCTAACATCGAGGTCTTCAAGCATTTTATTGAAAACCTAGATGATGAAAAAGAAAATACCATAGCCTATAATGGTGAGAACGAGGATGATGCTCTCGGACTGCTACTTGCGTCTTTGAGTCTTGACACCAAGAGCAACGCCAATAACGACGATGTGGTGACTCTTTCCACCATCCACTCGGCCAAGGGGTTGGAATGGCCAGTTGTGTTTATCGTGAACTGCTCTGTAATGTATTCGGATCGATTCCAAACTCAAGAAGCAATGGCTGAAGTAAGTCGAGTATTTTTTGTGGCCATTACTCGTGCAAAGGTCTTACTGTATATGAGTTATCCTGGGGAAGTTCATGGCAACTATTCAGAGTTGAGCCCCCTTCTAGAAGATTCTTCTGTCGCCAGTTATCTGGAGCAGAAGAAATCAATTCCACCTATTAAGAGCAAAGATTATACTGAAATCGCACAATTTTTGAAGCGCTCTTATGATTCACACGCTGTGGGTAAAATTTCTGCGAAAGCCCGTAGTACAAACAGCAGCAGCAGCGCTACTGGAAATAAAAACAGCGTTCCCGCTGAACTTGGATTTCGACCGGCATCTCAAATTATCGGTGGTGGTGCTCCATTAAGAAAGATTGAGAATTGGCAGAACCCCAATCCACGTGTGGTATCGGCCCGCTCCATCACTAGCAATGATTCTCTAAAACGACCAAGGAATGATCAAGAGTCTACAAAGTCAAATGCACGTCCGTTCAGTAATAAGTTCAAGATTACACCAACCAGTACTGCTCGTTCAGCTTTCAAAATCCCGAGAAAAATAGAGCAGCTGGACTGACCTGTGGCTGATAGATACGTCTGCGGCAAGGTATATACGTATTGCAAAGTTATTAAGGGTAATTAATAGTAACGAAATTAAAATATGCATAAGATATAAAGTCTTCTATTCTTTCACCTAGCACTACACTTTTATCTCATCGAGGTGTCATTTCTGTCCTAGGCTCGCGTGGAACCTTTCCTCTGAGACACAAAGTTCACTGTTTATGAGCAATCTAAAATAACAGATTTTGAAGTTCGTCTATCATCACCCCCGCAAATCATGCCCTACCCTAGTTCACCAACTCTAGAACTAACATTTCTTGACACAACATTAACACGAAACAGCTATGGAAGTACAGAATCTGATTCACCAGATCTGCTATCCTCCAGAGGGCGGAAAAGAACCACAGTATCTTTTTGAAAATGAATCGCTATGGAATAAATGGTATAGAGAGAGTTTTACGGACCTTAAAGCAGGTTTGGTCGATGCACTGGAAAAACGGGTCAATGACCTAAACCGAATCTGTGATCAACAATTGGCAGTGGATGAGCAAAGCTACATGCCTACTCAGGAAGAGGTTGCTCTGGAAGAGCAGCGTGAGACGATGCAACAGCAGATGGGAGCACTGAACGACGTTTGGGTGATCCAAGCCGGGTTGGAAGAGGCCAGGGTTCTCAATCAAATTGGCGAGTTCGTTCAGGCCAAGTCGTCTGTGGAGAAAATACGTACCAAAGTAGCTAGTTTTGCTCACTCTTTCCCTGGGACTCGTTTAGAGATTTCTATTTCCAAGGAGATTGACGAGCTCTCCTCAAGCATTGACGTGAGGATCGATACGATGTGGGCAAATGCCATCAAATTGGAAGGCTTGGAAGATAATAGCAGTACAGCGGTTATGGAAGTGCAAAAAAATGGAGTGGGTGAAATCATGTTTGAGAGCATATACGAAGCAGTTGAAGAGTTCAGACCGGAGGAAAAAGAGCGATTATTGAACAAGATCGAGAATTGTATTCTATTTCCAGTACTCAACGGGAAAATTGCATCAGTTGAGGTTCAGGGTACTAGGTTGATACTGCTGAAACAGGATAATTTAAAACTGAACCCGTCACTACTTGTGACCATGTTGGAAAAGTGTGTTGGTTATCTCGCAGATTCCTTTGAACTTTGCGGGTTCGCAGTCGCTATTTCCAAACGGTTTTCTACGTGGCTAGTAAACAAAATGATAGTCACCTCGCTTCCGTCCATGTTCCCGGAGTCATACCAAGATTTGTCAAGCTTTCGGCAAGAGTTGCGATGCCTGTCGCAATTTGAAATGTATCTGTGGCAAGTTCGCTGGGGAAGATCTACAGACTTGAGTCAATGGGTTGACCAGCTGTCAGAGCATTGGATAACTCACCGGAAACTTCTATGCTGCGAGTATTTGCGAAAGACTTTTTCAGACACTAAATTCAGCACGACCATAATAGCTATATCTTCTGCATATGATGAAGAGGCGCCATCGAAAGAGCAAGTACCGGTAGCGTCAAATTCTGAACAAATGACTGAGGCTCAGAGTATTCGGTCGGGTGGTACTGAAGAATGGGGTTGGGATGATGAAGGAAATGAGGTTGAAGATGGGGGAAAGGAGAAGGACGATGAAACTTCAGATGATTGGGGCTGGGGTGACGAAACAGTTGCAGGAGATAGCAAAATAATGGAAGAAAGTCAGCCGCTGCCGAAAGAAACTTCTAAGGTCAATACTTCAAAGTCAACAGCCGGTTTGGGTCCGGTTCCCACTCAGCAAGTAACTATTTCTTGTTATGTTGAAATTGTAGAAGTGGCTATACAGATGTTCCTAAATCAAGCTGATCTAGATGCTAAAGCGGGACCTCACGTGAGTGATATTTTGGCGCTATACAGAGCTCTCACTCCCATTATCTATGAAGGAGCCCATCCCCTTATTTTGTATAATGACCTAACTCTATTAACAGACAGACTGGGTGCTAAAGTCGAACGTGAGGATTTAGACTTCATGTTTCAACTTGCTTCTCGTCACCAGTCAGGCATTGTACATAGAGCACAGGCATCTCTGATGAGTATCTTGCGTTCTGCGGGAGGCTTTATGGACTGCAGCTCAGAAGAGAATTTTCCCAAGTGTCAGAAGGCAATATCGGATAGTGTGGGTCTTATCCGGGACACATTCAGGGAATGGATGGCTCATAGTCCATTTCCTACTGTGTGCAATATGACCAGTATTCTAATTGAATGCCTTGTGTCGGGCACAATCACATGCATTCAAGGGTTGGACGATATATCAGAAGTGGAATCGCGTGAACTTGCTGCACTCATAAAAGAAGTTTGTCAGTTGGAGGATATATTCGTGACAGCGGGGAGAGAAGGGACAGATGAAGCTTCTGGGAGTTTGGCTGCGTTTTACGTCGGATCGTGGATTAAGTTCCAGTATCTTGGTGAGATCTTGCAGAGTAGTTTGGCGGATATACAATATCTGTACAGCAATGATGCGCTGGTTGACTTTACACCTAGCGAGCTGGTGAGACTTATTCGGGCATTATTCACTGATAGTGAGTATCGCAAAAAGGCAATTGAAGAAATCAGGGGAGGAGAACAATAAGGAACCATGGCGCGTCGAACCAAGTACCGGGAGGTGTATTTGGCTCCGCCAGCCCCTCCGGGGGAGAATTGGTTCTGCTTAGCAGAAATCAGCCAAAACCGATCAGGGCACCCGCGCAACCCGTTGGGCTCTCTTTGGATAAAACGAAGTTATTATGGAGCACTAAGCATATATATAAATCATTATGGCCTATAATATAATACAAGATAGAAATAGCATAGAAAAGGAAAGATAAAGAGATCAAGACAAGACTTCAAAATGAAAGAAAAAGAAGAGAAAATAGCAAAAAATTAGAAGGCGTAGCAACATGAAGAAAAAAATGAGAACTGGTAAAACAAACATGAGATGAAAGAAGCAAAGGAAAAATCAAAGCGTAACAGTCGTGACAAGAGTAGATAGAGGATATTCTCGGGGGCGTGTGTGTACGCTAGAGGATAAGAAACGCGAATAATCTTCGGTTCATCCTTCCCCCCTGTCATTTTTTCTCTTAGCAGTCGCCCAATTTCAATAAACTTTTGGCCGCTCCCATAGAAGCAGGAGTTCCTTTAGTCATCGACGACAGCAAAGGCCCTTTGAGTGGACTTGAAGATATAGCATAAACCGACTTTGTTGGAGTCGCGGAGTAGTCGGAAGGAGCAGGCGCAAAGGAAATCCTCTTTTCTTCATCTGCTTCTTCGTCGTCCTCTTCTTTATCTTCAATAGTCTCTAGCTCTCCTAATGAGACCGTGGTCTGATTCGTTACGACCTTGAAATAAGCTAGTCTTAGACGAGCTCGAAGCCTGATGGCTGCCACTTTGCAGCTCGTCGGCTTTCCTTTGGTCCCTTCAGGCTGATATTCAGGGATCAAAGGAACTGGGGATGCAAGTCGTTCTTCTCGTGACGAAGGTCGGGGAGGAGGAGAGGAGCTGATGTTATGCGTGTACCGAGGCTGTTGCAGACTCAATTGACCGGCAGAAGCCATGAGCCTACTTCTAATAACAGATGAAGGCTTCGATACTTTTGACGACCCGAACTGGCCGGGAGCTTTATTAGGGCTGACCTCTGAAAGAGGACCTCTGTTAGAGAGAGGAGCCATTTTTGTTTATGTTGTTGCAAAAGAACGTATAGGTTGTGGTTTGAATCGGGTTCAAGGGTCCAAAACACGGTAGTACCTTAGATAGCTTTTCCACAACAATGCAAGAGAATCAACCAGAATGCTAATGGTGCACCGAGAGAGTGTATAAAATGGTTTTGATTCTCAGAAAAGCTCGGCTAGTAAACAATACGAGCCGAAACCCACTACAAACCTGCCCGACTACGACACGTAAATGGTTTGATAGCAGAAGTCGAAGACCAATTCACTGCTTTAAACCTTCACGTCAACTCCACAACGCATACCAGACGATCGCTTGACCCTGAAGTTTTGTAGGAATGCATTTTACGCGACAAAAACACGACGATACACGCCAGGACGCGACTTGCATGGTGAGAGAATGCAGGGGTGGACGGGGTAACTGAAATTTTCCAAGACAGCATAGAAAAGATGAAGCCCCGATGAAAGGCTATTCAGGAGGTTAAAAATTAAGCTTTCCCATCATCGAGATCAAATCGAGATAACAAATGGGATCCGTTCGTTTGCTGGCAAGTCGTAGGCCAGTGGTTTGCGTAGTATTCCACTCCCTCGCACAGATTCAAATAAGATGTTTAGTTAGCCTTTCGCCTACCTTTTGCTAGGAATGCGTGGAGCATAATATACATTGCAGATGTTCTCCATTTGCGTTCAAACTTGAAACTTTAGATACCCCTGAGTTAATTAGGGGGGGTACCTAGCAGAGCCGTGGTATACCCACACAATGTATCTAGTGTTAAGGAATGAGGGGGCTGTGGAAGTTTTGAAAGAAACACGCAGATGGTGAGTTTGTGCTTCTTTTTCGTCTGTCCCGAGTTGCTATTGTTATCTCTCAAACAGAAAAAAAGAGCAGTTGCTTAAGCAAAGAAGAGCATGCACCCAATCATTCATTCAGTTGCTTTATGATATCATAATAATATGGTTTGATAGGTAGTCTTCTTAAATCTCCTCTCATTGATATTTGTCAAACTTTGCTGCTTATCCATAAATGGTAGGCGCAATCGCCCGTATACCAACCGTAACTACCTACAGAGTAAAGAGGAAGATCCCGAAAGTCAAACCGTGAAAGAAGCTCTGCAAATGAATACCATAAAGAGAGGATGTAGTTAATTCAATCGTAAGATAAAGTTCCTGACAACCCTGTACTGTGTTGGCCCGTTCGTGGTGGTCCACGCCCTTTCTGGTCTTTCCTATCCTTCTCCTGGTACTTCATTCTCCCTCTGCCTTTAACTATAACGCCATCAGACGAATCTTTTGTGCCTGATGATCTGTTTCGAGATGAATTGTAGGAGTTGTGGTCATGACCCCTCTCGTATTTTGAGCTACCATGATAATTGCTATTCTGTCGCCTATTATAGTCGCCATGTAACTCACGTCTATCCCAGTTTTGCTCCTGAACATGTCTATTTGAATCATGCCAATCCCTCCTATGCTCCTGTCTACTATATCCATCGTATCGATCTCTCTTATGTCGCCTTTCAAACTTATCTCTCGACCGTGATCTTGATCTTGACCGTGATCTTGATCGTGACCTTGACCTTGACCTTGACCCTGATATTGACCTTTGACGGGATCTTGGGCGACGTCTTTTATCTCTATGTGAAACATCTGGAGATTGGGAGCGCCCGTCCGAACGACGGCTCGCCTTCACACTTTCCTTGTCCGCTTTCTGTTCTTCTTTCTGTTTTTGCTCACCCTTTCTCTCCAACCTCGCTGTCCAAACAATAGTAACAGGCTCAGCCGGTCTGTCATTATCGTCAACCTCTAATTCCCCCAATCCTTTAAGTCCCTCAAGTCCCTTTAGCACCCTCCCAAACACTCCTGTGTCTTTGGCAAGCCAAGGAGTGCTACATAGCGTGATATAAAACTGGCTTCCATTTCTATTGGGCCCATCAGAAGCCATGCATACGAGACCTTCTCCAGTCATGTCATTGTAGCCAACATTTTCATCAGCAAAGTACTCTCCAAAGATGGACTCTCCAACACTATCGCCGTTTCCTGTCACATCTCCTCCCTGGATGAGAAACTCGGGCGCTACGATCCGGTGTATCTCAGTCCCTTGATACGACAGCTTTCTTCCGTCTTTGTCAGTCACTCGACCACTACAAAGTGACAGAAAATTCTCACATGCTTTTGGAGCTTGGTCACTGAGAAGTTCAATCACGACTCGAGTTTTACCCAGAGAGCTCTCCACATCTAGAGCCACTCGAGGAAGTGATGACATTTCTTACTACGCAGACTTTTACAAACTCGACTTAAGCAGAACCTATACTAGTGCACGAGGCAAGATATTTTACTGCTATGTAAGATAGTTCTATACAATTTCTTGTATTTTATGAATCCCTTTGATATGGTTCACGTTCATGGGTGTATAGAAGGAAGTAATATAGTAATTAACATTACTTGAAATTTGGAGTTTCTTTCTGCAGCAAAAATGTACAAGGCGGGGTTTACCCCACCCACTACATCACATATCTTTGCTTAACATCATTACGAGACCTATATACTATACATTTAACAACGTTACTGCACGAGGAAGACCTGGATAACAAAACATTAACTACAATAAACAAATTGCAATTGGATCGTTACTTCAGCTGAAGGTTGAATAGGAGAGTCAATTCTACTTTTACTAGCTGGTTAATTGATACTATAACATAACTTAAGGAATAAGGCCCTTTTGCTTGCCATTTCAATAATATTAGGACTCGACGGATCTGATTCGAAAGGCTGCACCCTGTAGTGCTGTGTGGAAGATTATAGGATCGTGTAAGAGTCTGTTGTGATCACAGGAAGTTTTAAACTAAAATTCTCGACTTTCTTGACTTTTATTTATTTTACCGACTGGATTATTTCGCTGCCGAGCTGCCCAACCCAATAACTTCGATTGCCAGCTTCTCAAAAGATTGCCCCGAAGCTAAGCACGTTCCAGGATCTTGAGTGCGAGCTCATTGATAACTACACTGTCAAGTCAAACTTGCAACCATGCCTCAGAGTCCAGTATCAATCAAATTCCCTGAAGGCTCCGATCCAACGGCCGCCTCGGAAGTCCCGGAAACGGTACCTCAAAGCTCCCAGACATTAGATCCGCCAAAATTTGAAAGCGACGAACCACCAGCATATGGAACAAGGTCTGCGGCAGATCCTCCTGCTGGTACGCAGGGCACACAGGTGCTGTACCTTATGGCAGTCACTTTTAAAGAGGCAGCCCTTGACAGCCCTTCGTTTCGGGCATCCATGAATCATTTGAACGAACAGTTTCAAAGCCTGGATCGGTGGATGGATACATTTACCAAAGCAATCAACAAAATCACGTCAGAAATGGATAGTATGTTCTTTATGGAGAGCAAGACAGCTAGCCAAATTACACAACTAACAAGCACTACAGGACATGGCCAACTACTTGATATCTCGGTTCATTCCTGATTTCGTTACTCAGGGCTTAATCGACCAGGACTACACTGTTCTCGCCATGCGAAGATATGTGGAAGCAACTCGGTTCTTCTGGTCTCACGTTATCACCAAGGTTAAGCTCCAGAACGCAAAGACGCTTGAGCCTCTTGCGAAACTACAGCGTACTGACATGCGCAGCTACCGAGATACCCGACGAAACTTTGAGTCGTGCCAGTCAAAGTATGACACGCTGCTTGCTAGGTATGCGTCGCTGTCTAAAACGAAAGAACCTTCAGCAATTCGAGAAGATGCTTTTGCCCTTTCAGAGGCCAAAAAAGCGTACATAAAGGCTTCTTTTGATCTCGCATGCATTATTCAGTCTGTTGAGAGGCAGGCCAATACCATTCTGATTGACACAATGGCTGACCCATGGCTGCTGCGAACCAAATCCCTTGTCGTAAGTGATCCGCGATATCATCAAATCGGAGTCGATATGTATCGTATAAAATCATGGGCTCGGCTCACCGTTGGTTCTGCCAAGGCCTTGGAAGCTGAGATGTTGAAAGTGCGCCACGTGCTCGAGCAGCAGGTCATCGATAAGACTGTTCCGTCGCGAGACTTGAAGGATTACACTCAGCAGACTGCATCAATTTCCCATTTCGTCCTCGACACTGCAAACATCTCCAATTCACCCACAGAGAAACACGGCTGGCTTTTTGTTAAAGCTGCCGCCAAGGCAGGAAGACAGGTTTGGGTCAGGAGATGGGTATTTGTAAGAGACGGCCTGTTTGGGTGGCTGGTACTTTCTCCCGACAAGCTTTATGTCCAAGAAAGCGATAAGCTAGGCGTTCTTCTTTGCAACGTGAGTCCGGAACCCAAAGAAGACCGACGGTTTTGCTTTGAGATTCGTACAAAAGACACTACGTTGGTAATGCAGGCTGAAAGCCTAGCTGAATTAAAGGCTTGGCTACAAGTCTTTGAGCTCTCCAAACGGAAAGTTCTAGAAACTGATAAGCAAGGCGACAACGCAAGGGCATTCAACAAACTATATCCCTTTATACACGAATTTGCCGCTTCAGCGCAAACTTCTATAGATGCAGAACTTACTCACGATCAGGCTGCATCTACGTCAGATTCTCTTGCGAGTGCCGAATCGTACAGTATTCAGAATTTAATGACCTCCGGTAGTAGATTGCTATCTGGAATTTCTGAATTCTCAGATGACTTTAGCTCTTTGGGACCATTTGGCTGCGGTCTCGTTACGAAGACTCTGCTTAATGTTCCGATGCCTACTTCTATGACGAAAGAGGCGCTGATTGCCAATTCCATTGTCAACATTACGAATATTCCCAGTGCTCTAACGGCGAACTACTGGGGATCTGTTAACTGGGCATTCTATCAGGAAAATAGCTTCCTTCGCCAAGACATCGAAAGAGCCAACAAAAGCCCTATTATCTCCGCACCATCTGAGCGCTACCCATCGTGGTATCCGGTTGGATTACAATCACAGGATGCTCAGATGCGAGCCATATTCCAAGGACTTGTCGATCAGGATCCTGAAGACAGAGTAGTTCTCCAATTCAGAGGTCTCTTCCGTCCCAATCCTAAACAAGAGATCCCCTGCCAATCATATATAACTCCTAAGAATCTCTACTGTTATTCGACGGGCTTTGGACTCACTGCGGTTATGAAGAGGAAAATCAATGCTTTCACGTCTGTCGAAGGTCGGTATGCAAGAGAATATGATACCATATATGTTATCAATGAAAATGGATCAACTGCTCAAATAAAATTGTTCCTGGATTCGGGGAAGCTGGTTCGACGTAGAATACAGTTCATTATTGACAATAATTTTGCGGACGAACCTTTAGGCTTGAGAGAAGTCATTCAGAAGCTTGAAGAAATTGGAGAGGACCGAAAGCGGAGGCTCCAAGCCCAACTTAAAGAAACGACAGTTATGCCCACTCTGGACGGTAAATCTGATGACGAGGACTTTGATGAAGAATTTGGATCAACTAGCAAGGAAATACTGGAAAGGTACCTTGTCGGTGTAGGACATGGCAATGAGAAAAGTTTAGATGCGGGTCCGGCTCCTGGAGTCGAGATTCGTCCAGGATATGACAATGATCTTAATACTGTGGCTGCTATGACTATGGCTGTTGATCGTTCAGGAGTCGACCATCTTCTCTGCGAAGAAGAGTTTGACATTCCCAGTAAGGCTCTATTCCACTTGATGTTTGGAGAGAAAAGCACTTTGTTCATTGATGAAGGAACGTCTTCCTTGCTCAAGAAAGAAAATCCAAAGATTTCTCCATGGCACTTGGTCGATTCCGTTAAACGAGAACGGGAAATCACGTATCTAGTGTCTTCTCAGGGCGTGTTACGAGGATCTCGGCGTCTTAAAAATGAAAGAGTCACTGAGCTTCAGAGAATCGAGCGGAAAGAAGAAAACCATCTTTATGTCGTGTATGATCGAAAGCCGGTGTGGGAATTACCACAAGGAGCAATTTTTTATATCGCCACGCGTTATATTATTGCTAATAATGCAAAGACGCGAACCAAGTGTAAGCTATATGTGTATTGCTCGGTGGAGTGGCTCAAGCCAGCAACTGGCCCTCTCCGACGCTCGGTTGAAGGAATCATAAATACACACAACACGACGGACAATAAAAATATGATCAAGATTATCCACGAGCAAAGAAAAAAGCTGGGAGATAAGGGTATGTCAGTAACTGCTATCCGAGTATTTGGAAGGCTCGGAGCTGCTATCAAAGACAATGATAAGGCCATAGCCGAAAGTGAAAAGGTCCATATTGATTCGAGCCACGATACTCCTATCGTCATGACGAGATTTAATTTTTTTCATATCTATTTTGCTGAATGGTTTGGGGGTATAGTATCCATTGTTAAAGGTTTCCTTTTGATGGTCTTGCGAGTATTTTTGTTTGTGTTTTCTCAGCTTACAATTCACAAAGGACTATTGCTCCTACTTGCTCTATCGGTATTGGGGAATATGGTTTTGCTGTCGAGTTCTGCATTATCTTACTGGACTGAGCGTAATGCTGAGAACATGATCCGGTCTTTAAATGTTATCCCTAATAGTAAGACTGTTATGGCGCGGTCACTTTATCTTGGGGAAATAAATGATATGATCAAGTCGGGTCATGGAATCACATATGACGTGGATGGGCTCTGCTACCAGAAATTCAGATCTCTTGCAACTTCTGATGCCTTTGACGAATTCGACTTGCAAGATCTAATTCCTCCCAAACTTGATGATGAGAGTATTAGCATTGCTCAAGATATATTTCGTTTGAGAAATGACTTTGGAATCAAGCGAAACGAATTACTTGTTCGTTTGAGGGTTCTCAATGCTATTGAGAAAGAATCACTGATTGGCGAGTGGAAGAGATTTTTATTACAAGAGGTGAAGTTCTGTTCGCTTGTCAACCAAAAGACTAATGGATCGGGTCCAATCAATGACTACTGTTACAACTGCTTAGAAGACTGGAAAAGCATTTCCAGTGGGTCTGGGCCGTAATTTGAAAGGCCTTTGTAACTCAGACAATATTATACATTGAAAAAATAAAATAGACTATATAGCTATATAGTCATCATGCACTATCATCTCTATTCACCATTGATTTTTCAGAAAGTATTGGTTCTGGTTGATCTGTCTCAGTTGAATCTTCTCCAACCCGCACCTCATGATGATACCCTTCCTCCTGGACATTGTGATCACCAACTATCCGCAAAAACACTTCCTCCAGTCGGGTCCTTGATAATGAATAACTTTCAATGTTTAAGTCATCTTTCTCAGTTTCCAGAACTTTGAATACAGAGGATAAAGTATAGTTCTTATCGAGTCTGACAGCCATACGTATCTGTCCTTGCAATGGCCGATCTTCTAACTCAGCATCAGGGAAAAAGGTCTGAAACTTCCTTACGGTGCCGGCCATTTCCTCTTGCAAGGTTAGTGGTGCATTATTGCAAACCATATGCAGATGGTAGACGAGCCCTTGAGAGGCTCGCAACGAATCAGTAGTGCCGACTGCCAGTAGCCTGACTGCTAGTATTCCAGCTCTCTTGGCAAGGGCATCTGCCTCTTCCATAGAATGAGTCGTCAATACGATACTCTTGCCTGCCGAAACAGCATGAAGGGTCCTCCACATTATACGCTTGGCAAAAGCATCCATGCCACTAGAAGGTTCATCTAGAAGAAGCACTGAGGGATTTCCAATTAAAGCAATTCCCAGCGAGAGCTTTCTTTTGTTTCCTCCAGAAAGCTTATGAGCAATTCTCTTACGGAATCGGTCAATGCCGACTGCAGTAATGATTTGATCAACGTGATGATTAATCTCTTTCAGACCACGCAAACGACCATATAGCTGCAGAATTTCCACGACGGTCATTTTATCCATTGCATCAAACTGAGGACAAACGCCCAACCGCGATCTCGCTAACGATTTGTCGGTCTTAATGGAGATGTTGTTAATATCAATCTCTCCAGATGTGGGATGTACCTCGCCTCGAATCATATTAAATGTGGTAGTCTTTCCGGCTCCATTAGGTCCCAAAAGCGCAAATGTCTCTCCCTCCTGTACCCCAAACGTGATATCATTCACAACCGCTTTGCTGTCAAATGTTTTGGAAACATGGGTTAGTCTTAGCCCATTGTCGAACAAATCAGGATCACTCTCTACAAATGCCACTTCCTCTTCGACTCCAAAAACTGACGATGAGTTAACAGTATCTTCTTCGGATAGATACTTCTCCTTACTCTTCTTGGATCTCAACTTCCATTTGATACTAAACCGGTATTTTCCAGATTCATACCAAATCAAAAATCCAAAGAGGACGAGGCACTGGAGAACAAGGTACAAAATGGGACCGCCATAAGCCAAAATATCACCCATAAAAGTGATTTGTTGACTACCCTTGCAAACAACACCAAAGATATTTATCAGGACAAACATGGCCCTTGCTAGATTGCCAATAGGCTGAAATATTGCCAAGACAAAATGGGCAATTTCCGTATCACGGGTGAGAGTAAGAGGATTCCCATACGCTTGAATGGAAAGCACGACAATCAAATAAATAAGAAAATAAGCAGCCTGAATGGCGGCTGTGATGGCAAATGCCGCCAATTGGGATTCAACAAACAGCGAAACAACGAAGGCAAAAAGAACACTTGCCAACCCGAAAAGCATGAAAACGACAAATAAATAGCCTGCTCCCAAAAGGTGCGAACTGGCTGTACCTATGATAAGAATCAGCAGTACAGAACTTAGAAGAGCCCAGAGAAAGCTGAAAAGTGTATAAGCACTCCACAAAGGAAGAATCCTAAGACCATTAGAATATTGCATAGAACGAACTTTGAGTAGCCGTTCAAAAGTTGGATAAAGACCAACAAAGGCAGGAGCCACCGACATGGCAAGACCGAAGTACACAATGAATTGCAGCGTGTTGCCAGTGTCCGTCGTGAAGGGCACTTGCAGAGCCGAATAGTCGGTGATAACACTAGCAGTTCCATTCATACGTAGATTTGTTAATAAATTGAGCATGAAAGTCGAGGTATCTGTGCCAAAGTTGTCTCCATCATTCAGTAGATATGACACGTAGGAAGGCTGACTACCAGATCCCAAAAACAAACCTCCAGGGTAGAGCGACGCAAAGTTGTTATTGATAAACTCAACATATTGCGATGAAGTGTTGACAAAGCTGGTTGCATTTGCAAAGAGCTCTCCAATTATGGTTGGCGTGAAACTGGAGTTTCGACTCTCTAGTCCTTCAAGGAACGTCGAGAACCCGGGGGAAGCCGCTGAAAATGAGTCCTGCGGGCCGCTGACAAGTGTCATGTTGAGTAAATCAACTATCAAGTATTTCTGAACTTGCTGACGGTCATTTGGAGTACATCCCGGTGAATCGAAATTGGTCAAAAATGTCCTAGTAGCACCAGCAACTATAAGGGGTACAATCAACGTGATGATCTCGAAGAGCGGATTCCGCTTGAAAATAATGACTCGTTTGCGAAACATAGTCAAAGTTTGGCCGAGCATTCCAACTGGGGCGGCAGGCTCTACATCGAGATGCGAAGCGGCCGTTTGTTGACGAGATATCTGAGAAGACACCAACTCAATTGGAACATCATGATCGCCCCCTTCTTCTTCAATTCCTAGTTCATGGTCCCCTCTGGCTACCTTGAGGAAGACACTCTCAAGCTCCGGCCCGATGATACTGTAGTCCAAGCCCTTTTCCTCCAGACCTTGTATAATCTCTAATGTTGCCTTTGAGTCTGCGCAGTGAATTATCTCTTCGCTTCCTGAACCATGGTGCGAGATAAACACTTTATATCCACCACCCATTTGCTCTTTGAGATGCACAGACGTTCCTTGAGCCTTTAACACGCCCTTGGACAGCATTGCTACATTGTCTGCCAAAAGATCTGCCTCGTCGAGGAAGTGGGTGGTCAAGATAATAGACGTGCTCCCTCTTTTGGAAAGAATGATATCCCAGATCTTTCGTCTGCTCAAGGGATCCAGGCCGGAAGAAACTTCATCTACACAACAGAGGTTGCTCTCACCAATAAACATAATAGCCAACTGAAGTTTTCTTTTTTGGCCACCACTGAGATTCTCACTCCTAGCTTTCTGCTTGGATGAAAGGTCGCAGTGATCAATGTAGTAAGAGGCCGACTGCTTGATTTGTGAGTGAGATACGCCTTTTACGCCTGCCCAGATCTCAAGATGCTCGCGTACAGTGAGATCATCCCAAAGTACATTCTTTTGAGGACAAATACCGATTTTGCTATCAGGGGCCACAAGAATCGCTCCAGATGAGGGCTTCTGGATACCAGAGATCATCTCCAGAGTAGTTGTTTTACCAGATCCATTGGCACCCAGAAGACACACTATCTGGCCCTTGCGAATATCAAGCGAAAGGTCTTTAACTGCAGCAATGATCTTTTTGCTATCTTTTGCCTTTGCCTTTTTTGTTCGCAAAAGTTTTCTAAAGAACCCAGAGACGTTGTACGACTTGGAAAGATGCTGTATCTGCAAAGCATTTGCATTTTCGCTGTCGTCAGGAGATGCACGAAGCGGTTCTGGGATCCCGTAGATTAGCTTTTCAAACACGATAGCCAGGAAGTAGTAAAATAAAGTCTGGAAGATGGTTGTGAAAAACATCACAGCGAGTCGGATGTTTGATCCGGGAGCAACGCTCATGAAGCTCGCTGGGATAGAGTCATGCTGGAACCTGGCCATGGTGGCAATGAAATAAGAGTAATTGCAAGGAGGGAAAAGAAGAGAAAGAGCGTAGACCGCACCGGACTGAAATGCACCTTGATTGTTGGCGGGGATTTTAGTCTGTAGCGTGCAAACGAGGGCGAGAAATACACAAAGCCCGGAGGACAGAATGCCAGACAACTGGGCACTCTTGAAAAGTCCACCCAAGAATATTGTAAATGAAACCAGACCCAAACCACTCAGTATATGGTAGAAAATCAAAATGGCGATATTGCTCGTGAAGAAAACCTCCCTTGCCAGCACAATCCCCAGTACTATCCAGCCTATCAAGTAAACACATGAGAAGGATATATGGTATGAGAGATATAATGCATTTCTGGTAACTCCCATGCTGCTGAGAAGGTTGGCAATGCCTAGCTCTCGTTCCTGAGCCACCACACCAGACAGGTGGTACACCACACCGATCATGCCAAGGAATATGGCAGGAGAAAGAAAATTGATTAGGACATTGGTGAACACAGTGTTGGTGCGCTGAGCCTCCACCTCGTTTGTGAATGAAGTGTACGGCATTGAAAAGGGTGTATCTGTCAGGTTTGTGATCGCTTTGTCCATAGCCCACTGCAAGGGTAGCACAAAGACGTCAGTGGCCGACTTGCCATTATTGACCGAGATTTTGGACAGGGCATTGTTATTTCTCACAGTGTAGTTATACACATTTTTCTCCAGATCGATGTTGTTCCACTGAATTGCGCCGTAGCAGCGGCTCGAACCTGCCAAGTTCTCGGGACACAAGTCAAACACTTCGTTGGAGTTATTCAATTTAAAAATCTGACTAGAGGGAACACCATCAAACGCACGAGCCATGATAGAGTCCATTTCAGGAGTTAAACCTTCGGGAGCGTTTGAGTAGTATGCCAAAAACTGGCCCCCAACCTGAGAGCTCAAGTCCAAGATTGGACGCGGTTCTGCTACTCCAAACACAGCATGGGGAACAAAAAAGTGTTTACTTTCACCCTGGTTAGTTATCCGTAGTCAATGAAAAAATAATATTAATGACAAAAACCGACTGCACGATACAGTTATACTGCTTCACAGAAAAACAATGATAGATTCAAAGAGAGTCGAGACATCGCCTTCGGCGGGACCCCTGCCGGGGAGCCCAAGTTCCGCTTCGCGGAAATCTCATCTAAAGAGCATGTGAAGAAGTTTATACTATCCAAAGGTCGACGACTCGTTTAGGTGTGTAACCTTGAATCTATCTCTGAGTAAACTTCTTCTGCGCAACAGAACCAACCCTCCCCGGGAGGGGCCGCCGGTGACAATGGTCGATATAGCTACATTTTACACTTACCATAAACACGATGAAAGCCACAGGAAGCACGAAGCATCTGAAAAATGTATATTTCCATGATCTCTTGAGAAGTAAAAGGCACTTTCTGTTCAGTGCCCAAACCTGTGCACCAAAATGGGGTTGATATTCTCCCATTAGTGGTAGCTTGTGCAATTAAAATTCGTGTTAAGGAGCTTATATAGTTCTCATGGAACCTTTAAACAACTTGAAAAGAACCCCCTGCTATATATCGAAAGCTCGCTATGATCTCTTTCTGATTCTAAGGATTGATTATAGCTATATACACAAATGTGGAGGCTAAATATGGTTGAATAGGGTGACGATCAGTGCTGCGCAATGTCGTATAACTCTCTGGAACTTTTTGCTTACCCCCAGGCTCTCGTGTTCGCATAACTCCTTTCTGCACCCGGCTGTTAGATTACGACCTTGAGTGGCGCGAAAAAGAGGGTCATTTCCTCTTGGTCTATTAACTAGTGTTCATTTGTTTTCTGTGTGTTGTTGAATGAAAAGACAGTGCCCATAACGCTCGGTCGATCATCAGATCCGTCTCGTATAGCCTGCATGCTTACGCTACCGTAGAACGGCTGGCAGTGCAAAAGAGTAGTGGAGTAGTGCGGTTCTAATGGAGAGCAAGAGGAATTGAGTTTGAATTCAAATTCCAACAGATGAGTGTGAATAGTGGAATATGCAATAGCAGTATGACTTTGTTCGGTTGAAGTTAAAGGTTAGATGAGTTGTTATCTGGACATTTTATAACACTGTGGTTAAATTCTCAAGTTGCACGGCATAGTTAACTGCTAATAACTTATGATTCTTGAAAGATATAGATAGAAACAATGATTTTCACCTTGTTCAACCAGACCATCATCTGCCTCAACATGGGTCTCAAAGCACCCCTTATTACATCAGAACGGTATTGCCAAATGGGACAGCTGCCCTTTACTCGAGACTCGTAATATATGTGAATTGTAGCATCGTAAAGACTGCACGACATTCTGTTCGTAATTAAGTTCTATTTATATTTAGTGTTATCTTTCAATCTTTGTCGAAAGAAATACATGTATTAGCACACACTAGTGGTTTGCAATCGAGATTAAACTTCTATATCATTCCAGAATCTACTTGTAGTCAAAAAAACACGTTTCGCCTAGAACATAAAAATATGTTAACTGTGAGTTAAAGTTAACTGCTAATTAAACGTTTTATTTAATTTCGTTATGCGAGATCAGCTTAACTGACACATTCAGTGTGGGGAAGAAAACTGTCACAAAATTCAATTATCATATCGAGAGACCACTCCAGACTCGATATTTTTATGACACAAGTGAAGCTTAAATTAACAAAAAAAGTTGTACCAGCCTGCACACATGTGGTTCAATGAAATGCTATGTTCAGGCAGGCAACATTGAATCTGTATTAGCAATCTCAAGTGTCTGACCGCTTAGTGCCTAAGGCTTCGATCTCACCCTACCAAACGAAATTCCATTCTACGGAGCCCAACTTTGAGAACTACACTCCGTTATAATCTGTTACACACTCTTTTCTGTTTCTCTCTCTCTTATAGAGTTATTGCAATCTTCGGATATCAATTTAGGATTCTTTGAGAGAATCTCTCATCGACCGGATATCTCAAATGGCTCGTACAATATGTTACTCGGCAACTGTTAGTTGAAAAATACATCGTTCAGTGTACGATTATCGGATATACATTTCAAATAGGAAATTTTCCGCCGGGAATGCCATTCAAAGTGTGGGGAGCACGACGATGCAGGAGTTAGAAGGCGAGAAACAACCAAGGAATAGTAACTCTCTTCCAACAAAAAAAAATAGAATATGGATTATTCACGTTGGCCCTATATGTCAACAATGGCTCTTTTTATGTGGCTCTTCTTATTTTTTTTGCCGTCCTTCTCCTTCTATTACATGGATTTGTCCCTAATATATTTCAAGTTATCTCAACTCTTACAATTTGTGTCCCCCCCACCTCCGCTACATTTCCGTACTGTTAGTGGGGGAAGAGAGTGAAATATGATGACCCAAAAGGTTATAGCTGTATATAAATGCATGCAGTTCCCCACCACTTATTAGCCGGTTATAAAGTTAACAGTTGGAATTAACTATCAACCACCATTACAATTTTAAACGGATACAAATCAATTAACAATGTCAAAAGTCAGAGTCGCTATCTTGGGAGCTGGAATCTTTGTCAAGGAAGGTAAGCGTTTTTTGAAGAATTGTGCTCGGGGGAGAGTTGGTCTTTTTATATTTAACCGGGATGAAGAGATGAATATCGAAGTTTCTCTCCATACTAACTTTCTAAGAACACCTTCCCGCCGTCGTTGAAAACCCAGACGCCGAATTGGTCGCAGTATACTCACGATCATCTAAATCCGCCACTGCTGTGCTCGAGGGATCTTCTCATTCCGCCGAAATTTACTCCAACGATAGTGTAAAGGGAAAACAACTTGATGACCTGCTAGCCAGAAAAGATCTCGACGTCGTCATTGTCGCTCTGCCTATCAATGTGCAGCCTGAGGTTATCAAAAAGGCAATTCTAGCTGGTAAACACGTCCTTTCCGAGAAACCGCTCGCCCGAGATGTGGAAACTGCCAAGGAACTCGTCGAATGGTACAGAGCTCAGGGTCCTAATGCTCCTCACTGGGGATGTGCCGAGAACTTCCGTTACATGGTCGCTTACGACAAGGCTAAAGAAGCAGTGTCTTCTTACGGTAAAGTCACTGGCTTCCAATTGAACTTTTTCACCCGGGTCCAAGAAGGAGACAAGTACTTTGAGACCCCCTGGAGAAAGGTGCCTGACTACCAGGGAGGTTTCCTATTGGACGGAGGAGTACACTTCATCGCTTCGCTGCGAAAGCTGCTGGGCCAGCCTATCGACAAAATCGTGTCTTTCTCTCAACTCAATCTGCCCCATCTACCCCCTATCGACACTGTCAATGCAGTGGGTTTGCTGAAAGACGGAACTAGTGGAACTATTTCCATGTCCTTCGGAGCTGCTAAAAGAGGGTTGGAAGCCATTGTGCAGTACGAAAAGGGATACGTCACTGCTAATCCTGGAAGTTTCACTTACAAGGGGATCAAGGATGAGAGTGAGACTACTGTCACCGTTAAAGATGAGAAGAAGCCGGTTTACAAAGAGGTAGATGCTTTTATTAAGGGTGTTGTGGCCAAGAAGGCTGACCCTGAGCAGAGTGTGGAGGAAGGATTTGGTGATTTGGCCGTCCTTGAGGCCTTGTGCCAATCGAATGGAACCCTTGTTTCTGTAGCTTCTGTCTAAAGAGAGAGTGGTATACAGCAAAGGAGGATATAAAAGAATCTACGAGGTGTTGAAGTGCAGTCGTTCATATAATCAAAAGTAATTTAAAGCTCTTGTATGGAATAGATTCAACATCGATTCTCAAGCTTTTGCCATACATTTGAAATACTCTGAAGACTAGTAAAAATCAGAATGAAATTTTGACATTATTTTACCGTGTTTTACTTTTTACTCTCAAATACTGTTCTCTTACTGCATTTTGGTTTTACCTTTAAAATGAGGTTAAACACTACAAACAGCTCACTTGAAAATCTATTGAGTTCTGGAGCTCTCCATGTAAACGTGTATATGTTCAATACATACTATAGAACCCTTAAACTAACAATTTTCATTAATGCCTCTATAAATAATTCAAATCAAGCTCGAAAAAGAATAGCAACTCTTCAGAGAACAAACACCCAATTAAAAAAATACTTACGCTTTATCAGCAAACCAATAAGCTTTCAAATCAACCATTTCATTATTCAATTCAGACCAATATTCAGATCCACCTTAATTAAATCTCCTTCAACATCCATTGCATTTTCATCCAATTTGATCTTAATCAGCCGGTTGTCGTTACTTAGTGACGTTTCCAGGCTAGTTTCCGCAAACCTGGCACTTGCCACAAAGTTAGTGGGCCCCGAAGCGTTCAGATATACACCCAAAGTACCAAACGCCTTGACATACACCACAAGCCCGACTCCAAACTCGGTCCACTCAATATCCACAGAATGAATTGCACAGAGTCCGGCTATTTTGTCGATTAGTCCAAGCACTGCAATATCCACAGGTAAAGGTGATAAAGCATTACGGGATATTTTGACAGCCGTTAGAATATCCCATTCTCCAGATTGTAGCTTTATTTCAAAGTTCTGATCATGCTCATAGACCTTGCCCGTCCGATACGAATAGTAGAGCTTACCAGCACTAGAACGTGGGCCTATTTCCACAACAGTTGAGTGTGTAAGGTTGAAAACGCCATACAATTCTCCAGTTTCAGCATAGTTCTTCACCCACATCAGGTTCTGAGCTTTAAATTCCTGGTACGGATGCAAGGGTTTGGCTACGCTCTTTGGCCGCAACACAATGTTGTTCCCCTTGGGCCCCTTGGCTGATAATTCGTTCACAAGTCCCAAGTCATGGACAGAAGGGCTGTCCGTAAAATAAATTGGACCGCCTGATAAGCATCTAGCAGCAGCATGCAAAGCGGGTATCTTCTTCATCAACGGAGATGTCAAACCAAGTTTTGTTTGAAACATGTCAAAGTCAGGAATAGACGATAAGTTGGCAGTGTAAATGCAATTGTAGAAATTTGTATAAATATGCCAGAAGTGGCTGTCCGGAATTTCAGGAAAGAAATCGTCAGAATTCCTGAAAACCACCGTTGGAGACATCCCTGGGCCGTATCCCAGCCCTTGCAAAGAGTACAGCATAATATTCTGAACCATTGCCATGCAATATATTATTTTACCCCGGAAATACTTGGAGGTATGCTTCCACAGAGCATCCTGATAGGCCTTCCAAAGCTTTCCTCTAATGAATGGCTCGTCTATTTCGTCAATGGTTGCCTGGTAATCGATCTTTACACACGTAACGCCGCAATCTGCGAGAAAGCCGAAATAGTCGTCATAAAACCTATCAATGTCAATCTGATCAATTAGCCGGACTTGACGGCCATTTATCTTGCAATCCACAGTGTTGTAAATATCGTCAAGCTTCGACCCGGGAAGAATGCCGTTCCAGTATCCAGTAATGGTGGACCATACTCCAATGTCCTCAATATAAGGGAACTTCTTATGGATATCTTGGACGAGCCCTTTTAGTCCATGTGGGAATTTTTCTTTCCGGGCTTCCGTGTCGTACAACTCACGGTTACCTGTCGTACTTTGCCAGCCATCATCTATAATTAACCCTGTAATTCTCACGCCTGACTTGTGAAGTTCCTGCAAAGTATTCATGATCCGCACATGAGATAACCCAGGACCAAGACCGTTCCAAGTGCAATATATGAGTCCATCGTACCACTTTAGAGCATTGGCTGTAGTTGTTGGTTGTAAAGGTTTCTCTTCGATGGGCACTAGGTTCAAGGTTTGGTTCAAACTGACTGGCAATGATTCTTCCCCGTAAATTATCTCCTTACTCGAGGAAAACAGATTTGCTACTAAGTCGTTCAGATCAGAACCTATTCCGATCAAGACTCTCTGACCAGTGAGCTGAGGCCTCGCCGAGTCGTTCTGTGTGACCAATTCAATCTCATGGTGCGAGTTAACCGACAGATGAGTTGTGCAAGAGTCAAGAGTGCCTGACAGAGGCAGTACTACCACGTGGAGTGCGTCACTTCTCTGAAACGTGAAGAATACTCCTCGGTGGTCCCATCGGAGCGTGTTAAGTTCTTGGCCAGTGACAGGGCTAAGCCAAAACGCTTTAGCCCTCTGCAATGCCATGTACTGCTCCATGCCTATCGGAGCGCCCAATATGCTAGTCAAGGACCTGCCAGCGCATGCAACGGGATCTCTGATTTCCAAGATGTTATCGGAGATTCGCGATATTTTGAGAGATGGATCTGTATTTGAAAAGAGATCGCTCAATTGCACTCCAGAGAGGGACCGGGGCGAAGTCAGAATAACACCTTTCATCTCAGATTCCTCTTTAACATGTCCCTCCAAAGTAAAGCATCTAATTGTATACTCGAGCTTTTGGCCGGGCTTTAAAAACAACTTGGCCTCAAACGATCTTGAGCAATGGTCTGATTCTCGTTCTTTCGGCTTTAAGTTCATATCACATGAACTCCACTCGCCTGCGGGACCCTCTTTCACAAATAACTGGACCGCCGTGACATCAGGGTCTCTTACTTGAGCTCTGAAAATCTGTTCCTCAGCATTTGTCGTCCATTTTGCACCCAGCGGAGGATAAACACTAGCAGTGGGTAAAATCTCGGACAACGATGGTTCTACTTCTAACCGTGGGTTCTTGGAAACCAACTTGACAAGAGAATCCAGCATTCTGCGGTTTCTGTAAACTCAGTACTGGAGTACAAGTCTCCCTAACACTCTCGAATTCACGCTGGACTCAATATAATGGTGGGGAAACCATGTAACATTTGCAGTTTTTATACCATGCCCGTGCACCGAGCCACGTGAGCTGCTATCGCGATTATCCACATTAAACTTAAAAACAAAATTAGTGACCAGCACCCCTGAACGAGGAGAGGCTGCGGTCGGCGGAAAGAGCCTAACTTGGCATCTAATCGTACGAATGATCGATTATTCGCTGTCTAACAGCGCATTTCTGCCTATGCGATAGATATTACTTCTGCTATCACACCGTAATGGTTCAATTTCCTTATCGCGATAAGAGATAAGCCGCAGGTACCTCCATGTCAACTAAAAGTTATCTATCGAGATGACTTGTCATAAAAACTAGAATCGAATTTACTATATATATGCTTTAATCGCAAAAGTTCCATCCGTGCTTTCCTTCTCATACCATACTCTCGTACTGTTTTTCTTTTTTCACTCACTATGGACCGCCAGAAAACTGCAGAAAGAGAAAAGGAAGCTATAGCACTGTATAACCGAACAGTCATGGATGCTCTCATTGATATCCTTGGAAGAGTAAATGACCGTGACAGATCGGTTAGAATGAGCGGTGACGATTGGAATCTTCGGGCCACCCCAATTGCTTCTGCTCCCCGCTCTAAACCCCAATACCAAATTGCTACTCCAACCTTTGACGGGCAGCAAAAAGATGATAATGGCACGGTTAATATAACTGGCCTTCGAACTGTTCCCATTGAGACTTCTCTGAGATCAGGCCCGAGCTCTCTTACTGATTTGTCCATGTTAAGCTCCGGTAAAGGTGTCCCTAGTAGTCCAGGTCGCACTATGAGCTCTATAGAAGTTGTGCATTCCACTCTGGCTCCAGTACCCGAGCACGAGTTTGAAGTTGCATCTTCGGCAACTTCTTCAGTGACAGCAAGCCAGAAACATGTTAATACTGTTGCAACAGCCGTACTTCCTATCGACAGATCAGTTAGAAGCACAAGTGAATTAAATTCTCGCACAGGGCTCTCTAGTTTGTCGTCGTGGCGTGCGGGTTCCAGCAAGTCAAATACCATGGGTCCATCAGCTGGTAAAATCTTCATTTCTGCCGGAAAGTCTCAAGTTGCAGGGCCTACCGAGATGCCAACCCAGTTTAGATACATTGACACCGAGACATTTGGTGTAAATGCTTCTGTTCGAGAGATGCCTCTTACCTCTCACGCTGCCGATGGTAGTTCTACTGCTGCTTTTTCTCAAAGAAAATCTTCTACCATCACACGTGGCGGTGGCAGCAACACTTCTGTACATAGATCTCAAGCTGCTTTTCCAGTTCGAGCTCCGGTGATTCGGAATGAGAATATTCGAACTGAGCTTTCTACCAGTTACAACTTGCCTCTGAGATCTCCAACTGGAATCAGCTCTCTAACGGATCTTTCTACTGTATCTTCGAGAAAGAAGTTAGATTTCGGAAGCTCTGAATCTGGGCTTTCTTCACTTCGTAGAAATTCAACTTCTATCCGAATTCCGGCTAGAAGTCAAAGAAGAAATGCTGGCAAAGCTGCTCCTGACAATGCCACTCCCGCAAGTTCAACATCCACTGTCGCGTTCGAGATTCCTCCTAGCCAGGGTCAAAGTGGGCTTCACACCTACTATAAACCACCCAGGTCCACGACACGTGGCTCCAACACTCTTACGGATGGATTCAGTCCGTTCTACCAAGAGCCTCGCACTAAAGCGATACCAAATGTTAGGAACAGCACTACTTCTTCTCTTCGTGGACGTGAGTATCAGTATTCCGATTCTTCATATTGCTACGTCCCAATGGCAACCAGGAAGTCCAGCAGAGTTGACTCTGCAGTATCTACTATGACTTCTATCGGCACTGGCACTGTGCGTGAATTCGATATGCTACCCCGCCAAAGAGGCACCGAATCCCTCTGGGAATGAGATTTTAAGTAACCGGCACCACCACCACCAGAATCGTCTCATCATGCCTCCGCCAGCCCCAGTCAGGCAAGGAGAGTTCTGCTTCGCAGAAGCCTAATTGCCCTGTCTCTTACTACAATGAAGGTACTCCCAGCCAGCCCTTGGAAAAGCCATGGTCAACGTTCGGGACCCCAGCGGACTATTCGAGCTCGCTGAGGAAATTCTGTTGTAGAAGATTCACTTGCTCTGGATTTAAACTTTCGTATTCCACTCTGATGTATTTATTCCAATAACATATACAATTTTATTCTTCTGAATTTTGATTTTCAGAATTCATATTTTCCGACCCTGGCCGCTAACTCAGACTACTTATTAAATCCTTCAAAAAAGGCGACGATTCAAAGTCCTTTTTGTATGGTCCTTCATAAATAGAATTTCGCAGCTTCTGCAATATTTCCTGCGAGTTCTCTTTGTTCAGCTGTACAGAATTGGCCCAATCTTTCAAAATCTTTCGTAGCAGCACATGCCCATCTCGCACTTCCTCCTTGGAATACTTCTGGCTCATTTTCTTCTCCACGTCTTCATCATTTTCGCCTTCGTAGTCCTCAAGCTCCCTAAGCCTTCGACGCGCCATTTTGACAACTTTAGGAGGAAACTTGACCACCTCGGCAACATGAATACCGAAAGATTGGTCAGAAATTCCAGGTTCCACTTTGTACAATAAAGTAATGTCGTCCTCTGTCCCTCCTACAATGTCATTGACGTGAGCGACAACGTGGAGGTTGGCGACAGACGGATGGTTGTCTGCTAGTGCTGTGAGTTCATGGAAGTGGGTAGCAAACATCGCAAAGCAGCCAATGTTGGTAACAATGTGTTCTGAAATGGCCCACGCTAGTCCAAATCCATCATAAGTACTGGTTCCTCGCCCCAGTTCATCGATCACAATCAGGCTCTCGCGTGTAGCACTTTTCAGAATGTTGGCTGTTTCCAGCATCTCAGCCATGAAAGTCGACACCCCGCGTAGCTGAGAATCTCCAGCACCAACTCGGGCAAGAATGCTGTCGAAAATAGTCAGCTCTGCTTCTGAGCAAGGAACAAAGCACCCTACTTGCGCCATCAGCGCGATCACACCAATCTGCCGGATATACGTTGACTTTCCTCCCATGTTGGGACCCGTAATGATGAGAAATTCGGAACTTCCTCTCTTCAGCTCGACGTCGTTGGGCATGAAATTAATCTCATCCTGCACTTCCATACAGGGGTGCCTCGCTTCCTTGAGGATAGTGTTACCTGTGTGTCTCGGGTGCATCTTCGGCCGAACATAAGTAGTTGGAGCGTAGGACGAAACGTGTGCAAACGCAATAATGACGTCCAGATGCGACAAACATAGCGCCATTTTCTCAAAAACCGAGCAATAGGTAGCAGCTATGGAAACAACTTCTTTCACAAGGCTCGACTGTGTTTTGTTATACTCGGTGTTGAGCTCGCTGTATTCATTTCCAAGCGTTTTAAGTCTTCTCGATACAAAATAAACCCCGGCCTTTTGAGTAGACAACTCCACGTATCCAGAGGCAGTTCGTAAAGATCCCGCGTCGGTTCGCGTCAGTCTCATACACCATCCGTACACATGATGCTGCTCCAGCTTGAGCTTCTTCTCAACAGGCATGCCTAGATCGTCAGCACATGACTCGTGTTCCTCGTGAATCTCTGCTTCTAATTCATCTAAACGCGTCCTGATTTCCTGTAATCTGTCGTTGAATTCTGGCTTGATAATGAATTCGTGGTTCTTGAGAGCATTCAAGTCAATTGTGGTCTCGACCAGTCCTTCCAAGTTCCTCAGTTCTTCAATGTAGTTGCGTAGAAACTCTGTGTACGTCGCTTCTACAGTTTCTCGATACTTGCCGTCATCGTCTTCTAGATGTTCCAGAGAAAGCACAAAATCGGGGAGCCGAATAGTTAGCTGGTATAAACGCACGACGTCCTCCAGACTCGCACTACTACGCTGAAACTTTCTCACCAATCGTGAGATATCAGGGACATCTTTCAGATGCGATTCCTGGAAAGTCTGCCTCGTCAACGAATCATTCACAAATGCTTCCACTAACAGGTGTCGGTGCTCGATCTCTTCAATATTCATTAAAGGCTGTTTCAGCCATTGAGCAAGCTGTCGAGTTCCCTGAGCAGTCTTGCATTTATTAAGTAGCCCAAACAAGCTCATGGTTTTAGCACCATCTCGTGGACCGGGCATCAAGTTCAGAGCTTTCAAAGCCGACGCGTCGAGACGCATATATTGACTCAGGTCGTGACTCACAAGTGAATAGGAGTTATAGGCGTCGGTGTCGCGCAAAAGCTCGAGATATCTTATAATGGCAGAAGTGGCGCCCATAGCTACTGCCTGGGATATTTGAGGAAGAGTACGCACGGTGGACTCTCCATCCACTTCCATGTCATTCGTGCCTTTTCCCGCTTGCTTTAAAAGTCGTGATAGATCCTGCTCGATATCCTTTGCATTGAAATCTCTTGGTTCCACGAGAGTCACTCGGATGTCGCAGCGAACCATCATTTCTGCCAGTTTGGTAAACTCGGCAGCCCTTGCCAGCTCAGCAGGACTCTTTTTCTCATTTGATGACGAGCCACCCGGCAGTTTCTCCAGTAGACACTCTTTGGCCCCCAGCTGGATCACCATCGACTCCAGATTTGAAAATAAATCATTGTCCGCGAACTGAGACACCCCGATTTCGTGAGTCGCGCCGTTGACGAAACTCACTCCCACAGTCCGTTGTTCGGACTTGGTGCTGACCTTCACAGCCACTACTATAGGACTCTGCTCCATGTCTCCGCCAATCATGTCTTCCACGGCCATTAAATTACCGGGTGAAGCGCGTTTTGAAACTTTCCACTGGTTTCTGCCGTGAGCCGAGTATATTTCGACCTTAAGACCTTTATTAACCAACGCATCCCGTAAGAAGTTTACGAAAACAGTGGATGAAAGCGACAGAGATGGCAGTGAACGGTCCGACTCAGCTGGCGCGCCTATGTGCTTCAAGACTGAAGTGGTCCGGTAGACAGACTGAGCAACATATTTGGCGTCATCGCCATGTAGAGTATAATAATCTGCCCGCTCAAACACGCGGATTGTAGCGTCATCTTTGGCAGGGAGTGATTTGAAAAAGGACACAAACCCTGCTTCTTCGTTCCTGTCACTAAATTTGAGCTCTGGTCGGGTCGAAGACATATTGTGTGTTTGTTCGACTTTAGCGTTAAGCGAAGGATTAGAGACGAAGATCGCGTCGACGCGTCTTGAGATCTCATATATGCAAGTAATTAAGAAGTGGGGCGAGACAAAAGTGAGGAGTGGGGTTTTTAAGAGTTCTAAGTGGAGTACTTAAGTATAGTATAGAAGCTCGCACAACATAGACTGGCCACCGGCGGCTCCTCCCGAAGGAGAGTTGGTTCTGCTCCGCAGAATGGTTAACTATTAGAACGAATTTCCTATACAGTAGTTTCAGAGAGGTGGTTTTGCTTTGAGGTCCTTTCCAGTGGTACATTAGGAACGCAGGGTATCTTCTTACGCAACCTTTGACCCTTCTAACTTCTAACTTCACCTATATCCGAGTAACTTGACTAGTTATTGAAAGGTAGAAGTAAAACTTTTAAAAGATCAAATATCTGATACCTAAAATCATCTGTATACTATCAAGTCTCTCCTGCTCAGCTAATATATTTCCATTAGTTAGTATTTAATTTAGAGCCTAGTCTCAGTATCAATAAGGGCCCAATCCACCAGAAGCATAAATACGAACTACAACATTAATATTAGTCGTTCAGAGTCGACAAGACGCAAGGCATGCATTCTTTCAAATAACTAACTTTTTTGGCAAATAACAATACAAACTATACCATACAGCCTCCGGTCTACTCAGATGCCCTCACTGTCACTTGTATCACGTGTATTCCTTGAGAACTCTCCCTTGAAAACCAACAATTCTACGGCATACTGGAACGGGCCACCGATCTCCGCTTTGATAGATTTATCGCAGAGCCAAGTAACCGAGCATGAGAACTCGTTTCTCATGGCTCACAACTCACATCTCAACGTTTTCGAATGCCATAGGTTAACAGTGAAAAGTCAGCTCGAGACTGTGCATTCTCATCTGCAGTGTCTGTCGCTTTGTGGCAACTGCATTCAGTATTTTTTTTTTCTAAGTTCGTACTACTTTACCAGTGTGCAGTTGCTAGAACCCATTATTTATTAAGGCACGGCACCACGAAGCCCCCCTCCTCAAGACGCATAGTATAGGTCCTCAATAGCGGGTGGAGTCCGAACTGATTACCACATCTTATCTTTTGACATATTCTCGATACGTGAATATCTCATAGTGACTCACCCGCATGTTTTGTTCAATAGGACACACGGCTCGAAATACGAAAAAAAACTTTGGTTGAGACAGTGGCAACGTCGAAGACGACGGGGGGTTTAGTGTGGCAAAAATGTACATAGCCGAATAATCGCCTACTCTCTCATGTGGATAGAGCGACGTTCTATATTAATTTGCTGCTCTATTTCAGTTACTACGATATAGGTGTGTTCAAACTATAATCAGTGTTGTACTGAAAAGTTCTTTGAGCCAGTTAGACATGCTGAAAATGTAAGCAAAACCCTTTTAAACTTTTAAAATTAAGGGTATCAGATCAGATACGTTGCAGGCGACGCCGTTCTCTGCCCACACTCTCTCCACCACCGTACATATACATGCAACCTCTGAAAGGGGAAGTAAATCTGTAACGTCTTCTATGTCGATGCGATTGACAATAAAATGGCCACCGAGCCCAGGTTTTCATATCCGTATATACTTAAGTTGCATACTTTGTCTCTGGTAAAGACCTTTCAAATCCATTAGACCTCCCTCGGTTCCGTATTATCATTGCATTCTTTTCCCAATGAGCAGTGAAAAAGAAGAAGGAGGTGAAGCTGAAGCTCAGCTACCACCAAAGCAGAAACGCAAATACTTCAAGTTTCTCACTGGATCACACATCCCGCCAGTTCCGGAATTCAGAGAAGTGACACTGCAGTCTGAGGCCTCTTTCTTTTCTCAGCTGACATGGAGCTGGATGAGCCCACTTTTGAGAACAGGCTACTTGCGTACCATTGAGGCCAACGATATTGGCCATATGGATGCCGCGCATGCCAACAAGGTGTATGCCAAGGCGTACCTGGATCACTATGAAAAGTTGAAATCCAAAGAGAGCGAGAGCGGCAAGGACATTAAGGGCAAAGAGTTCCGTGCTCTCTTTCGAGCAATAAGATACAGATTCTTCATCCAGTTTTTTGTAACTGTGTCTGCCATGGTCATGCAGCTGGTCTTGCCTTTCATTAATAGGGCATTTATTGACTATATCTCGGATCTCTACTCAGGACAGCCTGTGAATACTGGGCGCGGAGTCGGTCTGGGAATCGGCAACTCATTGTTGGCATTTTGTTTTTCCTTCACGTTCATTGGATTCGAGTATCTGTCAAAGAAACTGTCTGAATCTGTCAGATGCATCTTGGTAACTGCAGTGTACCGTAAATCTCTGCTGCTCAGTGCCAGTGGCAGGTCCCGTTTCCCTGCTTCCAAGATTACTACTCTGACCACGCTCGATATCAACCGAGTCAAAAATGCTGCTCGGATGTTCAGCATGGTGGTCATCTTCCCGCTATCGGTTCTTGCTGCTACGGGTGTACTTGTTTATAACCTTGGCGCGGTGGCGTTGGCTGGAGTGGGATTTATTTTCCTGGGCATCGCGGTGAATATGTATTTGGCAAAAATAGTCTCGGGCCAGCGGACCAAAAGTATCCCGTTTGCCGATAAGCGAGTGTCTTTATTGCGAGCCACCATTGAAAACATCAGAATCGTCAAACTGTATGGCTGGGAGAATTCATTTCTGGAACTGATCCAGACAAACAGAAATAAGGAGTCCTATTACCTGAAACTGCTCGGATTTACAAAGAACATTACAGAGTCTGTCTTCGTCTCGGTACCATTTTTTGCCGGCGCTCTTTCGTTCATTGTGAAGGAGATAACCGAGAAGACGCTTGACCCTGCTCTTGTCTTCCCGTCTCTGAACCTTTTCCAGCTATTCATTCCCATCACGGCCTTCTTTGCAATGGGAGTTGCCTTCTGTGCCGATGCATACAAATCATTAATACGACTTGGCGAGTTCTTTGATGCCGAGGAAGACCCGCATTATGTTGAACACGTTGACTTGGGTGACATAGCTGTGAAGATTACCGACGGGTCTTTCGATTGGGATGCGCCAGAAGAAGATGAAGAGGAGAAGGAAGGGGAGGCCAAAAACAAGAAAGACGAGAAGGATGGGAAGGGGAATGAGAAGAAAAACACCAACGAGAAACATGACTCTACACAAATGGTGACCGAACTGGAACCGGTCCGCACTTCTTCTACTGTTGAAGGAGTTGGAGAAGCATCAAATCGTCGAGTGGCTACTATAGCAAAGTTAGATGACATTGCTCAGGAACCCATTGTTGATGAGAAATCCTTTGACCCTACGTCTGCAGAATCCAACCCTCGTGCTGGTTCCCAGAAGTTCCCAGGCCTCCTTAACATCAATCTCGAGATCAAAAAGGGAGAATTTATTCTTGTCATGGGATCTATTGGATCTGGGAAGACAAGTCTTTTGTCAGCCATTGCTGGTGGAATTAAAAAAACCGCTGGAACCGTACAGGCCGATGGAAAGATATCGCAGTGTCTTGTCAATTGGTCTCAGAATGCAACTATTCGCCAGAATATTCTTTTTGGCTCGCAGTTTGAGCCTGTGAGGTACAGCGAGGTGGTCAAGGTATGCTGCCTTCAAGATGATTTCAACAATTTTCGCGACGGTGACTTTTCCGAAGTGGGAGAGCGTGGCATCACACTGAGCGGTGGTCAAAAAGCTAGGATCAGTCTTGCCAGAAGCGTCTACGCAAATGGCGATATTTTTCTTTTAGATGATGTTCTTAGCGCTGTGGATCCTAGAGTTGGTTCTCAGATTCGAGATCGGTGTATCTTGGAATACTTGAGAGACAAGACTCGTATCTTGGCTACCCATCAGCTCAGCATGGTTAAGAATGCAGACCGAATCATTTTTCTGGATGGCAGGGGCGGATTCGAGATTGACACTCCTGAGAATTTACTCAAGAATTCTGCCGAATTTGCCCAGTTGATGAAGCTGAATTCGACCTCCAGCGACGATGATGATAAGAAAATGGAGATTGAGGAAGTGGAGGAATCGACCCCCAATCAGCCCAAATCAGATGTTGAAAAGCTAATGACCAAGGAGGAAAAGACAAATGGCCAAGTTGGTAACAAAGTTCTTGCTGCTTATATTAAAGCTGGTGCAGGACGTTACGGGTATTGGATTTTATTAATAGTTGCCATTTGTCTAGCCTTGCAGGCTGGTTCTTCTACCTTGTAAGTTTTTGAATTCGGTATATGATGAATATGCAGGACTAACAAGCAACAACGTGTGGCTAAACTTTTGGACTGGAGATACATTCCACCTATCGAGTGGAGCGAATGTAAGTGTGTGAACAGAGAATTATCTGACCCCTGTTAAGTGAAGCGTGATCCTAACTAGATTGGAATTTATCTTGCTCTGATCCTTTTCAGCACAATCGCTCGGCTAGTTACTAATGTTGTTGTGTGTTTCTGTAAGTTTTTGTGGATCTACTTCTGTGGGCTTTTGTTTCCGATTTATATCTAACAAGTCTGCTATACCTCTGCAACTGTCCTTCACAATGATGCGGCCGCCAGAGTTTTCAGAGCCCCAATGTCATACTTTGACTCTACTCCCCTGGGACGAATTATCAATCGATTTACGGAAGATACTGCAAACCTTGATACGTCGACCTATATGCAGTTGCAATTGGCCCTTTTTACCTTTGCTAGTCTGATCAGCGAATCTGTCGGTGTGTTTGCTTACGTTCCGTATACTGCGCTCATTGTCATTCCCATCTTGTTCATTGCTTTGATTCTGCTCAGCTTCTACAGAAGCTCTGCACGAGAAGTTAAACGGTTTGATTCTCTTTACCGATCTGCCATGTTAACTCATGTTTCTGAAACTCTTAGTGGGTTATCGACAATTGTTGCATACGATCGTCAGGAAGATTTCACAGATAAGTTGGATGAAAAAATTGATGACATGAACTCTGCTTTTTACTTAACTGCCGCAAATCAGAGCTGGCTGACTCTGCGTTTGACCATCATTGCATCTCTTATTTCATTCATGGCCATGATTATGAGCTCCTTCCGCATTTTCAATATTACCCCATCATCAGCGGGCCTCATCATTTCTCTCTTGCCTGGTGTCACGGAATGTTTAGTGTTCCTGGTGCCAGCCCTCGCAGATTTGGAAAACGAGATGAATTCAGTCGAGCGACTTTACGAGTTTGGCAATGAGCTACCCATGGAAGCACCGCTTCGAATAGAAGAGACCACGCCGGATCCAGAATGGCCCAGCAATGGTGCTATCGAATTCCAAAATACCAGCTTGCGATACCGTCCAAATTTGCCAAACGTTCTACGTCAAGTCAGTCTTAGCATTAAGGGAGGCGAGAAGGTGGGGATATGTGGACGTACCGGTGCAGGCAAAAGCACTATTCTCACTGCTCTTTTCAGAGTTAACGAATTGTCTGGCGGATCTATCATGATCGACGGCGTCGATATTAGCAAAATTGGACTGCATGATTTGAGGAATAAGCTGTCTATCATCCCTCAAGACCCCGTTCTATTCCAAGGGACTATACGTTCGAATTTAGACCCTTTTGGAGAGAGAACGGACGTGGAGCTGTTTGATGCACTACGACGAAGTGGACTCATAACTGCTAGTGAGCTTGACAAGATGGGCGATGGTGGGCACAAATTCCATCTCGATGAAACTATCAACGACGAGGGAACCAACTTCAGTCTTGGAGAACGACAACTGCTCACACTAGCTCGTGCACTTGTTCGACAATCCAAGATTCTTGTTTTGGATGAGGCGACTGCTACAGTGGATTACGAAACCGACAAGAAAGTCCAGCATACAATCACTCATGAGTTTGCCAACTCGACCATACTCTGTGTGGCCCACCGTCTCAAGACTATCATTGGGTATGACAGAATTCTGGTTTTGGATGCTGGGTCGATTGCCGAGATTGACACTCCCTATAACCTTTACATGAAGGATGGTTCTATATTCCAGGATATGTGTATGAAATCTGGGATCACTGCTGAAGACTTTCCCTCGCGACAGTGAGCTTTAGCTTCAATTCAGAGCCTTCTGTGATGTGTATAGTAATGTGTGTATTTGATACGAGATTATAGAGTTTTAAATATTTATCTTGAGTTGATGAGGATACCGTCTCTGGATGCCTCCGGTGGCCCCTCCCGGAGCCGCGTTGGTTCTGTTTCGCAGAAAGCTTGAAACTTGGTAAGAGAAACCAGCCATCCTCTCTCAACCTGAAAATCTCATAATAACCTCACCTCTCTCGGGGTGTTTGCTTGCTACTTTTTGTCGCAAGATTGCTGTTTGTGATATCATGGTTGCCGATTGAATCCTTATCGTTATCAGTTGCGGCTCAGATGCGAATCGTGCAGATTCATTTAATATATTAGACAGCAAACTTGATTTCTTCTCTTTCTTCACCACATCACCATGATCGCTCTATTATCTACGGTAAGCATATTAGTGACAAAGTTTTCCTAATCGTATTCTAACCAGACTCTAAATGCAGAGAAAGCGTTGGCAGTCGACAAAGAACTGATGTCTAAAGGCGGGTTTTCAATTGATCAATTGGTAAGTCGAGAATCGCATTGGTATTGTGGACCTTGAAATTGACCAGATGGAATTGGCTGGCCTTGCCGTGGCTCAGACTATTTACAAAGTTCATCCAGCTGATCGGGGAAACCGGATCCTTGTGCTGGCTGGTCCGGGAAACAACGGAGGAGATGGCTTAGTAGCTGCTCGACATTTGGCGCTTTTAGGCTACAAGCCCTTTATCTACTATCCGAAGAAGGCCAAAGGGGAGCTGTTCGCGAGACTTGAAACTCAGCTCAAGAATTTGGACATTCCTTTTGTCGACGACTTGGATACTGGGTTTAGCAAAGCTGATCACATTGTAGACTCTCTATTTGGATTCTCGTTCAAGCTACCTGTGAGAGAGCCATTCACTGCTGCTATCCAGAAGCTAACTGATACAAAGATTCCAGTCACCAGTGTCGATGTACCTTCTTCGTGGGATGTCGAAAATGGCCCCATGGGTGGCAATAAGTTCTACCCGGACTTCTTGATCAGTTTGACTGCGCCAAAACCTGCTTCTGAATATTTCAAAGGCCGCCACTTTGTTGGAGGGCGGTTCGTTTCGAGAGAATTTGGTGAAAAGTACGGATTTGAAGTACCCAATTATCCTGGCCTTGACCATTGTGTTGAGGTGAACACAAATGTTGCGACCTGAGTCGGTGATGGGGACTAGAAGGAATTCGAAACGAACAGGATGGGAATCAATGGTTCTCTTGCTTTTACGGCACTATTGGCTTTATTTATTCAGGAGGCCACCGTCAAGGGCAACACATAGAGTGATGTTAGCTTCACTATATATAATATATATTAACTATATCGAATCGTTTAAACATTTTTAACTGGGGGTACCAATACGAAAATTGTATCATTAGTAGTGTAAATTTCATTCTGCGAAGCAGAGCTAAATCGGAGGCAAACTAGACGTAATACCTTTCCCAAGTTTATTTCAATTCTAAAAAATTACCGCCACATTAGAACAAACAGAAAAAGAACGTTTCATGGCCTCGTGTGCGAAACTAGAAATCTCTAACCAAAGGATCACTAGTATCAGTAGACTCAATAGTGTCACTGCCACTAAGTTGACTCTCTGCCCTTCTCGCAGTCCCAACTCCAGCAATACCACCCTCCTGGTCTTCTCCAAGCCAAGGCTTAACTGCCTCTCCTTGCGTTGTCCTGAGTCTGATATTATACAATATCATACCCAGAATGGTAAACACAAATCCAACAGGGTATAACCAGAATACATAGTATCCAAACACTCTAATTCCGATAAGCAGTGACCAGAAGTCACTGGTTAAGAGCGAAAGGTTGTAAAACGCTGCTGAGGACATACGGAATAAAATGGGAGCAGTCAAGTAAAGCAGCAAGAGTGACAGCGTGTATCCAGCAAAGTATCCTCCAACTGCTGGCGACCATTGTGCTTCCTGTATAGACTGGCGCTCAAAAATAGCGCACTGAACTCCGTTAATAAACATGCCGAAGAGCCCAAGCTGCCCAAGCACTTCATAAAGAGGACGTTTGGACACAAAGTACTCCTCGGTAGTATTGGAGATACCGTAGCAGGCCGCACCGAGAAGGACAAACAAGTCACCTTTGACCATATCGGTGGCCGGATAGTCTTTGTCGGTAAGAACATCGCTGACAACCAAGAGAGCCATTCCTCCGATGCAAATTACAATACCAAGCAACTTTGTCCAGTGGTACCGAACCTTGAGAAACACAAACGACAGAACCACAACCACAACGATGGCAAAGTTGTCCAGCAATGCCGCTGAGAGAATATTGGTATAGGCATACGCCTTGACCACAAAGTAGTTTCCTTGAACGTCAGCAAAGGCGAACAAGAAATACTTCCAGCCATCTTTAAGCATCAGCCTGAACCATCTCTTGAGCCCGTACTTGTACCAAGTATAAGGTGTAAAGAATAGGGCCAGCAACACATAGTTGAAAAGCGACTGAAAAGCCGGCATGGAGTTCCCACCGTTGGCCAAAAAAGTCGTCAGAGTATTTGTGGAGACAATACTCAAAGACAAGATCTGGCCGTGGATGAAGATGATCCAGAAATGCCACGTGAAAAAAAACTGAAAGGGCTTTAGGGCCCTTTCCTTTCGAGACAGGGGAGAAGCGTTCTGGGCATACTGCGTAGCTTCAACGTCGTCAGCAGAGAGGCCAGTCTCAACTGGCTTCACAGCTTTGTCGTAATCAGAAGAGTCTGCGGCCATGAGATAAAGAGATCTTTTTATGATAGGTGAGCTAGTGCAAAAAGTCTCAAAAGTCACAGTCACCTTGGGTCTTGAAAAGAAAGACTATATCCAACAAAAAGAATGAGCAAGATGAGAAAAAAAATAAGGATTCAAAAAATATTTGTTCAGAAATGATCATCGCGGGGATCTCCTACCCTGCATATAAGGGTTGTGGAATGATCAACGGTGGGACCGTTAGAAGCACAGACCAACACTGTAGGGTAAAATTCTGTACCGTGAAGAGAGCAAGAGGTGAAGAGATTGAATGGTGAGAGAGTCAAAAGGTTTGATGAATCCTGAAGTCTCTGACGGGGTCAATGAGCCGAACGCATTAGGAGCAGGTTAGAGATTGACTGAATACGATTCTTTCGTCCCCAATAGGGATGGCATTAGAGACACCGAGACACCGATGATATAGCCTGCCGTAGCTGCCGACTCGGACCGAAACGGAATCGAGCTGTTACATAGACAGCTTTGACAATCTCATTTCAGTCCATCTGGCTCACATACGTAATGAATTCTAGGCCCCCAATTATCAGAGCCTGTTTTTCTCCGTCGAGGATCCGGTGGAGCTGCTGCTTCGAGATGATTCCCCGGTATCATTAACATCTGTTCCGACTTCCGACATCTCTGAAACAGAACGGTGGTTGGGGAGCTCATTGGAGGAAGTTGCCACTAGCCGGTAGTCATTGAGAAGCTCTGAATATGCTTTCTCGGCTTCTGTGGGATTCAGATTCACTAGTACTTGGCCCTCGGAGAATGTGGGAGGAGGCGTCTTTGTACTAGTGCTCGCAGCTAAAACGGGCTCTGTGTGATCCACCTTATCGTTGTCAGACACTAAGTCAGGCAACCACTCTAGCTTACTCTTGACAAATAATTTATCGTATCCATCCCTTGAATGCCTATTGAGGAAATTATCAACCAATGTGTCCATATTGAAATGTGGATTATAGTCAGCAAATAAGCGATCATATTCACTTTTAGAAGGCATTTTTGTGAGGGGCGAGAAAGACTCAAGTGGGGCTCCGCTGTTGAATACAGATATAGCCAATCGATTATTAGGAGTCGAATGTACAAATGTACACTTCCAACAAAACCAATGAATTGGCAGATTGGGGGTTCTACATATATTATATAAAAGAAACTCTGTGCAATTTAACAGACGGAATTCCACCGGAACAGATAACTAGGGGTCTGATCTGCACGACATTTTATATAATTTACGGCTCCGCGTTTTTAAGTTTATCCGATTCGACTTCCGTGAAATATGCAGACTATATTTATGGCTTTTCTACAGATAGCCGATATCAACGATGTTCCGAGCTTTGGCATGTTGATTTATTCAACTTGTCGAGTCATACGTTAATTTCGGTGTGCCAAGTATCTATGTCTGGCTTTATTGTGGAGATAGGGTTTAAGCTATGCGATAAATAAAGTAACAGTTCGTGATAGTAACTACAGGTTTTTCTATGTATAGGATATCCAAGCCTAAATCGTAATTTCTGAGAAATGAGAGAATGGATTTCATCATACACAAGGCTCTATAGTAATCTGGGTTCTTCGGAGTAGAACCAGCCCTGCCAGGGGAACAAGCATTTCGATGGAAAGTAAATTCATTACATATGTAATCCTGCAGTATGATGAGAGTACAAACTGTATCAGGGGATGAAAATAAGTCATTATTTAGGGTACTTTGCTATGGCAAATTTGGTTATATTTTGCCGTTTTTTTGTTCCACGTCGAGCGGTTTCTCTTTGTAGATTTCATTCCTGGGCCAGCCGTCGCTCCCGATCACAGTGCGATTAGCCAATTTATACCCTCGTAATTTAGGCAATGCCACAGCCCACCCCAGCCAGTAGACCCCTCCGGCTATGAATACTCCAATACTGACAACACAGTATAGGTAGTATGGAAGGTCCTTGTAGATATTCTGCGACGGCTCATCCGGAGGTACATACGGGGCAACCACGAGGTAAATCGAAGATAGCAAAAAGAACACAGTTATAGGTAGCGTCGCTCTGATTGGAGGATTCCAGTCTGCCTTTTTTCTCAGATAGATCACGATTAAACCCCATGAAACAAATATGTTGACAACTGACGATGGATACGAGATGAGGTTAATAATAAAATTGTACGCGTCGCCAGGGGGAGGTGCCAACATTGTGATGATCGCTATTAAGTATTGCTCGAGCAAGCCGGCCAATGGAGCGTTGAAAGGTTTATTTGATGCAAAAAATGCAGAGAATGGCAAGACTCCTTCGCGACCAAGCTCTTGAATTACTCGACCATGAGAGAAAATCGCTGCCATGACATTTCCTAGCGACGACAGAGCCACAAAAACAGAAAGAGCAGTTTCGCCAGTTTTCCCAAAAGCTATGCCGAAGAAGGACCCTGCCATAACTCTTCCAGAGTCCAGAATCTGTTCCCGGGGAACAACGGCAAAATATGCAATGTTGGTTAACATGTAAAGTATGGCTACCACGACCATGGCTGTCGGAGCAGCGATTTTCAACACTCGCTGAGGATTTTTGGCCTCGGATAGCGCATAGTTGGCATTTGAGTACCCACTGAATGAGAAAATGACGTTGTATAACGACGTAACAATACCATATGCCGAGGAGTTTGTGTTGACGAAGGCATTATCAAATGCATGAGTGGGCTCAATGTTGAGCCTGCCTGACAGTGCTACCCACCCGGTGATGACAATGGTTAGAAGGATTACCAGTTTGAAAATTCCGAGAATATTCTGAAGTCGAAGCCCCCATTTAAGCGCTACAGAGTGGACCACAAATGCAAAAGTCAAGCATGCCAGCCCAATGAGTCTTTGATTCCATCTGCCGACTTCGACTCCAGCAGCGTACAAGACGTATTCTCCAAATAGGACAGAATTGGATGCAGCATATCCTAAAACCACTGAGTACATAGCAAACATGGAAGTGGCCAAAAATTTGGGCTTTCTGAAAGAATATTCGAGATAGTTTTTCTCTCCTCCATTTTTAGGGATCATTGATCCCCATTCCAGATACACCATGAGGCCAGATGCTGCAATGACGGCCCCGGCAGCCCAGACAAAGAGTGAAAGGCCGACGGAACCACACAGACTGAATATGTTTGAAGGAGTTGCAAAGATTCCCGTTCCTACCATTTTGTTGAAAATGAGGAAGATGGCAGAAGTGATGCCGATTTCCTTCCTCTGCTTGATTACTGCTGTAGTTTCTCCTTCACCGTCATCTTCTTCGCTTGAAACATTGTATGTAGAGTTTTTTTCGGATCGAGGAGACCAGAGGAAATTGGTGCGTTTGAAGTTGTCCATATTGCGATATTTTTCTTTCCGGTGGTCATGAAATCGAAGAAATGGTTTTTTATTTCAGTGATAACCAGCAGATTGAAGATCGCACTTAGACCAACCAAGATTTGAGGTTTTGAATAACATCATTTTTTAAGAAAGAGATACATTTATATCTATCTCTCTTCCTCCTCTTCCGTCATGAAGCTGATAATCACACCTTTGACTTGCAAGGTTTCGCAAGCTGCTCAACCTCCTACTCGCTGAAGCAAATATAAAAAGTAAAATGGGTGATCAAAGGATAAATTGGTACGCATCCTGATATGTGCCTGTTGATGATCAAAGGATAAATTGCATTGCATCTTGGTCTGTATACGCCTGAGATGTTCATCGCGAATCCTGACCAGACCAGTTTCCTCCATCACGTGGGTTTGCGCTACACAGGTAGAATCTTCTGCGCTGAAGATAGTGGAGGTGTATGTTTGAGACATTGGACTGTTTCGAAGTACTACGAAAGAATTTAAAATCGCGGGAAGGCACAGATCGGTTACGAAAGGTATATCGCACATTCAGAATAAGGTATTTCAATTCGACTGTTTGTTATTGTTGGTTAGTAACAATTTGTCGAATTTCAGGTATTTCAACAGTACAGTTTTTTACTATTGCCGATGTTTTACACGTGGAACCTCTACTGATGTGAAATAAGATTTTTTGTTACTTAGCTCTTGAAACTCAGGGGTAGAGGGTAACTTCAGATTAAGTATATCCGTAGCTACCATCCTATATTGCCAACTTGCCCACAAAAAGCTTTTCATTAGCATGGTTATTGCAATTCTCGTGACTTTTCATCAAGTCTAGCCGAATCTGCCTTGCTTCACTCAAGGGGATAGAGAAATCAACGTCCTTTGAAACGGCCTCCAAAAGCACATCAGGAAGTTCCTCCCAGGGCCGAATGTCCCACCAGTCCTGCTGCTGCGGAGGAACAATTGCTGTCGAAGGGATCTTCCTTGAAACATCGACTAAGAAAAATTCCAGAATCTTGCAATACCCGCTTTTAGACAAACCCTTCAATTTAAACTCAGACATTTGATGCTGGTACACATTAGGCAATACGATACATCGGCCCTTTTTTACTTTCACGCTACCGATGGTCTGCACCCTCTCCAAGGTGCCTTATGGTGTGGCGTCCAATAACTATTTGCAAAAGCTTTTCCAGCTCACTGCCATCTCTACATTTAATGAGCCGCAGAATTAATTCTCACACATTTTGAGTTGACCACTACTGAAAGCATCATCATTGGATATATCTCGAGGGGCGAGTTGCATTGTTTTTTAACGTAAGAAATTAAGCATGCCTCCTAGATATGCTGCTCTCAAGCAGTTTCCGCTACCTGGGGGTCCGCACCGATCGAACACGATGATTCGAGACAACTTCAAGCGACACATGGTTGCCAAAGAAGAGCTGAATCGAACAGCATTGAAATATATAGCTCGTAACACAATGCTTCCTATGAGAGTTCGAATAGAAGCACAGCTGCAGTTGTCAGCCATGCCGAATTACACAAGGCCTACTCAGATTCGCGATCGATGCGTCGAGAGTGGATATGCGAGATCTAATATCAAGGAGTTCAGGTTGAGTAGAGTATGTTATGAAAGAGATGATCGAATGAATGAAGCTTGTGGATAATATTTGGTTTTGCTAACAAGATCAAATTCAGAGAGCTTGCTCTGAAGGGAGAATTACCAGGGGTCCGCAAGGCCAGTTGGTAATTCATTATTTTTTTTGATGATTGTAAATGTAACTAATCTGAATGTAAATAGTTTGTTTCAACTGTGACATGTTTTTCGCGTGTTAGAGGTGGTTTAACTTGATCTATAAGGTATCGTACTTTTTTTGAGTTAACGTGTGTTGGCAGTTTCACCATCTTGTGAGTAGAATGATCTATTCAATTCACACTGTCCTATGTCTGAATCCTCCTGCTGCTAAAGTAAATGTACTTGGATCCGAATTCTTAAAACTTCGTAACTACTATGAACATTCTATTCACGTTCATTATGGACAATATATGTATCATTGGAGCTAATATCTGAGAATATCTATTTTGTGTTATCACCTTTGTTGATAACGGTCTCGCAAAAGTAGTTTCTGTCTTAGTAAAGTGTCAGGCCACACTCTCCACTCTCATCGTCTCTTGGAAATTGTGTTCTGCTAAGCGTGACAGAATCTAGCTAAGCTTCCTCGACCCAGTTTCTCCTTGGCATGCCAGGCCCGCCTAAAATGATCTATTCGGGTCCAGTACTACAGCAGGCTTCAAACTGAATTATTCAAAAGTATTTAATGCTAGAACGAATCACAGAAGTCGTCGCAGCTACAAGAGGCGATCTAGTCTATAATTTGCTCCAGCAGGTGTTATATGCAACTTAATTACCACCGGTATATTACTCTTTGGTGACAGTTTGATCTTCAAAAGACAGAAGTGTGTTTTCTCCGTTTCTCGAATACAGCGACTTTGAATACCAGTTATACGAATTCGACTTCAGCCCGTACGAACTAGTAGATGCATCCTCTTTGGATCATATCAAATGGCTACAAACAGAAGCCAACACTCGGCACTCAAGTACTCGGGTTCTTTTGGAACTAAAACTGATTATACTGTAAATGAGAATCTGAGTGTAGGAAGATCGAGAAGCACGGTGTGGGCTAATACGAGATGAGCCGAACTTGCGGTGGGTAGCATTATATTATGTACATAAACTTTTAAATGAGGTTTATCATTCATCATCATCATCATCATCATCACCATCCATCATCTAAGTCCTTTTACGCCAAGGCGGGGCATTCTCGCCGGGAGGGGCCGCCGGAGGCACTGGAGACCCGGCACCCACAGCCGCAGCCATCTTCCTTGCGGTTATCAACCCTATTCCCGACAGAAAAACAGTCACATTCCAGCCGCACGCCACCTGCGGCTCGCCACAATATATTTTTCATTTTTCAGCAATACACGACTTCTTTCCTCAGCTTATAAGCACGGTAAGAAAGAAGCATCTGAAATTTTCCGTTGCCGACGAACCCATCACTTGTAAGCCAGTAACGTTCGCAATGCAGATTTTTGTGAAAACCCTTACTGGCAAGACTATCACCCTCGAGGTGGAGTCTTCGGACACCATTGACAACGTCAAGTCCAAGATTCAGGACAAGGAGGGAATCCCCCCCGACCAACAGCGACTGATCTTTGCTGGAAAGCAGTTGGAAGACGGCCGAACTCTGTCGGACTACAACATCCAGAAGGAGTCGACCCTGCACCTGGTGCTGCGACTCCGAGGTGGTGGAAAGAAGAGAAAGAAGAAGGTCTACAACACCCCCAAGAAGATCAAGCACAAGAGAAAGAAGGTCAAGATGGCCGTCCTCTCTTACTACCAGGTCAACGAGGACGGAACTGTCAAGCGTCTGCGACGGGAATGTCCCCGATGCGAGAACGGTCGCTTCATGGGCCACATGAAGGACAAGGTCAACAAGACTGAGCGACAGTACTGCGGAGGATGTGGGTTGACCTATGTGTTGAGCAAATAATTGTAGCAAATTATAGTCTAGCAATAGCAAAATGAGCAAAGTTATTTGAAATCTGGAGTGAAGCCGTAGAGCTCGCCCTCCGGCGGGGTCCCTCCCGGGGGAGGAGTTGTCTCCCCTTCGC
Source organism: Spencermartinsiella europaea (assembly GCA_030579595.1). Lineage (NCBI taxonomy): Eukaryota > Fungi > Ascomycota > Dipodascomycetes > Dipodascales > Trichomonascaceae > Spencermartinsiella > Spencermartinsiella europaea. The sequence continues at coordinate 178,133 of JAKTRG010000003.1, forward strand.
GGAATCTTCGTTTGTAGACATGGGGTGAACTGTTTAAGACTCCAAAACGTCTGGGTTTTCGTTCCGCTTGATATTTGGCCCATGTGGCGCAGTGGTGAAGTAGAAAGTTTTTATATAACTCACTTTGGTGTGCTCAAAGTTGTACATAAGTTGTTGTGTGCCACACTCTCTGATGTGCGTAAAAACATGTTGCAGTCTCAAGGGGCACACCCGGTGTGCACTGAGTATCGTTTTCTGCGAATCCGGCCACCTCGGCAGAGGCCCCACCGGAGTCGAGCAGACACCGGAAGAATCATTCACATTGGCTTGATCGATTGGTCCAGGAAGTGATAAAGTACAAGACTGTCACGCCAGTCCTCTCCTCAAGTCAGGGTCAGGGTGACAGGGAGATCCTGACATGACTTGTTATATATAAGGAGGATGCCCCCGAATAATTACACGCCATTAGCCATTAAAGCTATATAATTGATCAATGTATGCAGGTGGGAGGCTGAGAGATTGTATAAATTAATACTAATGATTAAGTTAGAAAATAGCAGAAGCGATTTCCAGGGTTCAGTTGTTGTTGGTAAGTTGTTATTCACCACACTTGTATGTGATGCATTAGTAGAGGTGTTAGAGATAGAAACACATACAAGAATAGTGTGTAGGGAGATATAGAGAATAGGAGATAGAGTACAGGAGATATAGAGCAAAATGCAAGTGTGAGGTATTCAAGCTACTGCAGAGGTCTTGGAGGTACTTGAAATTTCATATTTCTACATGATAGGAAGAGGATGTGACATATATACGTCGGCTTGTAGCTTGGATATATTCATTCCACACATAGTAGAGAATGAAGAAGAACGTAGGAACGCATTTTCTGCGAGCTACAGAACTTTCGGTGTTTTTTTTAAATCTCCTTTATTAAAAAGCCAAACTAAATAGTACTATTACACTCGAGCTTGCTCAACATGTTCGACGTCTTCGACCCCGGGCTTATCAGGAAGGTAATCATGAGCCAAACGATCTCCATCTCGGATAGTGTAGTGCTTGAACTGCCGAGCTGGAACCTTTTTGTCAAAGAGGATATCCAATTCTTCGTACGTTCTTCCCTTGATCTCTGGAAGTCGGAAGAATGACCACAGCGTGATCAAGCCAGAGCAAGCCCCCCAGAAAAAGGCAGTCTTGCCTTTCCAGTTCCAAGCGGTTGGGTTTATCATTCGAGGCTCTAGCACACCAGCAATGACGTTACCCAGATAGTACATGTTTCGGCCAATACTGATTGTCTTTTGTCGTAGACGGGTAGAAGCAATCTCGGCAAGAATTGCCCAGCCAATAGGTCCATTCGTAAGATACAGGACGACAATCCACGTCATATCGACTGAAACTTGGCCCCATAGTATTCCGTTGGAATCAGCAGGACCAAGAGAAATGAAACCGATAACGAGAAGCAGCACAGAATTGATCCCAAGTCCCCATGTGAACAAGGTGCGAATTCCAAATCGCGGGATGACAAACCAGGATGCTACTGTGCCGCAGAAACTGAGAGCTGTGCAGCCTACTGACACTTTGTAAGCTACATTGGCAGGCAACCCTGCCTGTTCAAAGAAATAGGTAGGATTGTTGGCGAACCAGCCCCCGCTAAAAGCCTGTGAAAACATCACCATCCCGGCAATTTCAGTTCTCCACAAGTCACTACCACGGAAGCAGTCGAGATATGAACCACTCTCTTTGTCAGCCTGTTGTCTTTCGAGCTTGTCGGTGTGAATCATGTAAGCCACTAGAGTTCTGGTAGAGGACTCCAGTTTTTTAGATCGAAGGCGACGAACAGCTGTTTCGGCATCTCCATAGCGACCCTTTCGCACTAGCCACCAAGGAGACTCGGGCGCAAAAATCAGCAGAGGGATAAGAAAAGCTGGCCACACCCATTGAACCGCAAATGGCACTCGGTAGGCCCACTGGTTGGGAGTAGAAATCATGCCTTGAAGGACTCCAGCAGAAATAAACTGACCAATGGCGAAGCAGAGGTTTATATACGACGTGAAGTGCGAACGAAGCGCTAGGGGACACACTTCGGACGCGTAAGTCGGACCAATGGTAGCAAACATGCCCCAGGGGATGGAGCACAATAATTGTCCTACAAACAAAACAGGCAGAGTCTTGGCGAAAAAGACGATAAAAATACACGCGGCCATGAAGACCAGACCAACAAGCGTGACTCTTTTCTTTCCGAACTTTTCGTTCAAGAATCCAGCCAGAAAAGCACCAATAAAAGATCCAGCATTAGAAGCGATACCAGCAGTCTGCCAATTAGCAGATATCTGGTAACCAATCTCAGGACCGTAAAAAGATCCAAATTGTTTTTGGAACTGGGGGTAACCATAGAAGCTGCCCCCCAAAGTCATGTCATAGCCTTCCATAACGACTGTCATGGAAACCATGGCCGACCAAAACATAGCCTTGGGGTACAGTTTGATTGTCTCGAGGATTGTCAAGCTATGCTCGAGAGTTGAGGCAGACATTGCCTCGTTCTCGACAAAATCTTCATCGCGGTAGTCCGCCGGGCGAGGACTTAGAACTTCCTGCACATTGGGAGCAGTCTTCTCGGTTAGTTCAGCCATTTTGCTCCTGGACTTTAGGTTATTGATCAGTTTTGTAATCACTTGTTCTGAACCTTGATATTGCGGAAAAGGAGATCCTAGAAAATAAGAGCCATTTAGGACGCATGACCTGATTTATCTAATAGTCAATCCAATGATGAAGAACCTTGTCATTGTACGGAGATGCATGGAGAAGTGCGATCCTGGATATATTCTGCAATGTGTGATTTTTACGTAGTTTAATCAGTCGCAAATAATATTTCCAATATCTCCAGCTGCGGGGAAAGAGGCTCTTACTTTTTCCGCGGATCAAGTTGAATTCAGTGGGGAGGCTCCTTGTTTGTATTATTTCGTATATATTATCATTTATCAGATCTTCGATCGATAGATTGTGGAGAAAGTGGGTATTGTCCGTAAGAAAAGTGACATTTCCGGATAGACGTCTTCCACAGACTATGGCGTCTCATTTCATATATCCAATATTTCCAGTAGAAAATAAAACAGTTAGATCGATTTGAGAAACGGGCCGTTTTTTGTTGTTTCTATCATATACTAGTTAGTTAGAAGTATACACTCGACATAAGATGGTAAGGAAGGAACACATTCAAAAAATATAATCCTTTGAAATTAAAGTAAACTTCACATTAAGTTCTTCAAGTTACATCTAATCAAAGGGTGTGAAACTTCTTTTGTGACTGCTCGTGTAGAATCCTATTTGATACGATAATCTTATTTAATGACACCGGACCTTGCAAGCAGCATACTGTGAAGTAAAAGCTGATTCGCAGCGATTCGATTTTATCACATTCTTTTTTAATTTAGTTAAACTTTTCCCGCCTTTCCCCACACTTCTTCCCCACACTATGCAAGAAACAGAAATGTCGCGAAGACGTGGGGAAGTACCAAACGTAACTTTTTAGCTTCACTTTACTCTCAATGGACACCCGTCAGTGGATATCCAAAATCAAATACGCCTATCCCGGAAATATTGGCGGAGAATTGGGATAAAGAATCAGTTGCAACATTATGATATGCCGGGCATGTCTTTCGGACTTACTTTTGCCTTCTTGACTTGGCTGGATGGAAATCGTTAATTATATGAAGCAATAGTATCTTGTGAATTTTTGAGGCTTTAAATTATATCAAAAATCTTGTTTACTGTGCTTTTGTACCAATGGCCACTGTTGACTCTCAGACTGAACCACAAAATAACAAATACAAGTACTCCAATGGATGCTGGATTCTTCCTGACAATGTCGAAGTAAATTGGGGTGGCCATCTATTTGAAAGCTCTGCCACCAGTAATTCTCTCTCCGCTCTCGTGTCAACTCGACCTTACCATAGTCGTGGAGATGTTACAAATTGCGGAACTTTGAACGTACATCTGAGCTCTCCAGCCCCTGAGATTATTAAGCTCGAGGCAACCCATTTTGCTGGCACTATTTCTGAGAGTCCTAGATTCCAACTGACCAAGTCCTCCTCTTCTCCTTTAATATCCATTAAAACTGATGAGAGTGATATTTCCTCGCTGAGTAGTGGTGATTTAAAGGCCACAATCAATAAGAAGCCCAACGAGTTTGGCCTGAAATTTACCGGCAAAAGGGGTAAACTATTAACAGAGTTTGGTTTCCGCTCGCTTGGCTATGCCAAGGACTATCGAGATACTCCTAGTCATTTTACCTACCAACCTGCAATGTTAGCACAACTCGAAATCGGGGTCCAGGAAAAAGTATATGGATTAGGGGAGCGATTCGGTCCTCTTTGCAAGAATGGGCAAACGGTAGAGATCTGGAACCGTGACGGAGGAACTTCCAGTGAGCAGGCATACAAAAATATTCCCTTTTATTTCACAAACAAGGGCTATGGGGTATTTGCAGACCACACTCAGAACGTCAGCTTTGACATTCAAGCGGAACGAACTACCCGGGTTAACATTGTGGTTCCAGGTGAGACTGTTCGACTCTTCATCATTCATGGTCCAAGTCCTAAGGAGATTCTCCGCCGGTATATAGAGCTAACTGGTAAATTGGGTCTCCCACCTCCATGGAGTTTTGGACTGTGGCTCTCCACCTCGTTCACAACCGATTATGACATTAAGACAGTGTCATCCTTCCTGGACGGAATGAAGGAGCGAGATATTCCCCTGTCGGTTTTACATTTTGATAGCTTCTGGATGAAAGGTTTCCATTGGAGCGATTTTGAGTTTGACAAGACGTTTTTCCCGAACCCAAGGGAATTCTTAACTGAAGTAAAACAGAAATATGGTGTCAAGATCTCTGTATGGACCAACTCCTACATTGGCCAGGCCTCTCGTCTCTTTAAGGAGGCAAACGAAAAGGGCTATCTGATCAAGAAAAAAGATGGAAGCACTTTCCAGTGGGACTGGTGGGTTGCTGGAATGGGTCTTGTAGACTTCACCAATCCAAATGCGTACAAGTGGTTCCAAGAGAAGCTGTTTGCGCTCATGAATGTCGGAGTTGACGCGTTCAAAGTGGACTTTGCGGAGCGGGTGCCTATTAACGATGTTGTTTATCACAATGGAGCCGACCCAGTCAAGATGCACAATTTCTACCCTTTCTTATATCACAAGGCGGTATTTGAGGTAATGGAAGAGCGCACAGGGAAACATAGTGCGTGCTTATTTGCTCGTGCTGCCACCGCTGGTAGTCAGCAATTTCCCGTTCATTGGGGTGGAGACTGTTGGTCTACTTTCAATGCTATGGCAGAGAGTTTGCGAGGTGGGCTTTCGCTGATGTCGTCGGGATTTGGGTTTTGGAGTCACGATATTGGTGGATTTGAAGGCAATCCCGAGCCTGAAATCTATAAAAGGTGGGCAGCCTTCGGCTTGCTCAGCTCTCACTCACGACTCCACGGTTCTGGTACATACCGTGTTCCTTGGCACTTCGATGATGAATCTGTAGATGTTGTGCGATTTTTTACTAAGCTTAAGCTCAAGCTCATGCCATATATTTACGGGCATGCTGTGGAAGCCCATAAGGAAAGCGTCGCTCTAATGCGACCCATGTATTTTGAGTTCCCAGAAGAAGTAGAGCCGTGGACTGCTGACACTCAGTTCATGCTAGGTCCTAATCTTCTTGTGGCACCCGTGTTTGCAGGTGAGGACGGACAAGTGACGTACTACGTTCCGTCTGGCAAATGGTATGGCCTTTTGGATGGCAAGAAGCGAGACGGGAAACAGTGGCTGACCGAAACTCATGACTTTAAGAGTCTGCCCTTACTGGTACGACCTAACTCCATTACATTGATGGCATCAAAATCCACTGACGGACCTGAATATGAATGGAACAAGGGATTTACTGCTGTTATTTACGACATTAAGGAGGAAGTCACGGAACAGGTCCCTGATCAAGCCAACATCGGTGAATACGCTGGCTACGTCACTGCGAAGCCTGGTTCCTCTCCTGGAACTGTAGAAGTAAGCGTATCTGGAAACTTGTCCGACTGGTCTGTCAAGGTATTAGGGGAGTCCAACATCACAGTCATCTCTGGGGCTAAAATATCTGGATCTGACAAGTTCGACAATACCATTGTCACTGCTGCTGGGAAAACTGTGGTACTAAATATTTGAGTATATATAGCATCTCAAGCTGGACTCTCCATGGGAGGTTGTCCCGCTTCGCGGCATTGCGGGATCGCGGGATCGCGAGACCGAATAGAGAGAGATGGATAATTCACTTCATACACTTTACAAGCAGTTTCTACCTATTATAGAGAGTGATCTATAGGATCTGCTTCATAACTTGTATTAGTGCATTCGCACATTCTAGAAGATAGTTAGTTACCTTTTTTAAGACTACTTGGTTTATATTGTTAACTCTAATAGCTTGGTATTTGATTCTAATCAGATTACGCTTTATAAGTTGACACAATCTAAGGTAGATTGTTATTTAGAGTATAATAATATTAAGATTGAATTCTACTAACCTTACCAGCTTGACAGGTCGTGTTAATTCATTTTACCCGTATGAGAGGGACTAATAATTCACATCGTAAGCTCAGCAAGCTGACTTTTTTTCTAGATGCTTCGATGGTATCTTTAATTCTAACCTTTCTACCCAATGCAAATGCAAATGCTATACATATTATACAGGAACAAGCAGCACAGTACTGGAGTCCCGATGATCGTCTATGCCACGATTCATTCTATTCGTATCTTTTCTCCGACGGTTTACGCTCCCATGAAGTGGGAATGAGCCCTCTTCGGGAGGAGCCGCCGGAGGGAACCTCTATGCTCGACTGCTTCACAGCTTTGCCTCCGCAAAAGCTCCGTCTTGGACCTTTTGGCAGACCTGCTGAAGAACGCTTTCAAAGCCGGCCTTGCCCAGTTTGGCGTTAGAGCCAAATCTCTCCACGCTCCAGTCTTCGATTTTGTTGCACACGCGCCTGAAACTCGCGTAGGCGGTAATCTGAGCTTCTTGCTGGAAGAGAGTAGCCTTTGACGGGTTCTTCGGATCAGGCTTATAAGTGACAGTTTCGTACACTGAGAGGAGCTGGTTCATGGTCAGATTGACAGAACGCAAAACGAGGGTTTGTTTCTTCGCGTCGACTTCACTGACTTCACGGACGTAAGACACATCTTTGCCGCCAACCAAACACAGAATCCACGAGGGAATGGATTGCTTGCATGTGATCAGACGTTCTGAGCGTAACACACCGGTCTCGGGGTCGATTTCACGACGAAGTACATCAACTGCCGTGACGTGTGTGGACATTTCATTGGGGTATTTCTTCCAGTTGGCAGCGGAAACTTGCTCCCAGGAATAGTTGAACGAGTGTTCAGATGAGAATATCTTCATTTTTTGTGTCGACGAAGGATGAGAAGGGACAATAAATATATATATATATGCGTGCTAGAAGTGGCGTCCAATAAATAAGTCGAGGAGCTTTTGCAGTTTCTGCTAATGTTGTTGGGTGGTTATATCCTTACTTTCCCTCTTATTTTTCCTTCTTATAGTGGAAGTTCCGGAACCGAAAGTGAGTCCTTTTATAACTAATGAAAAATATGGCGAAAAACGAAAAAAACGCAAAATAACCTGCCCGAGTTAGGGCAAAGTCGGAAAGTAGGCAGGTAGGGTAAGCCGGCCGGCCCGGCTGCACAGCAAATTTAAGATAAGGGAGGATAAGGAAGGATAAGGAAAAAAAAGGCTAGACTGAAACCTAACTAGGTCTTCTTTGCAATTAGTACCGCAACCATTCGCAATCTTAAAATTTGCGGAAGCAAGCTTCTGCTCCAATCAGCCAACCCGTAGGAGTGTAACTCAATTCTACTATTTTTTTGCTTGACTCTTCAGCTTGCTCGTAATCTCGGTTAGAAACTTCTGCAACTGGGACGGCGATCGTGGCTCAGCCGCGCGCAGCTCATCTTTCTTTCTCGCGTAAAACCGGCGAGGTGTGCACAGATGAGATATCCCAGTCACGTGCCTCGGCGTGCCGAATCGGCGGCGCCACACGTATACGCGGCTTATCTCTCCGCTGGGCCCGGCTATCATTGCATCGAAATATCGCCCTAAGGTCTGTTTAAATTGATCTGAAAATAACGACTCTTGAAGCTGTTGTCGGTGTGATGGCTAATACGAGGGTAAAGCCATTTCGGAATAATGGAAAGACACCTTTTAGATACAACACCCGCTCGAGATCAGTAGAGAAGCAACACGCACCATCACTGACATCAAACAAATTGGTAGCGCGTTACCTTTATCAGATCCTTGAGGGATGTGGAGATGAAAAGTGCAAAGCACAGTTCTGTCGTAAGAAGGCCGGGGCTTACTTATTGGGCAGAAATGTGTCTGCGACGGCTGCTGGCCCGCTGGCGTGCCAGCTTGCGTCTCTGATGGGTGACACTGACTTATGCGAAATTCTCAAGTCTGATCCTCTGCCACCTGATATTGCCATGTGTCTCGATGAGAAACAACCTTTAAAGAGTCCACTTTTATGTTCATTACTACCTGAAGCCAATCCCAAGTCGGCCAATGGCTGGCCTGCAGTGCTTTTGACATCGCCTTGTTTTGTTGCGTGGCCCGGATATTCCACCAAAGCAAATAATGTATCTCAAATGGTGCAATATTTTCAAGAGTTTCTCGCTCGGGTTTTCAAATCCCGTAACCCCATGTTGGCATCTCTGGCCCGTCAAGCATCCCCGATAGACCAACTACTCGACCCCAAGAGCGTGCTGTCCTATTTGTCTACTGCCCATGACACGTCGTTGGACGCTCTACCTTCAATCCTAGTCCGTGCGTTGGGAGAGTCGTTACATGACTTTTCAATGGGACGATACCTTTCCTACGCACTCACTGCGGCACGAGAACTCGCAAAAGGTGCGACAGGTCTCACCGAAAGGGTCGATGCTGTGTTCGGCATGGTGTGTGTGTTTTGCAAAAGACTCCCTCGATCCCAGCTTCACATCCCTATGCCACCACTCGAACAGTTTGCAAAGGGGATCCCGGAAAACGATCCTGGGCCGGCACACTCCTTGTACCATCTGTCTCTTTATCGTTATATTCACCGGTGGCCATTTTTATCTTGCTACGCGACAAATCTGCCCCTTATGCGGAAAATTGTCGCGAGGAACGAACGCCTGGGAGATTTTGGACTTCTATTTCCCAACGTTCAGCCGATTTTTTCGGCCAACGGCTACTTCCGCAGAGTCTCATCTCTCAGAGATGTTGTTCATGTGTCTGAATTGCAAACTCTACTGCCTGAGCCTCATCGGTATCAATTGTTTCGGTACGGGTGCTTCCGGCAGATGAATGCTATAACCACTAGACTGGGAAACCTGGTTTCGGCCCAGCATAATCTTGACCGCATATCAAACCACTTTATAAGATATTCTCGTCTGCCGTCATCCATTGAGTGCGAATATCTTGTCTTTGACATCGATAGATATGATGTACTAGGTTCGGCAATTGACATCGTGTCTCGTGCACTGCAGATTGAAGACCTGATCCGGCGACCCTTGAGAGTCCGCTTCGGAGCCGGAGAATTGGCTGTCGACCAAGGTGGCGTTCAGATTGAGTTTTTCCAAGTCCTGGGCCAGCAAATGTGTCTCTCTGGACATGGATTTTTCATTGCTGATCCAGATTCTCAGCTGGCATGGTTTAATCCGGGATTCCAAGACGACCCGGTGTTTTTTGAATATTTGGGCATCTTATTTGGACTCGGTATCTACAATGGCTGCATAGTTGGAGTATCGTTCCCTTCTTTCATATACAAGGCTATCAAGGCAGGGTCCTTTGCTCAGTTCCAAAAGAAGTCGTATAGTCTGACAGATTTTGAAGAGGTGTTTCCTACTACCGCTAAATCACTCAGAGGTCTCTTTACCATGCCCGATGATGATCTGTCTGAGTTGGGACTCTCCTTTGAGTACACATACATTAATGATTTAACCGCTACCCCTGTCACATTTCCTCTACCCTCTGCATCTATATTTGAGAAAGTGACAAAGCGCAATGTGGATATTTATGTCGATGAGTACATTCAGTGCGCCTTGAGTACATGTGTGGAACCTTTCTTCAAAGCATTCGTCAAAGGTGTACGGTTTGTACTCTGTAAGCAGCTTCTGGATTTGCTTACTGGTACAGACCTCCGAAAAGTAACTGAAGGACTCAACAACATTGATATTGCTGAGTTACGCACGCACACGTTGTATATCGACGGTTTCTCGGCCACGTCACCCACTATTGTATATTTCTGGAATGTCTTGTCTGAATTTTCCCAGGCGCAGAAGGAGAGCTTTCTCGAATTTGTGACCGGGTCGCGTCGAGTTCCTATCGGTGGCATAAAGAAACTTGATTTTGCAATTCAGTGCAATGGCGTTGATAACAGCCGTCTCCCCAGTGCATCTGTGTGCTTTTTCCGCCTGCTACTCCCTGTGTACAAAACTGAGGCTGAACTAAAGAAAATGCTGTTGCTTGCAATTGAGCATTCTAATGGATTTGGTTTGGTTTGAACTTGGCTTTCTCAGAGGTGATGGTTTCTCCCTTTCGCAAAGACTAAGTGCAAATATAGCTTTTCTCGCATCTTTTTTCACATCAAACTAAGAACAGTTAGTCAAAAAGATTCGTTCCCAGATCAATCTCTATTTGAATTCAAAAAAATATCAGAGATTATCACAATGAATTATCTCACAGAAATGGCGCATCCTTAACTGTAACTCATTCTGCGAAGCAGGACTAACCCTCCGCGTGAATGGCCGCCGGAGGCATCATGACCAGTACCGTGCGTATAAAACATTCTTTATAATTAATTAATTAAGCTACACCTAGTTAAATAAGTCTTTCTTCGTTCCACATTATATATTACTCGATGATGATAGGGTCAGATTCAATCTTCCCGACTTCCCCAACTAAGGGAGGGGTAACAGGAGACCCACCATGGGATTGATATGATGAATTCGTGCTGGTACTTAGCAAGGGTACTGCCTTGTCTGATTCAGCTGGAGGAGGGCTCACGACTCCTTCAATACCCACAATAGACCTCCAGCCAACTCTCTGCGTCTTGTGTTTCTTATTTCCCTGATTCTCTTTTGCGGTGTTGTTATGTACAACGTTGTCTCTGCCGGCAGTGTCAGGCATGACGATTCTCATATGCAGTTCAGTAGGTTGTTGAGAACTATCACCATCCGCAGACGCTCGCGACAGTGGTGATGAAGAGGCAGCCGCAGGGGTCGAAACGGGAAAAGCTTCAACATTGTGCGTTGTAGATGTGAGAGGCGTAGATTGCTGCTGCAAAATCGGTTCAGAGGGATGAGCAGCAATTGGAGGCAGGGCAAGAGACTCTGGCATCACAATCTCAATAGGAATAGGTCCTTTCCTGCGAGGAGGAGCAGACCGTTTCACATATTTAGCTCTACGAGGTCGCTTCTTTCGACTGTTGTATATGTACCCATCTTCTTGAGGAGGAGGCACAAAATATTCAGGAGAGTTCGGACTAGAAGCCAGGGTTATATTCGTCGTGGCAGAACTATTACCCTGGTAATGCCTAAAAGCTTCCATTCTACCCATTGTAGGCGGAGTCTGATGTTGTATTCTGAGAAGTGGCGGACCCATATCGAATGAGAATCGTTGAGCCATCGGAGGGTTCGAAGGCGAGGAAAAGCTGGGGGAAGTCGAGGTCGGAGCTCCAAAGGACAAATCCTGTCCACTTTTGTATGCTGCCTGCCGGTGCAAAATAGGAGAGCCAGTTGTTTTATTTATAGATGGCTGAGCCGGGACCGGTTCTAACAGAGGTTTCTCTAGTGAAGGGGATGATGATTCATAGGAGCCTTTCACTATGGATGGAGTTTGTGGGCTGTTTGCTGAAAGCTCGTTCTGTTGTAGTGGAGCAATGGGTCTCTGCGAGACGGTTGGCATAGGAAGCTGCCTATTTAGCGGTACATGGTGAGGAGGATACTGACCAAGGGGAGGCTGCGGATAAGCTCCCGGAAACACTCCAACAGGTTGTTGCGCAGAAGCAAACGGAAGGGGTGGACTAAACTGCTGCTGCTGATTAAGCGGAAGAGGCTGAGATGGGTTGAATGGTTGCTGTTGAAATGGAGCTAACGGGCCAATAAACGGCTGACCATGGTGAGGGGAATGATGCTGTTGAGGAGACAGCGGTCCTGAAGAAACAGTAGATGGATGATGTGGGATAGGACCCCCCGTCATCATAGGACTTGCTGCAATGAAGCTCTCGTTGCGGTCAGCAATTTCAGTAGCACGGACTAACTCAAGCAATCCATTAACATTTTGCGCAGGCGCCGGTGGTGAACCCAAGTTATTAGGAATAAACAAGTCAGACACTACCAACCCTGATTTTTGCTTAAGTTTGCTGGCGGGCTTTCCACTAAGCACCCGTCTAGGATTAGACAGAGGAGCAAACTCGTACTGGATAACACGCATCTCTTCTGCACTCTCCATCCCCTGTTGAGCTCCGTCCAGCACACGAACTTCTTCTGCCACCAAGCCATCTGCGGACGTCTCGTTGGCATCACTTGAAGACCGAAGATTTTGCCCTGGAGTTTCTTCAATAAATCTGAAAGAATCCTCAGGTCCAAGGGGAGTGGCAAGTTGAGCAGCCTGCTTCACTAATTCACGCGCCCGACGCTTCTTCGGAGGTCGTCCCACACGACGCTTAACAGCTCGTTCAGAGTCTTGAGCCCACTGCTCACTTTCGAGTCTTCTCTTTCTACCTCTTCTTGGCTTCTGATAATCACCTTCTATCTCACCGGTGTCTCTGTATCGTCCTTGCCGAGTTCGTGCAAGAAGACGAACAGACTGCCGATTATTTGTTTCGTTGGATCGACTATCCGCTGCCAAATTAGATAACTTACTGAGTCTACCACGCCTACGTCCTTGTGACACTTCGCCAGGTAGATTCTCCGAACTGCTCGAAATATCCGATTCTCCTTCAATGTGTACCCTCGATCTTCTTGACGACCGTCTTAAACGATTGGCTAAAGACGTTTCCATCTGTTCCACTGTGTAAGTAGAGGAGACAAGTGGGTGTGACTTACTTCCCTTGGGTCTTCCTCGCTTTCGCTTGACAACAGGCGTCTGCACTTCTTCATCATTAGTGTCACCATTGTTATCAGCTGTTTCTAGTGGATGCGAAGATAACGCTGGTTCGCTGATACCTTCTTGGGAAAGTTCAGACAGGTTTCGATGATTCGTAGATGCAGTAGTTGCAGATCCAGCAATATCTTCTGCTACTGATAGGACGGCTGCTTCTCTGCGTACTTTAGGGGGACGGCCACGTCCACGCTTAATAGGGCTTATTCCATCGACTCCTTCAGAGTAGACAGTCTTTGCGTTGGCGACAACAGAAAGGTCATTCTGTCTAACCCGAGGTGAGGAGTTTTTAGGGGGTGGGGCAACTTTTCGAGGGCGACCTGGATGTCTGACAGCTGTGGAAACTTGGGTAGCAAGCAGTTTAGGTACTTTAGGTGGTCTTCCTGGGCCCCGTTTGACAGGTAGTACCTGTTGATCACTAGTACCAGAAACCAACTTTTGACGACTTGTTCTAGTAGATGCGACCGTGCTCTGAGAAATTGTAGGTTTACGTGTGGTTCGTTTCACAGGACTCTTTGTAACTCTTGCGTTGGCAGAGATCAATTCCTTCCGCAGTCGAGAAGTTCGTGTGCTACGAGAAATTCGAGAACTAGCCTGCGGGGCAGATAGGGAGGACTGAGACGATTGAGAAGGTATAGAAGATGTCTGAGAAACTTGGTCCACCTTCCTTGGACGTCCAGGTCCTCTTTTGATTGGAACAGGTTCACGATTCTTAGGGGGTCTTCCAGGGCCACGTTTGATTAGAATTGGCTCTGCTTTCCTGGCCGGGATAACGGCATCGTGTCTCGGCCGGGAAACTCCAACTTGAACGGACTTGGCAATCTTTGAAGAAGGATTGATCTTTGCATTGTCTTTAGAAGGTAAAAAAGACGGTTTCGGCAACTTTGGAGGACGGCCCGGACCTCTTCGTACTGAAACAGACGGTGGACTCGTCCTAATCTGCTTTACCGGAGCCCTACGCTTCGGAGGTCGTCCTGGCCCTCTCTTTTTAGGAGGAGAAACGGTAATAATAATCCGGGGTCGCATCTTTTTCTTCCAAGTCGGTCTGGTAGCCTTTGCAGGCTTTGCCGGCTCAACGCTAGGACTAGTTTTAGATCGATCATTGGCACGCTGGCCAATGATAAGGCGGCAGTTGTCGGAACCACACAAGCAAGGCTGAGGTTCAGCTCCGTCAAACCAAACAAAATTGTAGTCGTACAGTAATTCTTGGCCAGCAGCAATATCTCGTGCAGCAAACAGACCAATACGAGGAACGCTCCCCACGTACCACTTTTGCATTTGGCAGTTTGGATTGCACGAATGATTTACGAATCGGGCTGCAGAACCCCTCGTACCGCTATCAATGACTGAGCCCTTTTCCAAGCTCAAGAAATAGTAGTTTTTGGTGCCGAGGTATTCGTTATTCAGACGTCGCTGCATTTCTGCCTGGGAAATGACGTCTCCTGTATACTCTATAATCAACTCTCCTTGTTTGTAGCTACGCGTGGCTCGAAGTCCATGTCCTCTGTTGGCAGTCTTGTTAGTTTCCACCAATAAAGAAATACAAATATCAACACAGAAAAAGGATCCCTTCAAAGAGAGAGTGTTTCACGGATGCCTCTGCCAGCCCTGCCGGGGAGAGTCGGTCCCCTTGCAGAACTCTCGATCCTTAACCGGCTATAGTTGATTTCTGCGCAGCGGAATCAACCCGAGGAAATAACTTACCTCAATAACTTCATAGCCTTCCGCGTATCGCTTTCCTTCACGCAGGTCGCGCGACAAAGTCTGCAGTGCTCTGTTACCGCAATTTGTCAGTCCAAATGGACAACAGCTGGGATCGCACTCAAACTGAAGAAGTCGGTTGAGGCAGTCCTCGTCGCATCTCTCTTTACAGATACAAATAGGACGGTCCCCTTTAGCTTTGCCAGGAGGAGGAACGTCGACCCAAATATCTTGTTAGCACAGAATTGACGAATGAGAACAAGCAATGGCGCGAGTAAGCGGAAATGCTGAAACTAAACTGCTTAAAGAAGGTATTTCACTTCTTTAATCAATCTCATTTTTCAATTCCTGATTCCTGCATCTGCTCCAATTGTTACATATCATCACATACTCTTCTTCAATGGTCGCCAATTCGCAAGTCGTGTAATTCCACCCAGGGGGCAGTATATGTCGTATGGAATGATAAAATCCCGACGAGTTTCCATTGCTTCTATTCCACTATACATTGGCAGAGGGAATGCTGGTCCACGTTTGCTATTTTTCTTTGATTGTGTCTTGAAATAAATTCCCTGACTGACGTATCGCTTTTTGAAAACTGTAGCTTTGGATTTGGCTTTGGGGTGCACAGAAACCGACGCGCTAGACGAAGACGATGCCGGCGACGAAACAGACCTGACAGATGTATTATCCGTTTCTTCTTCGTTGTCTGACGGCTCGCTTTCGCTTCCGTTTGCGCTTTCGCTTTCATCGTCGGTCTCTCCACGCCAACGTCTGAGATACGATTCCCAGTCGTAGGGACGCGAAATCTCGTCTACGTAGCTCTGGAGGATTTTCTCAGACGACCGTGGGATCTTTGACCTTGTGAAAAAGTCGTGGATACTCCCTCCGGCCTGTAGTTTGGAGACATTTCTCAATTGCGGACTCATGATGGATGGATGTATTTTTTGTTGTGAAAGGAGAAGGAGGCCCTCTGTGGAACTGAAACCAGAGAGGTCAGCAAAAAACAAAATCAAGTGATACAGAGCACGCGCAAATAACTAAAGCGCCTCCTTTGTCTTTTATACCCCAGCAAATAAAAGGCAGTTGCAGTCGTCGCGTTCGAAGTTCCTTTTCAACTATCTACCAACCGTAGTTTAGGTGGAGTTTGATTCCGAACAACTTAAAAATAAAGAGGTTGAAAGGTATGCAACTACGAGAGAGATCTCAAGGCAAAAATAGCGATCTAAACGAAGATAATGAAAAATAAATAAAAAGATATGTCGAATCGAACACAAGTGTCGTCAACTTTTCGGTCGTTAAATTTCGTTGCCTATTTTTGAGTTGTCCCGGTACAAACTACTGCCTCAAACGATGTGTAATGATTAGGAAAAAAGCGACAGATTAATCTCAGTTAGAAACCACATCCAGAATTTGTTTTTGCACACTCCCAAGGTTTCAGCGAGTAAACTCACTCAAATCTGTTAACGCCGCAAAAGCAATAAGCAGCATATCCATGTTGGAGCGGGGGTATACTAGGTCCGAAAGCTTGGGGAAAAAATTACAAAAAGACAGCAGACAGGAAGAGAAGGATAGCAGGAGCAAGGAAAACATTTGTCGCGACATCTAGCCGATTTTTTGGCACAAATCCTCTTGTGTTGTCGGAGTTATTTTGCTTGACTGCTCGCTTATTCTGGGACATGTATTACTCTAAACAGGCTGCATATGCTGACCTAACTTTGCAGGAGGGTATGTAAGGTGGAAGATGCAGGCTGTTTGCTGAGGTGATGAAATCTCATGCGGAGCGCGGAACACAAAACCCCGCTATAAGAGCGCGTTCACCTATAAGAAAAGCGTTTCTTCGTACGAAGAAAAAATCAAACTTTGGAATCTTAGTTGAAAGTATACAAGCACTGTATCGCTTTCGGCTGGATCCTTCGGTGGAGGGTGGATCTAAAGGTGTAGTTTTTGTGATTAGCGTGGGCGCCTTGGGCTTTTGGGCTTGTGCAGCGCGTCAGATTCGGTGGTAGAAGAGATCAGTAAAACAAGAAGAAAGAATGAAGAACATAAAAAGCAGTAGGATAGGATGGTAAAACACGAGTAGTTTACACTAGATAATGAAGAGATAGCAGAGAATTTAGCCAGCCATCGTATAGTAGACAATGGATAGAAACGGCAGATAAAATATCGGAGTTACATATGAAGGCACAAGTAGAGACAGGGGCTATCTCGCTGTGTTCACTAGTATTTGGGCTTTGATAATTACAAATTGTATTTAGGGATGGACTATCAGCAGCGGGGCTGAAAGCATAGACAGAAGAGTGGGAGAGTAGACTGAAAGACTGGATTGATGACTGGATTGATGAGAGAGTAGATTGATTGGCTTCCTGAGAGAGCAAACCGAGAGAGTACATTGAGAGAATACACTGAGAGAACACACCGGGAGAGTATACTAAGAGAGTATAGTGAGAAAGTAGATAGTGATAGTGGTCTGTAGAAGGCAGATATGGTCAGCAAGCTTGGTCAGTAGACATAGACCTAGACAATACAGAAAAGAGACGATATAGCAACTTTGTTGGTAGTTACTTGCTTACTTGCTACAATGTTGTTGAATGGTTCGTTTGATGGAGTAACGATTGAACGTAGATATGTCAAGAATAATGGAAAACGTAGAGGGGAGTGGAGAAAAGTATAAAGATAGAGACAGAGCACAAGGCAGTACAGAAACATGAATAAAAACGCATAGGTAGTAGAAAAGGAGTAAATCGACTACAGACAGCACAGAAAACTAAGAGTTAGAAGCAGCAGAAATAAATGCGGTAGTAAAGATTGACGATAAGTATTACTACAATTATTTGGTAAGGCTTTGTAAAACAAGCATTAGTGAAATATAATTACTGAGCTGGTTAGATAAGTAGTTTTGCCGTTTTGCTGAACCTCTGGGTATGAAGCAGAAACTCATGACCCGTAAGATGGGGAAATGGTTCAATATCCCCGATACCTCAATACTCTCACGTCATTGACAGTATATTTTTATATGCAAAACAAATGGCAGCTTGGATATTTTAGGCTTGCCTTCTTTCAAGTCTGGTTTTAGGCGTGATGAAACGGTGCATCCCAATACCAATCAAAAACTAACTTCGTTCCTTCAAAATAGCTGACTAGCGGGGACAACAGATCAACAACAAACGAACTTCATGTCATTGCTGCTCTGTCATTTGAGTCATAGATTCAAATCGTCTGTCTCCATAAACATGGACTTGTGTCCAGGGCACCAGTCTGGTGTTAGTAGCTGCAATAGAATGGGAAGAGAAAAATCAAACAATGTACTGCTGTACTGTACTCACTTTACTCGGGGACGGCACAAGGTAGTACAGAAATCATGCCAGCAATCAACTGAGAAAGGTCGCCTGTCATCCAAAGGTCGCCTAGATCTATTAAGCTTGTTAGCGATGCTTTCAATAATCACTCTGTTTCTTCCTCTTTTTGTTCCGAAACTTACATATTCTCGCGTGGTCTGTCCTGTGCAGAGTAAAAATACATGTAACCCAAAAAGCAGACCAGGATATAAAAATCCGATACAGCTGTAGATGGCCAGCAGAAAGCTCACGGGAGTGTGCCGGGTACTCGCTGCGAACGACTGGCCAGAGTGCTTCCAACGGTTCACAACGTGATAAAAGCAGCTGCCAGCCGTCATCAGCGTAAGAACCGTGCTCGACACAATAAATGCAAAAAAGTACCTGTAATTGCGTATTCCAACACAGTTGTTTATCCAAATGCAATGGTGGTCATGGCCATCTGTGCAATTATCACACCGACTACAGTGAAAGGACCGAGGGGGTCGCCAGATACGACACGTCGAACAGTATCTCATGTAGAGCGTGCTTCGTGGTGGACTGTCGGCCGCCCCACGATGGGTCTTGTCACGGCCTGGAATTGAGATGCTCATGGCGTATTCCTGAGGAAGACGGACATTGTCATCTAATAAGTGAATAGACCGAGGTAGAGACTTGTTAAAATACAGAAAAAGAATAAGTAGAATAAAAAAGAAGCATAAGAAGGGCTTCTCGAGTACTTGTTCATCGCTCTAACACCTACACCTGCATCGCTCAGAGCTGCTTTCAAAAATGACATAAAGCAAATGAGCAGTACATAGGTAAAGATTACTACAAATGCAGGAGAAACGGTATGCCAGATATAGGGAGCACTGGTTAGTGCACAGAACGTATAGAACGAAAAAAGCATATTGCTGGGTAACCTACGTAAACCCAAAGTATAGACCGCAGGGGATAACCATCGATGCAAACACTATGACATTCAAAGGTGTTCCTTTTGCTGTCACTAATCTGCCTCCGAGCAGAAAACCCAGCCCGTTGTCTACAAATTCATAGTTGCGATAGTCTTTGGAGCCATTCATCTCGAGGTCAGCGTCGCGTATCTCATTGTGGAAGCTGGCTATCCACCGGAGCCTCGGGTTACGCGTCTTACTGGGTCGAGCATCATTCGGTCTATTTTCGGACTGATTTTCTTGCCCAGCAGCTCGAGGCAACACCGGCCCCAGTTCCACATCATCCATAAGACGAACACAGCTGAATACGAGACTATAGAGAATACAAGTGTGTCTACGTGTTTATCTATTCTTGTTGAAAATTATATGCCCCTTCCCCAGACATAATATAATAATAATAATGATGGATGATGGGCGCCTTAGGCATGTGGTGAAGCGGCGCTTGCGGCACATTTGTATGTGCGTGCGGCCCATGAACATCTCAAGAACGGTTTGGCCCACTTCATATCGAAACATCGAAAATTTGAAGAAGTCAAATAATGAGCGGTCTGCTGGGGTGTGCGGTTGTGCGACCTCGAGGAGTCATCCATATTGGTAGATTTGCAGCTATAAAGCCTAGGCCTCTTGTTGGTAGCAATCCTTCCCTCAATTTGGCTCGGCTTGGCACTCGTAGTTTTTCGCGAATCAACATAACGAATCCAACAGGGAAGAAGCTGATAAAATGTAAGGTGACAGGCGTCGTATCTAAAGAACGGTGTATTGTGGAAGAGTGAATTATGAAGGGTTGTCAAGAAGGCATATTGCGAAAGGTGTATCGCGATAGAGCTGGTTTGGGGTTTTAAATTTTGGCTCTTTCTATCTTTTTTGATCTTCTTCATCATTTGATCTTTCACAGTTTTAGCATCTTTCGATCTGATCTCTCTCGGTTTTTAACAAGTCTCAAGATATGCACTCGTGGCCATTGGTCTGTTTTACGGAATTAACTTTGGGTATCCACTTGCTACAGTTGCTTATCATGGTTATAGAATGAATCAAATTCAAAAAATACCTGAGTCGTGGCCACTCGAGGTTCGACTGATGGCATGGGGAGCAGTTGGCCAGGACGAAGAGGAGAATTACATTATAGCTGTGAAATATTATCAATCTGTCCTGGACCAACTGGAAGCGATTGAGGGCCCTGATAGCGACTTGATGGATAAACCTGCGTCATGGCTCGCTGGTTACTCGGATATTAAAATCCGTCTTGGATTGTCCCAATATTTGATCAATCAAGATGAAGAAGCAAAAGAATCTCTACTCAGTGGCTATGTTTATGGAGCTGGATCTAAGCTCCTAAAATCCAAGGCTGCTATTGTGCTGTCCCGAATGGCTCTACAAGAAGGTTTGCCTGATGACGCTGAGAGTCTGTTGAGAGATTCAGCCCGGTTCGTACTTCCGGATGAACTTGCTAGTCAATTAGAAGATCCAAAATGGAGGCCTTTGGTTCCGGAGAACCTGCAAATTAACGAACCTCAAATCCAGGCTCTACTGGCATTGGGCAAGTTTTATGCCAAGGAAAGGAAAGATCTTGGTCAAGCACTTGGTATTTTTTTGTCAACCCAAAGGGCCATTCATAACCTTAAAACGCCCGACGCTGTCATCACCTCTGCTCTAAGACATTCGAACGATTACAGGGACCCAAAATGTTTCGATGCACAGCTACAGTCGTACATTAGTGAAGTTTTATGGGGTCTTGGGAAGAAAAAAGATGCAATCACTTGGGGAGAAGGGGCGTATCATGAAGCTTACATCGTTGGCAATGTCACCGTGGAATGTGGCATGTGTGCCAAGATGGCAGCTCAAAATCTGACCAAAATGTATAAGAATCTGGGACTCCAGACCGCTGCGCAAAGGTTTGAAAAATTGGCAGATGAGCAACTAGTGTTGCCTTTTAATGCGACAGAAGGTGAAAAGTTTAGGTCACTCTTTTGGTAATATTGTTATACTGTTTTGCTGTGTGGTCTTCTCCCCGCTCTGTAAATCTTATTTAATTTAAATGTGTTAACTAACTAATTTGATGACAGTTTATCTCACAGGTCTTTGTGAGCAGATGTTACGGCAGATAGTACTGATATCAGAGATGTTTTAAATGTTTAGAAATGGCAAGACCCTGAGAGTAGTAAATCGCGAAAGGCACTGAGTAATAATCCCAGTAGATCTTAATGGAAGACCCTTACGAGATACGATATTCTGGCAATTTATTAAGTATGTGTGTATAACTGAACAATGCTAAATATGACCTATCATTGAGTGCTACAATTTCTGCGAAACAGAGGTAGACCCCACCGGAAGAGCCGCCGGAGAGCATGTCTTCATTCCTTCGTTAATTATTGCGATGTTTCTTCCGATCTCGAGTGACTTTGGGTTAGTTTATCGTTGGATTAAAATATGGGGGAACCTGGGGTGCATATCTTGATCTTTAGTTAACACATCTTCTCTTTATATATCAACCCTCGCTTTCTTTATTTTAACAGTACCTAAGAAACAATCTATATACAACCATACATAACAGTCTTTTCATTCGCTTCTCTTCATTGGCAGTTTGAGAATCATAATATAGCTGGCTCATTCGTGCGATCCAAAACACAACGATCCAAAACACAACGCTAGGTCTGCGTCAATACCATGTTTAAAACTTCTCGAGGCAGACCTCAAGACTTTTATGAATTTTTAAATGATCTAGGTGATGGCACGTTCAGCTCTGTACAGTCTGCCAGAAGGATCTCGTCGCCCCATCGTGATGGAACTTCTGTAGTTGTAGGCACAGTTTGCGAGACTAAAGCATAGATAAAGCTTCAAAATTCGGCACACTAATTAGGCCATAAAGTCCACCTGCTTGACAGGACCGATGAATAGAATCCACCATGTAACTGGAGAAATTCACTTTCTCAATCAGGTCCCTGCTCACAAGAATCTTGTTAAAGTTCAAGAAATATTTTATGACAACCCAGGCGAGAAAATGTATATCGTAATGGAATACATGGAGCAGAATCTTCTTCAATTTATCTGTCAACTAAAACTGCCTGCTCAGTATCATCTAGTTATCTCTTTTGTTACCCAAATTCTCAACGGCTTGGAACATATTCATGCTCATGGCTTTATTCATAGAGATCTCAAACCTGAGAATATCTTGGTTTCTCATATTTTCCCAGATGAATACCAGGTAAAGATAGCTGACTTTGGTATGGCTCGATGCCAGGCTAGCAATGAAGTTATGACATTGTACGTGGCTACACGATGGTATAGAAGTCCTGAATTGCTGCTTCGCACTGGCACCCAATCCTACTCCCTTGATATCTGGGCAGTTGGTGCGATTGCTGCAGAACTGGCGAACGGCAGAGCCATACTCCCTGGCAAAAGCGATATTGATCAGCTAGTAAAAATTACCAAACTCCTCGGCACTCCAGGATGCCATTCTCTAGGAGGATACTATGAAGCATTTCTCCCCCGTCTTGAACGTCTGGGGTGGTGTGTTCCATTTGTGAGTGACTCTAGCGTTTAACAAGGATAATGTTGAGAAAGGAGCCAGCGAGTACTTCACAGCACTTTTCTGGAGCACTGCAATTGTTCACATATTAACAAGGCTCCTGCAACTGTAATAGCTGAAATCCTAACAGAAAACGACCACCAGGCCCTGGTTCCGATGATACTACAATGTTTTCAGTGGGACCCCGTGTGTCGGCCATCTTCAGTCCAACTGAAACAAATTCTCGTTTCCAGCTCTCCCCAGAGTCGTAACAGTCCTACACAAGATGTACCGGATGCTATCTGCATATGATTTACCGCATAAAATGCTAAGAGACCTACTAACACTGCAGCGATGAGTTTATCATTCTGGCACAGAGTGCCATGTTCACCTATTCACCCTTCATTGTTTGTTCAACTTTCTTTTCGGTTTATTTGTCATCAACAATAACATTTCATTAATGATATAATAAATAAATATACATAGAGTCTTAAAGCCATAGCTCAGTTGATATTAGAACTAGGCTGTGCTTGAGTGTTGTTTTGCTTCTTTTTATAATCTGCAAAACTAAGCTTCTTTTTTACAGCTGGCCTATTGCCAGGGGAAATGGCTGGAATGGCTCCGCCAGACGATGAGGGTGCGACAACGCTTGACGATCTGTCGTTAGCTACTATTGCATGAGGGGTCACCATCGGTGAATAAAATCCAGGCGATACCATCGGGTTTGAGGAAGCCGAGCCTGTATGGCCAACATTGACCATGTCCAAGCTCAATCCAGTTGGAGGAACCTTGAAGGTGAAATTGCGAGATTTAGGTGAGTTTGGACTATCTGGAGCAGGTCGATAAGGAGTGTAGCCCAGGGTAGGCGATTGGTTAGCGGAATTAGGCGGAGAAAGTTGCTTGGAGGACGCCGGGGCTTTCAAATACTCCTGTCGTTTTGAGAAAAACTCCATCAAGCGACGTTTATTAGGAGCCAAAATTGTTGACATCTCTCCCGGTGATCTTGGACTGCGAGGCGATGCATGGCCACCGCTCATCGATCGACGGCGTTCATACTCATCCACTGTACTTCGCAGTTTCTTGACAATTGGCTCAGTCTGAATAGATTTACTGACCATGACACCAGCTGCTGTCGCAGTGTCGTTCATTGAGTCTTGAGGAGGAGACGCATGACCATTGATCGCGCTACCACTGCCCTCACCCGTACCGCTACTCCTTTTACGCTTCTTTTCCTCGTCCCTCTCCATTTTATCGATTAAGGACATGGCTCCTTGAAGTTTCTTCTCTTCTCGAACAGAGTAGAATCCAGGAGTGCTGATGCCAGTGGTTGTCGCTGAATCTGACGCATTCATTGAGCTACTCGAAGCTTCTCGTGCCTTTCGCGATCCACCACCTCGCGTGCTCCTTTGCGACACCCCCTCTGCATGCTTCATCTGGGTGACAATACAGTCAGGCGAGCTACACGCACATTCCATCCCTCTCTGCTGCAGCATATCAGCACAATGAACAAGAAACCTACGTTCGTCCTTGCTCAGCGAGTCGGTAGACTCTCCCATCAACAACTTTTGAACAGGGTGGTTAGGGTCCCAGTCCCAGCCTACGGTAATCTCAGTACCCACTTTGATCGGTCTTAACGCAAATGCTGCAAAATGAATACCGGGTCTATCTCTTACTGCAATGGTGCTCAGTTTAACAGTCGGCTTACAACTGCGGCGAATAAAAGTAGCCTCTGAACCCCAGCGGCGACCGTCGACAGCAACGTCGAGATCGGGCACAAAAAAAACTCCTTGTTTGGGACTCCCAAAGTGACGATATTGATTGATAGGATCTCGTTTATAGTCAACTTGGAAAAGTACCTCACCGACATGCTCTATAATAAACCTGTCCTTGGGAGAGGCAGATTCAGCAAAAAGACCAAACTTCGTGAAACCGGAAAATCGTTGAAGTTTTGTCGGGTCTGCTGTAGGGCGAACTGACACTTTGCACGGTTTAATGTGGCTGAATTCACTCTGTGACAATATCGAAAACGTCTCTTCACCTAAATCCATATCTTTTACCGATTCCAAGTATGACGCCACTTCAGGAGATGCAATCCTGTAGCGATCAACCTTGACAAAGTGCGACCTGTATTCTTGGTTGGCAGGGAACTTGTCATCACCATCAGGTTCACTATCAGTTATATCCGTGTTGTTGGTTCTACTGCTACTCGGCTGAAGTGCATCCGGCACCGTGAGTCTCCTCCTCCTTTTCTTGACGCCGGGCTTCCCAGGCTCTTTTCCCGTATCTTCAAGTGCCTGCATCTGTTGATGGTGATCTTGTTGTTTGCCAGAAGCAGAAGAAGGTGGCAATGAGGATGCCGCAGCTTCTCCTTGTCGATCGGAATTATTTTGTGATTTAATAGAATCAGATTCTTTTCTACCACCAGGACTCGCCGTCTGCGAGGATTCACTAGCCCGCGATCGTGGCTTCGGTCTCTTCTTGGTGGACGCTGACTGAACTCTTTTAGTCTGCAGTTCTTTTGCCCGCTGGACATCCACCTCGATATCTCCACATTGGTCACATAAATAAATATCGGGCACGTGCTCCTCGTCTTCAATATTTACACATTGAGCATGCTGCCACGCGTTGCACATTTCACATTGGATTGTGAAACCGTCGTCGTCGTCGAACCCACATACACAGCGTATTATTCCGGCATCTATAGCGTATTCTTGAGCTGGTTTCTTAGCGTGAATCGCTTTGGGAGGAGGAACCTTAGTGGGACGATTAGCAGTGGCCTTTGACTTGACTGGTATATGGGGGGTTTCCTCGCTCTCTGTGTCTTCGTCTGAAGGGTTCTGAGGGTCAATATCCATCTGGGCCGTTGGGACATCGATCATCTGAACAGGCTGAGAGAGAAGAGGCTGTTGTACTACAGATCCCGGCGGGTTCACCAAAATGTGGTTGGACACCAAGCCTGGGGCATCTTGCGGTCTCTGCTGAATTCCTACTTCTAGCCCTTTATCAACGTTTTTAGGAGGTCCGTTTGTGTTGTCACTTTTGTCACTCGATTCCTTGACACTTTCAGACTGTACGCCGCCGACTAGAGGAGAACCTTTAACTTCTAACGGTGTGGCAGGCTGTAGGTCTGACGTTGTGACAGATAATGTTCCCGCCCCCTGTGGTAACACGTCTGCTCTGCTTATAGTAGGAGTTGTCTCTGTCGCACCATTTGGTTTCACGTCTGTGCTTTTATCCACCTCTGACTCTGCTTTTGGGTCTGCTTTTGGGTCCTCTTTTATGTCTGCTTTTATGTCCGCATTTAGGTCTGCCACTACGACTATTTCTGCCTTAGTCAATAGGTCCAGGCCTGTTTGTGACTTCACCTCTGGTTCCTTTCCTGATTGCAACTCTGAACGAGCAGTCCTGTCTGCTATCTCCGACACTACAGAGCCGGCGGTTCCACCGCCGTCTTCACTAATATCCTCTCCGAGTCCTAGTGACATGATAGCATCAGACTTATCAATAGACAGGGCATTATAAGGGAAGTAAGTCCCGAGTGTAAAAGCTATAGGTAAAAGCTGTTAAAATTAGAAAGGTAAGACTTCCGGGCAAGACAGAAGGTCCCCTTTAGCAGTACAATGTTCAAAAAAGGTTTCCTAGCAGGTTGCTTCAACTAGTTGTTGATTTTGGTCTGCTCGGAGAATATATATTGTCGTCAGACCGAGTAGTTTTCGAAAAAAAATAATAGAATAGTAAGTATTGCAGAAACCTCTGCCCTACGAAGTGCGGCTATATAGACCTGACGTTAACACTCTCCTGTGTGATAAAAATGATATCAAAAGCCTCCAGTTGTGCTTTTGCGGGTCTACAAATCGTTAAAATACGAAGAAGAAAATTTATAACTTTCGATGTGTCCAACCACTTTTTTTAGATGGTACAAAGTGTCTTTATTTTGGCTGAAGTGGGAGGGGAGGAGGAAGGTAGGGTAAAACAAGAAGATGGTCCAAGTAGAGACGGAGGGTTGGGGTAAATCGTGAAAGAAGAGACGGCCAGTGATGAGAGCTATGTAAGGCAGAAGGACTACCAGCAGAGAAAGGAGAAGGGAGACAAAAGGAGAAGCAGAGTATAGGTAGTTCGGTATAGTGGTCTATCTCGAGCAAACTTTTGCAAATAAGTAGATAGCCAGCTTTGAAATAATTATCCGAGTCACCATTAAGAAGACCAAGCGGTTGTTGAAAAACATTTTCTAGCTATTTCTAGTCTCAAAATGACAGTTCAATAGAACGGACAAAGTGCCAAGGGTTTTTACCGTACGAAGCCAACTACAAATGTGCTCAACTGCCAACCAAACGTGTCAGCAAAGTCACAGTCTCTCGAATCGTACAATTCATAAAATATTAGTTCTGCAAAAACTGCTCAAACCATTCATAGTAGTCTACATGTAGGTTTTTTTTCTCCCTATAAGAGAGTCGAATGTAAAAAAGCTTCTTCGTAAAACAACTATACAAAAGGACAAAAAGCACTCAATAGCTAGGTCATTTGACTGGTTATATCACTCAAAACTACCAAATGTAAAAAAAATTCGATAACCTAGTCATCTGTCTCTTGGGCTTCTCTTGGGCCAGTTTATCAAAGCTGTAAATAACTTTCGCCTCAAATCTCTGGCGATCTCCAAATTAGCTACCTTTTTGGCTCATCGAGCGCTAGGGCTTACCCGGACATTAACATTCACCCCAGCCCTACTTCGCCATTTTTCAAAAGATTACTTTGACTGACGACGGTTCGAATTGTAAATATTGTCCATTCAGCTGGGTTTTGGCAGGTCTATCGCAATGGTAAGTTCCATCTATATTCTCTCTCGAATTTTTCCCCTCCTTCTAACAAGGCACATAGAATACTCATGCAGGTGGTTATCACCGGATCGCAGGTATTTGGGAAAGCATTCGCAGAGGCTTACAGACAGGCTTCGAGCGCCTCCATACGGGCCAGTGCGAGTGCAGCTGCAAATTCGCGATCTGGCGGTGTTTCTCTCGACGAAGCATGCAATATTTTAGATGTTGATGCCTCTAAGCTCACGCCGGAAGCTATCGAGAAGAAGTACCAGTACCTATTTGATGTCAACTCAAAGGAGAAAAGTGGCAGCTTTTACTTGCAGTCGAAGGTGTATAGGGCGAACGAGAGGCTGAAATATGAGTTAGAGCAACGCAATAAGGCGTCGACATCTTCTGAGTCTCCACAAGGAGAGGCGCATAATAGTTGACGAGAAGAGATCAAAACTGATGGCGCGGGTAGGGGTCAAAATGATGATGGAGGGTTTTTTGTGTAATTTGGAGGGAGGCAAGCGAACTATTAGGGATTTTGGAATTAAATCCCCTGACTGCATTATGGTTCGCTGTTTTACGTTTTGTAAATATGTTTGCATTTGTATATAGAAAGAGAGAATGTTACGAAATTAGGAGATCTAAACATTTAGTTCTGTTTTTCAGACAGAACATTACGAAATTGGGAAACCTAAACATTCGCTCGGCTTACAAAGAAGGAGAGGACGATGCGAGATTACGAAACCTAAACGTTTATTCTGCGAATCAGAACCAACCCTCCCCGAGAGGGGACGGCGGACGCAGGTGGAGGCTGGAAATCGTATCAGAGATTGTAAAATTAAACTAAAAGCAATATGGCAATATATCGCATCGCAACTATAGCTGACCCGTCGTCTCTCGGTCGCCATTTTCTGTCCCAATGGCATAGGTATCGGTACTAGCATTGCTGACACCAAAAACTCGCTCAGTATCTCCCTCTTGGAGCTTGTAGATATCCTGAGCAGGCGCTTCCTCTTCTTTGGATTTCTGAAATCTCTTAGACAAGTTGCCAACCCATGCCGGCATAGTCCATCGCTTGACTCGCATTAAATAGTATAAAATCAGCATGAACGACATATTAAACAAAATGTATGCACAGATAAATCCGATATTTCTCCATCGATAGCTGTATTTCACTCCCAGAGTCAGGAGATATTCATCTGCAATAGAGTAACGGCAATACTGACAATCCGAGGTAGCATTTGGGTTATTCAGATATCCCCCACCGCCTTGGATAAAAGGACCGACAAACTCCTCGCAGGTAGACCCCGAAGGAGGCTGTAAAACGTTGAGTTCCTGGGGTTTGCACTTCACCTGACGGCCATGGAGAGTTATAGCCAGGAAACTTTGGATAAAGTACGTGTAAGGGGAAACCTTGTACATAAACGTCCAAAAGCCAGGCATAAGGGCAGCCGGTTGCAAAACACCGCAGAAAGCAATAGTGAAGGAGAACAGAAGCGCACTTATAATGGCAGCCGAAGACGGATTCGGCGCAACATATGAGACCATCAATGCAAAAGACACGTAGTACAGCTGGTACAACACCACAAACACAAAGTAAAAATATCCAGCGACCCGCGCAGTAGTGTCATACTTGACGGGAAAATAGAAACAGCAATAGAGCAGAGTTGAAAACACCCAGTGATAGGGCATCTCAGCAAGAAACTGCGCTATGATCAAGCAGCTCCAGTGGAAAGTATTTGAAGAAGCCTCTCGCACCTCGTATAACTCTCTGCTATCATACGCAAATTCCAGAATCTGGTTGATCAAGGGGTTGGCAAGAACCAAAACCATGAAAATAGCAAACATTCCATTCTGCATTCCTTGGATGCTTTGGTCGATATCCCAGAAAGTGAATCCAATGAAAAGACCGCCGATAATCATAAGAAACAACTTGGCCATAATGTAAGTTGGTGACCGCCAGTACTGAGTGAACGTACGTTTACACACTTCTCGAAGTTGAATCCAATATGGCGCAGCGAATTTCCCTTCCAAATGCTTTCCGTCGTGTTTGGGAGGAATGGCCGCCAGATCGCGTTGCAGCTTGGAAATCTCGTCAGTCGTAGCTCTGCACTCGTCGGATTGACTCCAGACCTCGAACCAGTCACTCTGAACACTTGCTGTCGCTCCTGCTCCAATACACTCTAGAATGTATTCTGCAGGGTTTTCACTAATGTCACACTTTCGCGCACCATGTCGCTCGAAGTACGACAGTAGAGTCTTAGAGCTGGGACCAATATCTCCAAAATAAACAGTCTTTCCACCCTTTTTGAGCAGAAGTAGTCTATCAAACTCCTCAAATAGCGTTGCAGAGGGTTGGTGAATCGTGCAGAGAATCGACTGGCCAGACGCAGCCAAAGATTTCAAAAACTGCACAATTGACCAAGCCGACTGACTGTCTAGACCAGAGGTAGGCTCGTCCAAGAACAACAGCAGCGACGGTTTGGCAACAAGTTCTACACCGATCGATAGCTTTTTTCGCTGTTCAACATTCAAACCTCTACCAGCAGCACCTACGATGGCTTCGGCGTAGTCGGACATGCCAAGAAGATGTATGATTTTTTCCACGTATTCCAACTTTTCCTTGTCAGGGACATTTGCAGGCTGTCGCAATCGGGCCGCAAACTGCAGAGATTCCCTCACTGACGACTCAGCCAGGTGGAGATCTTGCTGCTGTACGTAGCCAGTTTTGCGCTGGAAAGTAGCATCTATGGGCCGTCCATTGACAAGCATATCACCTGTGATAACACCAAAATGAATTCGTTGAGAAAGAACATTGAGCAATGTAGTCTTACCAGCTCCAGACTCACCCATAAGAGCAGTCATGGTGCCGGGCTTGACATATCCTTGCACGTCATCTAAAAGCTTTCTCGTTTCTCCTCCTCCCACAGGAATAGTGTAATCGACGTGTTGCCAAGCAAATACTTCTCTATCTTCCGCGTTGCCACTCAATTCTCTGTTCATTTCTTCAGGGTTGGCCACTCGGTTGGCAGGTCCATCTTCACTGTCGAGATGCTCAGGCAAGTGACCACGCTTGAAAAGAAGGACATCACCACCACCTGAGACGGGTCGCAAAATCTCAGTACCTAAGGCATTAAGTACCAAGAAAAAGATCCACAAGCCAACAATGATACCGAAGTTCCTCCAGGCATGATCCCACTTGTAGTCGTAGGAAGCATTTATATAGTTGTCTCCAAGAACATCGGGCTGGCCACTGACAGAACCAGCAAACGCACACACCTGGTTGGAAAGAGGTGTGTTTTCATAGCCCGGACCCGATGGGATTAACTCATTGCATGGCATTTGTCGCCCATGAAACTCATTCGCCATGAGTGACTCGAATCCATAGGCCAGCGGGTTCAGCCAATTCAACCATCTAAACCAAGGGTGCATGGACTTGGTTGGGATAATATAGCCTGTGTAGACTGAAACGATTAGAACACCGACACCAGCGATCGCGTTTGCAGTCGCGGCGCTCTTGGTCCAGGCAGCGATCATTTGGAAAAAGGCCGTGAGACATTGAGTTGTGATTATCAGAATAAGCAGAAAGAAGAAGAATTGGCCAGCGGTCTGCTTCAGGTTTGCCAAAAAGTAAAGAATAATCGAAAAACAGATCAAAGTGGCAAATTTAAGAGGAAACTGACTTAAGACACCTTGCAGGGCTTCAGCAGACGGTCGGTAGAAGGAGTAACCCTTTTGTTTGAGCAAAATGGGCCGGTTCTCGAACGAGTGGGAGATTTCTGCCAACGAGTTCAATGCGTTGTACAGAAGAGCAAAGAACAGAACTCCACCCCGCGAGAACGCTCCTGTGGTGGTATCAGCAATGTTGAAATAAAGGGACCCAATAACCAACGACTGGATAATACTTCCAGCAATGTTGGTAATGGTATAAGCCATATCTCCTCTAAGCCGCTGAATGCCTCGCTTCATGGTCAGTAATAACTGCGCTCGGTATACCAGCGGGTAACGCGAGGTTTTGAACTGCCTCTTCTGCTTCTGCTGTTCGACAAAGTTCTTCCTAAACCGATCAACAGTGCCCTGCCCGCTGGTAGACGACTCGTAAGCTTCAATTTCTTGCATGAGACGTGCTCTTTCGGGGGAGTTTTTCCAGTAGGCCTCAAACTCCTTGGCCGTCTTGGGCACTTTTTCCTCGAAACCAGGCTTTACCTGTCGCCCGTTCGGGTCCGTGACTGCCGTCAGAAACTCAGGAGTACTCTGACGGGCCGGGCAATCGTAGCCCATATTCTCAAAATATGCCTTTGCTTCTTCAGCAGGACCAAAATACACTTGACGGCCCTCGTAGAGGACAGTCACTTTGTCGTAAAGCTTGTAAATGTTCTCACCAGCCTGGTAGATTGCCACAACAGCTGCGTTGCCCAGGAAGTTAGTTCCAGCTCGAATGGCATGGTTGTACTCCAAAGCAGTTGAGGCATCGAGACCTCGCGTCGCATTATCCCAGCAGTAGACTGAACCACGAGAAGCAAGCGCCTCGGCGATAGACACTCGCTTTCTTTCACCGCCAGACACACCACGGACGTAGTCGTTACCTACTTTGGTGTTGAGGGTATGTCTTAGGCCAAAGACAGTGGCAAGGATCTCGACGAGGTTATTTTGGAAATCGGTTCGCGTAGATCCTTCGAGTCGCGCTCTGGGGGTTCTGCAAGCCACTGCGAAACGCAGAGTTTGATCTACGGTGATGTGAGGAAAGTGAACGTCCACTTGTTAGTATGTGCCACATATGTAGATATCCTCCTGTGTAAAAGAGAACGCTTATACGTACGCTCTGGGTTGTATATCACTTGGTTCTTAAAATTCTTCAACATCTCTTCCTGACTAGCCCCGTCATACGTAATGGTGCCTTCCACGCCCTTGAACTGGTCAATTTCACCAGCAATGGTTTTCAGCAAAGTGGAGCATCCCGATCCGGGTCGTCCCACCACAAGAAGCATTTCGCCTGGGCGAATGAGCGCATCAACGTTTTCAATCAAATTTCGAATAGGAGGTTTCCCCAGCTTGCGGAAAGCCAGAGGAAGCATAGCTACGCTACGCAACATCTCCCCCACAGATGGATTAAACGAAGACGCAGCATCAATTCCTTTGGAAGTCAGCCCTCGCATCACCACACCGGTCTGGTTCAACTCAAGTCCCTCTTCGTGCATTTTCAGTACAACGGTATTGAGTATGACCTTGAGATCAAAATTGTCCGGGTCAACATCAATTTTCCCGTCCTTGAATCTTCTGGTCGACAAAACTCGGGTGAGAGACTCGAGACTAGGAAGCACGTCCGGGCCATCCTGCAAAGCACGCGACATGCGACGTACCAAGGCCGTGTCTGGATCCTGATTCTCTAAGTCGTCCTCAGGTCCCATGTACGGCTGGGGCATTTCACTACTGGCAGCAGTGGTGAAGTCGGCCCGCGGGCGTCCTGATGGTGTATTATTCTCCTCCAACCCCGGTTCTTGTGAACGCGGGTCCATTGGATCCAAGTCGGCCATGGTGACTTAACAAAGCTTTGGCTCTTTTATGTCTTTTCAATATAGCGCAAAGCTGCAGCTCTCTTCCTGCAGGTACAATATGCAAAAAGCTTCAGTTGCTCAGGTACTTGAAGGAGCGTATTACACAAGTGTTCTGGGCGGCCACAAAAAAAACAGCAGTTTACAAACAGTTTAAAACGCAGCAATCAGCCCCTTTTTCAAAAACACAATTTAAACATCGGACTGACCTAGCGTTATATAGTACCGCTCATAGTTTCCTTGTTGTTATGCGGTCTAAATAGCCTGTCCGAGAACGTAATGAGATCGGCAAAGCATCGAACAATGCATATCACAATACGAGCGAAGTAAAAATGAAAACTGAGACTTCTTCAAGATCCAAGGGTTCTCTTGGCACTTGACAGCAGTCACAGTAACTATCCAAGCCACCGGTCGATACCAACAGACAGAGCCGAATGTTGCTTGAAAAAAGTGAGCAAGGTTTGTTGTTCTTGCTTATGTTCCGATTAATCATGCTAAATTTCACAGGACATATTCTTTTTTTCCACACCTCGATCGCTGAGTTAGCTTAACTTATTGTATGTAATCGACCCACCTTTGCCGTTACTTTGCACTGCACGGGGCGTTGTTAGCAAAGCAAAACCCCTCGGTGTTCGGACCAACTTTAAAACTATGGGCCGAGAGTGCAGATCTCCAATCATTCTCATTCCAAACGTAAGCAGCGAGAAGACCCTTAGTTAATCGAGATCTCTCAAGATCTAACTAGAGGTTTAAAGTCTATGAAATCCTTGTGAAGGACTGGTAAAGACCCACCAAAAAATAAATTCACCGTGTTTCTGACTTGGCTTCTTCCTTGAATGATCGTTCTCTTCACAGGGTTGAGAAGGATACCGGCTGGGCTCTGCGATATCTCCGATCCGGAAAGAAGGTTTGATGTCAGATCTCGGGTTAATTTTTGATAAACGGAATGAAATAAAGTAAATCCGGCATATGGAAGAGTAGAGAGTTTCTTCCCGAGAGGAGCTTCTTTTACGCATTATTTGTAATGTTATAATGCTATTGTGTATGTAATGTTTGTAATATTTGACTTATCGGAAAAACTTGTAGCTATTACGGGTTTCCGATTCGATCTGCAGTGCCTCGCTTCACAAATCCTCGACCTTCTGCGAAGCAGAACAAACCCGCCCCGGGAGGGGCCGCCGGAGGCACGTAGACAGCACTGCCTTCTCCGTTAGGTTTATCTTAACATGTATACATTTTCTTGAAAGTACAGCTACTATTCTTTTTTTTGTTTTGGGAAATCACTTTAGTGCCTTGCTACAGCCTCGAGAATCATCTTCTTGGCAACCTCCAACTGTGCTGCGGTCCCTCGTAGCGTAATCACCTCGTCGGCACCGGCGTCTGCTCGTGGAACTGTAATCACACACTTCGACGTTTGACGAATTTTGTTGACACGACTTCCTTGAGGCCCAATGACTGCTCCGTATTTGGTGGCATCGGCGAGCCAGAGGAATCCAGTCGCATCGTGCGCCTCCAGGTCCTTAACAGCAGCTTCAACCAGCTTTCGGCCCTTGGCACAGTTTTCGGGAGTTCCTCGCAACTTCCAAGTAACCGGCTTGCTACTACTGGACGACGACCCTTCACTGTCCGGCACCACATGAAACTTGTAGTTCAGAGAAGATCCATCATCGTCACCAGACGATGCGTCTCCAAATGCCTCTTTGGGTACAGGAATAGCAGGGGATCGAGCATTGCGGCCAAATTCAACCCTCAAGTCCAATTCATTGCTCAGCTTCTTTGAAAGTCGCGCCATCAAATCCGAGTGTAGGTTACGGTCTATCTGGATTTCCTCGGTGTACGCTGATTTGGACAACTCCAGAATCCTCTCCTTGACCTGCTCAATCACAGCCTGGGATTCTCCAGTAATGCGCACTTTGTTGTCCAGGTTACCTTCTTCGTCAACTGAACCGCGCTTAGGGATATTGATGCTAACACTAAACTCTTTCTCCAGTTGCTGCTTAACAAGGCCCCCAGGTCCAACCAAAGATCGATTGCTCTCAACAGGCACTCCCACATAGTCTGTTATGAGCTTTTCGCGATCACTGACAATCTGCTTGATGCTCTTCACAATCTTGCTCACCACCTTCTTATTGCCGTAGACTTTGATGACCGAACTCTTGGAACCAGCCGGCGGCACTTGAATGGTCCGAGCCTGAGTTACTTCAGGTGCCTCTTCCGATCCACAGGCTTTGGCAATAATCTCTCGTCTAGCCTGGCCACCGGGCCCAATGATCAAAGCGTGGTATTTGGGATCCACATCTACAGTCTCTTCCACTATTTCGCCAAATTCTTTAACAATATCCTGGATTTTAGTTGCTGCAGATTTCACCCCTGTCTTGGTCCCAACCAGCTCTATGCCCACTCGCAGCTTGGCCTTTTCTTCCTTGGATAACGATGCAGGTACTTCCTCATCCTGAACATTGATCCTCGTGTCGGTAGCGTCTTTGATTTCGTTGATGTATTCCCCTTGTCGGCCAATGATTCGGGGCAAAGCGTTAGCAGGAACCATAATTGTCTCTGTGTAGCTGTGCTCTACCTCGTAGTTGACCAGGTCCATAAGTTCCTCCTTTGTCTTGGCAACTCCTCTCGACGGTCCTCGGATCAAAACCTCGTCCTTCTTCAGATGATCAGGATCGTCTTCGCCGCCGTCAGCCCCCGAAGAAGTCCTCGGAAACCGTATCAGCACGTCATATCTCTCCTTGAGTCGTCGCACGAACTTCCCGCCTTGACCGATCAATGTCGGGTGGTGCTCGCTTGCAATCTTAAGACGCACTGTCGTCTCGTCGGCAAGTCTCTTACCCATCGCTACAATTCGAGACTTGGCCTCATCGGCGTTTCTCTTGAATCCTTTCACATAACCATTTCCAGTCTCATCGACCTCTATTTTCACGCCAAATTCATCTCTTAGTTTCCCCACATTTGATCCTTGTTTCCCAATGAGCTTATTGAGATGCTCAACTGGGAAAGTGAATTCAGTGGTATAGCTGCTCAGCACCTCGTAGTTGTCACTTTCTTCAACAACCTGATTGATTGATGCAACTACTCGGTCGACCTCAGATTTGAGACCCCGTACCCAAACACTCGAAGTGTCAAACTTGGACCCATCCTCTGTTGTCGCAACCTTTGGAACACCGAATCTTACCGACACCAGAGGCTCAGATTCAGAACTCCCTCGCAGGATAGCATGCAATGTAGTGCCACCGGGTCCTGTAATGAACTTGTGCTTCTCATGCGGCACCGAGATTACAGTTGAAGTAATATTTTTCTGCTTCTCTCGAATCTCGTCGAATTTGGCATTAGCTCTAGCCAACGCCTCCGCAATTTCCGAGGCTCCCGGTGCAAAATCGTCCTCATCATTGTTTTCGTCATACACCAAAACAACGTGTGTAGAGATTTTGGGATCCTGCGGTAAGATGGCATCCACCTTCTCTTCCTGCTTGATAGCCTTCAGAAGGTTCCCGCGCGTGATGGAGGCAAAGAAGAACGGATCAAGGTCTTCAATCACTGCAACACGACCAGGCCCGTAGTTATTAACTAATGAAACCAACCCTTTCTTTGCATCTTTGATTTTCTCAGTATCTGTTCCAGTTATCTCGTAAACCACGCCAGTCATCTCGTTCGACGACGAGTACAGATCGGTGAAGCTAGGCACCGTGATAACCACGTTGTGAGACTTTTCGATTTCCTGCAACTTGGCCGTCTTTTTGAAAAATGAAGTAATGCTTCGCGCATGGCTTAACGATTTGTCGTGGGCTTTTGAGATGTCCAAGGTCAGAGCCTTGATGTCCTGCGTCAACGAGTTGATAAGATCTTTCGCCTCGTCCAGTTTACTCTTTGGTCCAAACAGCTCCAGCGAGTCCTTTGTGCTTGCAGACGGTACTGCAGAAACTCCAGTCTCTTTCAAAACCTTGCCAGCATCTACAAACTTATGCTTAACTTGAGATAACGGTAGATATGCAGTACCGTGGCTAACCGCCATTTCCCTTAAAGCGTCTTCAATGTGTGCTCTAGTATCTAGAACGGCACCTCTTGCGCCAAAAATGCTGATGACACCTCCATTAGAGACATTTATTTTGACTCCGCTTTCCTCACTTAGGCTGTTAATGTCGTTTTTTATAAAAGGCAGCAGTTTGGCGTCTGTGCCAGTTATTTTGCTAGTGACCTCTCTCACTTTTGAGTTTATAATGCTGTTAATATCTGCAATTGCCATCTTCACACCTTCCTCGTCTCCTTCTATTGTCACATCAACTAGCTCCTCCTCTTCATCTTGATCTTCATCGCCTTCACTTCCTTGGCTCCGTTTGAGATCGCCGCTTCCCTGCGATTGCTCATCGGGTCGCTTCCCAACTTGAATAGCAGTCCCACTTCGCTCTATAATGGGCCGTAGAGTGGACCCCTTGGGCCCGATGATGGCAGCTCGCGTTGAAGCGGGAATTTGTATTTTCTGAGTCAATTTGATACCAAGATCTCTTAGAAGTTCTCGCTTTGCCTTTCGCACACTGTCCGGAAGTCCCTTCACTACGAAAGTAGTGTGACCGTTTGCCTTGCTAGTCGAGCTCTCGATAGAAGTATTTGTAGCCTTGCGAACTTTGAGGACCACTTCGCCAATGATGGTTTTTGCATTGGGGGCTTGTTGCCCTGCCTTCAGCGTAAATACATCCGTGATGGCACCCGATCGAGCAACACCAGACGCCGGAGAAGAACTACCAGCAGCACTCAAGGTTGGTGAACCGGAGCCGTTCCAAGTTTTGGTTTGATGCTTGCTATCACTAGCTGCTGGAGACGCCTGCCCCGAGCCAGTTCTGCCCCAAACACCCAGCCCACCTCCGTTAGTATTACCGCTTACAGCCACCGGCTTCAGAGCAAGACTTGGAAATGCATCCAGTGATCCGATATCGATTTTGCCCTCT
The DNA here is from genome assembly GCA_030579595.1 of Spencermartinsiella europaea. Taxonomy (NCBI): domain Eukaryota; kingdom Fungi; phylum Ascomycota; class Dipodascomycetes; order Dipodascales; family Trichomonascaceae; genus Spencermartinsiella; species Spencermartinsiella europaea. Next base: position 216,053 of record JAKTRG010000003.1, read on the forward strand.
TGCTTTTGTGAGGATGACGATGACGAAGCCTCAGCTGTGGGTTGCTGGTCTGACGAGATTTCCTCGGGAAGCTCGACATTAGGCTTGTCTGCAGATTGCGCATCTGCATTTGACGACGAGTGTTTGGCCATAAGGGCTTCTGCTAAAGAGGATCCTTCCGACATCTTGTTAGAAAAATGGACTAATATAAGGAATAGGGATGAATGGGTGAAAGGTCCAAAGGAGTAGATTAATTGAGAGAACGAAAATTCGCAAGTGCTGGAAATTGACAGGGATGATGAAAAGAGTGGTAGGCCCCGGCTGTCGGTTCTAGGCTATCTTCTTCCGCAAATTGTCCACCAGAAAATCAAGTGAAAAATCAAATGAAAATTCAATGGTATTTGCACTTAAGAGAAAAATGTTGGCAATTGCAGCGTCAGGCTCAGCAACAAGCTGCCATTATGTTCTCCATTAAGCTTACTTCAATTCTCAGCAACACATGCAAATATTGCAACGCAGTCCTAAAGCCTCGGACTCAGGTAGTCAAGTCTTTCAGCATCTGGGTCTTTTCTGAACACTACCATAATTTTCCAGCCTTCTCCGCGGACAAATACCCTCGTTTCTTTTCTGGACTACAACTCTCTTCGAGTAACCTCCTCGCACAGCCCTTCATCTCTCTACCAGCATCTTTCTCCTCTACATTTCGGATCCGTTGCGGTCCTAATTTGCTCATCATTTCCCAGTTATGGAATCCACATACCTTCTGGAAATTTCGCTTCAATGATCTGGCAGAAACGAATAGGTATTTCACACAATTTCGAAATTAACCAAAAACAATTGCTATAGACCAGCTTGACCACCCGTGGTTTGTTTTCCTTTTCGGTTCTTTTGAGCGCAGCCTGGAAGCTTTTTCTAACGAAAAGCACTGCCTTGGTTGTAAGGGTTTAGTGTGAAAAGGCTACGTATAACTTTAGGGCACTATTTGCGATTTAACCCTCTCGGACCCAGCAGGGTTAGGACCAAACTTATATGCGGGGTGCAAGAGCCAACATGGGAGGAGAGTGTGTCAGTCAGTGGTATGGAACGAAGACGGCTTAGACTATAATTGAACTGAATGAGTCGAAAATTACAGAGTAGGTGCGAGTCAGATGGGTCAGTTGTGGTGTAAAAAGAAGTGTTTTGAAAGCTACTCAACACAAAGATCCTCGTTTGATACTATATTTGATCTGCTATAGTTAAGGAATTCAACTATACAGAAGTTTCTAACACTAGGTAAAGAAGGCACACTCGTATTCAAGGCAATTGTACGAAAGAAATAATAATTCTCAAAAGGAAAGTAGAAAACACGAATCTGAGACATCTGATATTGTTGAAGCATACGTTAAAAAGAGTTTACAAGTCAACTCTAAGCTAGTCAATTATTGTGTTCTCTCTTCATCTATTTTAGTTTCCGATCTTTTATGGTAACACCTTCACGATCTATTCTCTTTATAATGCTGTCCTCTTTTCAATAAGTATTGCTCCCTCCGACCTACTAAGCAATTGAGAAACGAAAAAAAAGAATGGGCCGAGCTGGGAATTGAACCCAGGACCACTCGCATATTGTGTGTAAGACAGAGTTAACCCTATCCTCGCCCAAAGCGAGTATCATACTACTAGACCACACGGCCGCAACTATACGTTGATCATTTTTAGAAGCATAGTTAAAGGCACAGTGCAGAAAACGACTTCGAACCTGTCTTGGCCAGAACTCAGCCAAACAGCAGAATCATAAAGTAAAAGTTATGTCATAGGTTCTTCTCTTGTCTAATTATGACTCAGAGATTGAATTATTAACTCTGTGAGATTTTTAACGCGTGAAAAAAATGTTCAAGAAATTGGCTATTGGAGGGTTTGGACACATGCGGCATATGGCTGAAATCTTGAATGTAGAACACCAAGAGGCCCAGTGTGACGGCCTAATACCTGGTGAGTCGACCTATAGTAGATAGCATTCAATTATTTAGTGCGATTTTAAACGAGTCGACTATGACATCCTTTCAAATCAATAGGCCCCTTGCGTGTTTCTTGAGACTTTCTAAACTGTAGGACTCGGCCAGCTAGCAAGAAATCATTTGGGCCCTTGATAAATATTTACCGGGTCTTTTTATACGTTCCAGTGCATCCTCAGAATACACTTTTAAAGCAAGAACCCAGATGTATCATTTGTAGGCATTATATACCAGTCAAGTTATAGAGTAGGAAATTAGATCACATATATCTGCAGCCTGGATCCTGAGGAAATTGTTTGATAAACCGCAAGAGATTCAAATCATAGATCATACTGCACATCCTGAGTAGAGATTTCAGAGAGAGGAAGTACATTATGTATATACATATATATCTGCTAGTCTACACTGTGAGTCCTCGAGCACGGGATGGGTACATGGGTGGATGAGCCAGTAACTGCCTACAATGTGAACATCTTAAGCTTGAATACCGCGAAGCGGACCAACCCTCCCCGGCAGGGGCCCCGCCGGAGGCGAGCCTACCCCGACGATTGATTAAACGACCTATTTCTTTGTCTGGTAGACCGAGAAAGCGCGACTTTTGACCCTTCACCTGAATACTTTAGCACTTGGGTCAGGGGGGAACAACAACAGTACCGCATTTCAGTGCGCTCACCAAAAAAGTTTACTATAAGAAATACCTACACTGCTTCCTCCTCGACGCCTTCACTAGCGTTGCTCATCCCCTGGTGTTGGAATTCCCATGCAATTCCAAAACAATTGTTGCATGTTATAACGTTTTCTGAGCTCCCTGCATGCAAGGATTATATAAATTGTAATATGGGAACCCCTGAAAGCACCACAACTTGACAAGTAATTAGGCTTTTTTTCTTAACATTACTGGGTTATCGGCAATCCCCCTTACAGTGCAAGAGGTTCAAAGCTACAAAGGACAAAATACAAAAAAGCAAAATCTATAGATGTATAATATAGTTATAAAAACTGGCTGGGCTTATTCTTCCTGTTAGTAGAAAGTTGCTCACATTCACGCGTTAACTTATTAAACTATGAGTTCTAAATTTTGGCTCTTGGTTGCAAACCTCTTTGCGATCAAGAAAAAAGAGGCAGAAGAACGCAACAAGCACCAGGTGAAGCGTAGGAGTTCTTCTAGCACCGTTGGTTCTAATCGTAGGAGTTCAATTTTCAATGGCGCGTCTTCCCCTGGATCCGTAAAGAATGTAAAATCCAAAAGGTCATCTCAGCTATTCCGCTCCGGCGAATCTAAGCCTGACAGCAGCAGGACTGCGACTGCTGGTAGCAACGACTCTTTTCGGAAGAGTCTGGCACCTCCTAAGCTTGATTTAAATTTCGGTTCTGAATTGGTGCCGGAACCGGCCAACAACTCTAGCAGTGTGGCGGGCAAAGGAGCGAAAGAGTCGTTAGACAACACGTTGATCTCCCCTGCTTCCGATCGCGTAAACAATCTGGACTTCAAACTGGATTTGGACCTCGAATCTGAAATGGAGAACGTACTGAAGAGGCAACAGCCTAAAGAAGATGATCTGGCAGCGTTATACAACGCCATCGTGGATTACACTGGATATGATCCGCTGGAAGGTTTAGACGAAGAGGCAAAAGTCAGTCGCGTAGAGAGCGAGATTCGCGGTATTCAGAGCCGCGGCACGGCCATTAAAGAAGAAGCAGAAGGAGAAGAAGCGCAGGGAGGTGAACTAGCAGGGAAAAACGCGAAACCAGACCTGAATATGAAAGAGGACGACAGGCAAAAAGACCTCACTGGACGTTTACAAGGAGACTCAAAGATCGAACTGAATTCTCAGTTGGAGTCCAACGGTGGGGGCTCCGCCACATTATTAGTTGTAGAAGACGCGAAACCAGCTGATATGCGCACAGGTGAAGCTAGTAGTGCCATTTCTGACGGTAAGAATTATGACAATGCCGCAGGTGACACTCCTACAGATGTCATTGCCGCAGCAGTAACGACAGTAGTAGCATCAGACTCCACTGGGAGTGAAATTAAGCATAAAGAGACGTCTGGTAGTGAGAATAAAGGAGAAAATGCGTCTGCATTGGAAGTTGCGTCTGGAACAGTGTCTCAAACAGTACCCTCTGTGCCCTCTGAACTTGAAGAGCCTTTAAATAACGACAGGCCGGAAAGTATTATCACGCAAGAAAGTGAGACGCAAGGAAGTGAGATCACCAGTGAGGACGAGTTAGAGAAAATGGGCATTTCAGAAGGAGTTTCAAATGTTTCAACGGGCTCGGTCGCTCGTAATGAGTTAAAAGACGCAGAACTCCTGGATTTTCATACCGAACCGGCTGAGGCCCCTGTTAGTTCTTCCCTGAATGCTGAAGATTCGGTTGACACTTTCCCAAAGACTGAAGAGAGCTTTGCATCGGCTAGAGAGCTGAAGCCCGAAGAACCAGCCGAATCTTCCGTAAAGGCTGAGGAGAATGCCAAAGGGGATTTTGAAACGACTACAGATGTTGAAGTCGACCCCTATGAACCACCATCAGAGACAGATGAGAAGTTCAAAACCAGCACAGACGCCACTTCCGAACAACCCGCTGAATCGGCACCAGAAACCAGTGAGACGTCTGAAAATACTGCTGAAATCACTCCAGAAGAGCCCACCATATTGACATTGGGAGCCGATGAGATATCAGGGGCCAACTCTAAAGACCCCGTTGAATCGGCCTCGAAATCAGAAAGCATATCGAAAGTTGAACAAGCACCGGGAACGGATGAGAGCTCAGACACCGACACAGAAGACCTCATTGAATCGCCCCCGAAATCAGAAGAGAAATTAGAAGGCATCTCGCAAGTTAAAACCAAAGAACCAATCGACGGCTCGCTGGAAGAAGAGAACAGCAATTCTGAATCAAGTGGACAAGTGAAAGGTGATGACGAATCTGTCAAATCATTATCACTTGAAACAGAAAAACAAGCAGAAACGACGATCCAAGGGGCCCAATCTGCCCAATCTGAAGAACAGCCGCCAATTGAACTTGTCACTAAGATTAACGAGACTATTGTCGAAACGCATGCTGATGGCTCTAATGGAATCAATAATTCTCTTCCTTCTCCTGCTGATTCGTCGCCCTCTACACAACATGATGATGAAGATGAAGATGGATTTGACTTTGCAGACATAACTGAAGAAGAGATGTCTCAAGTTGAAGCCCAAATTCGCGAAGTAGAGGCTGCACTTTCCAGTGTTGATGCAAAGATCAATACTGTGAGAAGCGTTTCGGGGTCTCTTGGAGGAAAAGGCAGTGCAGTTGTTCGAAAGGAACTTAAAGTGCTGACTCCTCGACAGTCCCAGGATTCTTTAAATGTCTCCAAGAGAGTTGCTTCAGCTATCAAACCAAAGGCTGTAGTCAAAAAACAGGTGAAGGCACCTGAAAAGGAAAACTTGGAGACTGACGAGGAGATCTTTGTCTACACCTCCTTTGCCAATGCTCAATTTGGTTTAAACGCTGATACCAACCGAATGACAACCATTTTGCAGAACAACCGCATTGATTTCCAGTTGGTCGATTTAGGAACTAATGAACGCGCAAAGAAATTATGGAAATGGCGCAGCAAGGGCAAGAAACTGCCTGGCATAATCCGAGGAGAAGAGATTCTAGGGGTAAGTTATATTCGCGAAAGTAAAGTCTCAAATTTTTTTTTTGACTAACAAGAACTTGGATGATTTAGAAGAGGCCAACGAGTTTGGTGAAGTCGAAGACTTTCTCTTTGACCCGTGCTATTAGCACCTCTCATGAAACAATTTAACTTAAATATTTATATAGTCTGTGTCTTAAAAGGAGATTGTCACATTCCACTATGATGTGTCTCGTGTCTCGCCCTTCTGCGAAGTAGAACCAATCCTCCCCGGGACGGGCCGCCCGAGGTAAGTAGTCATGCGAATAGTGAGACTTTATCAACCGTTCTCTCTAGGAAGATTCGGGGTTTAAGTTAATTCATATTCAAGGGTTCTTATCTTATCTGACGTGGGGTGTGAACTCTACACCGATAAAAAAAATTCGACGATCTTTGAACTTTTTTCTCCTCACCTCAGTAAAAAGTTGAACATGTCGGACTCGGACTATTCAGATGATTCCGACTACGAGGACATTTCTACGTACCAGACTACATCGGTATCGTTAGGCTTTGCTGATAAAGAGCTGGGTCGCAGTGAAAAACTTTCTCCTTTAGTGAACAGGCTAGGAGGTGCCCCTATATGGCTTTCGGAAAGCTCGAAACCTGCTCCTGAACTTCTTCAATGCACATCTTGCAATGGTCCAATGGTGCTGCTCGCACAAATAAGTGCTCCATTAGAAAACACGTTCTATGATCGGGTATTGTACGTTTTAACGTGCCTCGAGCCCTCATGCCGAAGAAAAGAGGGCTCAGTGAAAGCTATCAGAGGAATCCGCAGGGATGAGGTCAAGGAGAATCAACAGAGACAGAAAGAAGAAGAGGACAAAAAGGCAAAGGAGGATTTCGATGCTTTTAATAAACAGAAAGAGGAGGAAAGGCTAAAAAAGCTGAGCGACATAGGGAATCAACTGACCAGTGGAGGAGGTTCTGAAAACCCCTTTGGAGGAAACCCATTTGGCAGCTCAAATCCTTTTGATACATCAAAGGCAGATAAATCAGATGATACGAGTGCTGGAGTTAGTGGAGATAAAAAAGGCAGCAAGAGCAATGTCGGTGGAAAAGAGAAGACCGCGCAGGATGCAATTAAAGCTGAATATAATGGGCCGGTCTATAGTGGCAGCAGCAGCGAGTTTTCAAGCTACCTTCTGCAGGTAGAATCTGAGTTACTTACTCCAACCGAGCAGCCGCTTGATAACTTTAATGTTGAATTTGAAGAACCTGGAGAGGGCGAAGAAGAAGAGGGAGAATCAGCAGCGTCGGCATCCGTATCTGCAAAGGAACTTGCAAAGCAGAAGGAAAGGGGAAATATCATAGACAAGGATTTCCAGCACTTTGTTGATATCATCGACAACAATCCCGAGCAGGCTGTGCGGTACGACCGGCCTCTTAAGCCTCTGCTGTATTCTAGCTCAGATAAAGCTGCCAAGATTTTGAGTTCGTCACTACCCGTCATTCCCAAATGCCCTCTATCTGGTGGTGAGCGTATCCTGGAGTTACAGTTGGTCCCGCATGCAATCACCATGCTCGAGACAGGCGTTGAAGACATTGAGCGAGGGATGGAATGGGGTTCTATCTTTGTGGCGACCAGCAAAGATGATGCCATGCCTAAGCTGAGCGAGGAAGGCGTAGGTTACACCGAAGAATGGGTCGCAGTACAGTGGGAAGAAGTTGATGAATATCTAGCGAAAAAGTGATGGGCCCCAACTGACGTGCCTGATATATATATTTCCAAAAAGTTCTTGCCACATGCACATACAATATAGAAAATGGATGTATACATCGATTCATCGTCTGTGGAAGCCAAATTTCACTGTTAAAATTGGATATCTTCCCCAACTAAATATTCCTATCAGTGTATCATATAAGATAAGATTTATAATTATATACAAAAAAGTATTATATTTACATGACATATATCTACAGGTGACGAGGAACTATTATCTCTTGAAACGTCTGAATTACGTCTCCAGCCTCAAACTTATCCCAGTCCTTGAAAGCAACTCCACACTCCGTGTCCTTGCGCACCTCGGTTACTTCATCCTTGTGGTGCTTCATAGAAGTGAAAGTTCCTTCGTAGATTGGTTTCCTATCACGCAGCACTTTGACCTTGTCCTTTCTTGCCAGAAGACCATTCGTCACTCTGGAACCGGCCACCAACGTTTTGCTATTCTTTTTAGTAGTGATGCTAAACACCTCCTTGATCACAGCCTCTGAAATGACCTTGTGGTTTATCTCAGGTTCAAGCTTGGAAACTAACATCTCGGTAACCTGCTCCACGAGCCGGTAAATAATATTATGCGATTCAATTTGGATCCCAGAGCGGCCAGCCTTCAAAAGGATGTCCTTCTCGGATTTGAGATTAAAGGTGAGGATAACGCCCTTTGACGATTCAGCCCTAGTGATATCACTCTCCGAAACAGGACCCACGCCGCTATACAAGACTCGTGCTTGTACTTCGCTATTGCCGAGCCCGTTGATACTATCTGCGACTGCTTCAGCCGATCCACTAACGTCTGCTTTTATAATGAAGTTGACATTTGTGGGTCCAGAGGAACTGGCATCATCTTCAGCCTCTTCCTCAACTGGTAGGCCCAATTTGAGGCGCTCTTTCCGTTCTTCCTCTTTTTCGTTCTCAATGTGCATCTGAATTCGTTTCTCATTAATGGCCATAATGTCATCAGCTTCCTTCAACACACTCTCTCGAGCCAATCGGTTTTCCACAACCTGTCTCGCCAAAGTTTCATTCTCCGCCTCTAAAACCATGTCACCGGCTTCTGGCAGCTCGCGCCATCCGAGAACCTCTACCGGTGTGCCTGGTCCGGCAGATTTGATAACCTTGCCAGCATCATCTCGTAAAGAGCGGATCTTGCAGACTTTCGTGCCAGCCACTAGAACAGAACCCACTTTGGCAGTTCCTCTTTTCACTAAGACTGTGGCAACTGATCCAAGTCCCTTTTTAACTTGACTTTCAATAACCCACCCTTCTGCTTTATCCTCAACAGGAGCCCGGATGTCTAGAACTTCCGACAAAGTCAGAATAGCCTCCTCGAGCTTGTCGATTCCTTCTCCAGTTTTACCAGATATCTTCACCACCTGTGTGTCTCCGCCATAATCCTCGACATCAACATCATTAGCAGCCAAATCTGCCACACACTTTTCGGGGTTGGCACCTTCTTTGTCCATTTTGTTTAAAGCCACAATCATTGGAACGCCTGCGTTCTTTGCATGTTTGATTGCTTCTTTGGTCTGAGGCTTGACAGAATCGTCAGCTGCCACGACGAGAATGACCAGATCGGTCACGTTAGCACCCCGCTGGCGCATGTTCAAAAACGCAGCGTGGCCCGGAGTGTCTAGAAAACAGATTTTCTTATTGGAAGAAGCCATTTTGACAGAAAACGCACCAATGTGCTGAGTAATTCCTCCAAATTCGCCGTCAACAACCGACGACTTTCGCAAGTAATCGAGAATTGTGGTCTTTCCGTGATCCACATGACCCATAATCGTCACAATTGGCGGTCGAAGTGGTACCGTAGTGAGGTCCTTGGGAGGAGGTGCAGGGAACAAATCTGCTCCTTGCTGGTCATTGACTACGACGTTGTAGCCCAGTTCATCAGCAATGAGCGAAGCTGTTTCTTCGTCTATTATATAGTCGTGGCTTACATTATCGAATCCCAGTCGCTGCATCCTGTTCTGGAGGAATGTGAGTCGAACTTTTAGAACGGTGGCCAGATTATTTACGGATATAAACCGGGGCAATGCAATAGTGGGTCTGGTTTTCTTCAGCGTCTTTACAGTGCGTTGTTTTTTGGGGGTGGTAGTTTGGAGATTAGGCCGGGTTTCTTTAGACGAGTTTGAGCTTCTGTCATTCTGCTGCATATTTCGGATCGGTTTTGCAGAATTTTTACTAGGCATTGTCCTATCGTTCCGGGACCTGTCGCCATTATTAGACTCAAATCTCTGACGATTTTCTCCACCTCTAACGCTGATATTTCTGCCACCATTACTAGACTCAAATCTCTGTCGGCTTTCCTGTCTTTCAGCTCCATCTCTAGCAGCATTAACATTGGGTCGTTCTCGTTCTCGATTGCCATTCTTTTCAAATCCCTCCCGTCCGGATCTCTGCCTATTATTGGATCTGGATCCCTCATGTCGGGGTGAGTTCGAGCTGGAATTCAGCTTCCTTTGCCTCGAAGTTTCGCCAGAACCACCTTTAGGAGAATTTCTCAGTGATGGTTTATCTGAATTTTGGACATTTGCAAACCGTGAGGCAACTCCACTGGCAGGCCCTGTCTTTGGCACAAATCGATTTGATCTGTGAAAAGTGGCATGTAACTCTGCTTGCGGTGAACAATGAAAGGACCTACAAAGCAATCCAGCTCTTCTAAAGCAGCGACTGCGACAAATGCTCATTATAATGTCAAAAAGAGCTGCATCAAATGCCGCTTCAAACAATCTGCCTTTCAGTTATGCCTACAAAAAATCAAGTTTAAAATAAAATATCATGATGAAATTTAAATTTTGGCCGTCGGTTCTGCGGCATTGTACCACTCAATATGCGGCGCATGAATCTGTAATCCTGATGAAGAGAACGCGAGATGGGGTACTGAGCGAAATTGTTATACGGAAAGCTTCGTAGTTTGCCACTATATATATATATATATAAATATACTTAATTAAATTCCCATGATGGGCAGACGCTCCAGTTTTTCGATAATGCGGTCCAGTTCTATGAAGTTAGCAGGATCCATGGCAAAGGCCCTGTGCTTCTTGGACTGGACATGGTCAGGAAAACTTTCGTACTTCACCTGGCAGTTTTCACAGTATGCTTTTTTCTTCTCTCCTCCACTCTTCCTTCCTCCTCTTCCAGCGTCATCTCGACGGGCTGCTTGGTTGCTATTATCATGGTGATTATTAGTATGGCCCCCATCAGGCTGCTGCAGTTTGGGAACCGGGGGTATAATTTGGGCAGTAGCAGTAGTAGCCCCACCAATGCGACTATACGGTTTGCTCAAAACTTTTCTCTGCAAATTGGAGATCTCCCGCGATGCCATCTGGCTCGGGACACCTGTCACGGGACCTGATCTATCGATGGATCCTCGAGCAGCAACCGACGTCATGGACTGATTGAGTCCCGACGCGTTGATTTCCACGTACTTACTGGTGGTGGCCCCGTTGGGTTGCCCAGGGTGGTTGTTGCTGGGTGCTATGCCTTTTGACGAAAGGAGCGATGCCTGTTGTTCGTTGTTCGACACGTCATCGGGTGTGTCCGGGGTGTCATTTCTATTATTATGATGAAGATGATGCTGATGATGATCATTTATGTTGTTTGTGTTGGCGGCAGCAGCATGGTGGTGAAGGTCGCCGCCAATATAAGCAGGGTCCTCTTTTATCCTTTTCAAATCTCCTCCTGCTCCTGGTCCTGCTATCAATTTTCGCTTCTTATCCTCTTTGCTGCTCGGACCTCCGTGAGTCACAAACGGACATCGTCCTGCCGGTGTGCTTTGCAAGACAGGCCAGTCGCCTGTGCTCTCGTCGAATGTGCGATATTCTTTGCGAATAATGGGCCGGTTGTAGTGGGTAGGGTCCCAAACCAGCAAATAAGCACCGTCAAAATAGTGAAAGTCGTCTCTTCGAGCGTTGGGATCGCGGTCGGTGTGACCCATGTATTTCTCTTCTCGAAGCAAATGCACAAGATTCAAGTCAGCCTGCCGTGTCTTGGGCGGGTCCATCGGACTGTGGCCTAGAAGATTGGTCATAAACCGAATGAGCTTCTCATAGGTCCATATTTTGATACCTAGCGACTTTGCCTTTTGAAGCACGTCGATTTGCTTCCCAGGATGGAAAGGTCCGTCAATTGACCGCTTTGTCACCACATGCGACACAGTCTTGTCAAAAAACGGAGCAAACTTTGCGCCTAACAGATACAGGTGCACTTTCACCCGCTCCACGCTCTCCTGATCGACTTGGTCAAAGTAAAACTTGGAGCTTCTGATGACCTCACGCCAGACGGCCCGCCATTCTTTGATGGAAAGTTCTTCTCCAGACACTACACCAGGCCTGCCATTGTGCTTCGCGTCGTGTTTTGCGTCGTGTCTCGCGTCGTGCCTCTTGCGCACTTGGCCGTTCTGGCTGTTCGCGTGGCCAGAGTAGATGTTGACATTGTTCTCACGCAGAGGAACGCGAGACATTGCGAATGGATGTCAGTTTAACCACGCGATTCTTTAAGCCTTTTTCAGTCCACTCCAAATCAAACCAACTGTACCAGTTACTCCAGGCACGCTTATTACAGTTTTGTCCCGACCCTAGTCACGCGAATTATGGAGTTCAGAATCGGCGTGTTTCTTCAAGTTTCCTCAACTTCTCAAGTTTGATGTTGATATCACAATACGATGTTGAAGATCGGCTGGATCGTGCCCGACTTGGAGAATTGTGGGTAAGGGTCCAAACACTGTGTGCCAGGGGGCGTGTTCTTGCGCCTATTCCTTTGGGGAGACGCCCCCATCGGCGCCCCAGATCACGTGCCGATTAAGTCAGGCAATTTAAGGGTCTGCGCGAAACGTTCAAAATTCGGACTGACAGAGGAGGAAATGTGTCAATTGGATGCTTTGAGTCTGTTTATTGTGATTTATATTCTCAGTTTGCGAATTCCTCGCGGTTACCACTGCTTTCGAGTCCCTACACCAGTCTCGCCAGGGCACGAGGGTTCCACAAGACATTCCAAGATCATCCCCCCGTTCCCAGATAGATCCCCCTCCGGGTAACAAATGTTCCTGCTAAGTAATAATACCTCATGCAACACACTTCTCTAACTTAACCAGCTAGCGAATACTAAAACTAACAAATACTGATTGCCTCCGGCGGCCCTACCGGGGAGGTGTGGTTCTGCTTCGCAGAAAAATAACATACCAGACTTGTACACTGGGTTAAACTGTTTGGAATCCAAAGAGTGCTGCCAGGTCTACTTAGGGTAAGCAATTTGCTATCTATAGTAAGCTGAATTCTTCAGGTTTCTGAGCCTATGCTTTTTCTGCGAAGCAGAACCAACCCTTCGAGTTGCCGGAGGCGTTCACCCAACTACGAATTGCCCACTGCTGTCAAATTCAGACTGCTCAATTACGCTCTGCGAGCAAAACTATAGACACTGTGAATAATAATAATAATAAACATAATCATGAGAGGGAGGTTTTCTTCCATCTGCTGCGTATGAATCTATAGAGATAAGAAAAAAGCACACACAAGCAGTCCTTTTGAAAACATGACATAAAAAAAAGAAGTTATTAGGGGGTGTGGTTGAGATAATGTTGGTAGTTGTATAATTAGGCCTGAGTGTTGATGTTGGCGTCCAGTAAGCAGTTAAAAGCTTGCAACACAACATTGCCTTTCCCTTTTTTTTTTTATTCTCCTTCGCTATGACTTGTCTGCGAAGCAGAACCAACCCTCCCCGGGAGAGGCCTCCGGAGGCAGTCGGGAGACAGTTTCACATAATCGAACACTTCGACTTTTTCTTCTTCTCTCGAGTCATAGTCGGCTGCTGTCTTTCCCTCTCCCGCTTGGGGAGAGAATTCTCACTATTGGCAATGCTCTGGTGCCGGTTCTCTCTTTCAGCAGTGGTCTTGGACGCGCTCTTGGCGAGCTTGGCGGCAGCTTCCGGGTTGCGGATTACCCGACATTTTCGAGCACAGTCGAAAAATGCATTCTCGATATTGATGTTCTGCTTGGCAGACGATTCGAAAAAGGGAACATCTCCAAGCTCGTTGGCCAGAGCCTCACCCTCTTGATACGACACTTGCCGTTCGGCCGCCCGGTCGCTCTTGTTACCCACTAGGACCAGGGCAAACGGCTCGTCGTCCTTGACCCTCTGGATCTGGGCCACGTAGTTCTGTATTCGCGAGAAAGAGGATCTCGACGTAATCGAGTATACTAGGATAAAACCTTCGCCGTCTCGGATCCATTGGTCTCGTAATGCAGTGTATTCTTCCTGACCCGCGGTATCCAGGACTTCCAGGGTCGCGACCTGGTCGTCGATGACCACCTGTTTTCGGTAGGAGTCCTCGATAGTGGGATCATAAGTCTCTATGAAATGGTTCAGACACAGCTGAATCGTCAATGCAGTTTTTCCGACGCCTCCGTCTCCCAGGACGATGAGTTTATAGAGAGGATTTGAATCCCTTCGAGATGTCATAGTGGAGTGTGATTTGAGAAAAGCAAGAAATAATTATGCTTCTTGTTGCGGGCTAATAAAAAAAAGGAGAAAGAAATTCACTCAAAGAATTGCTCGAACGGCGGCGATAATGAATATAAATGGAGAAAACGATAGTTGAACAAACGAGAAATCTCGTAATAGCTGTTGCAATAAAACTTTCCGCCGTTCCTATTAATCTGTTATTCCAATTTCGGTTTTCTTTTATTTCTTTCCTCTTCTTTTCTTTCTGTTGATCAAAGATTAGAAACGAGAGGTAACGCAAATAGATTTCCTTCTTCCTCTATCTCGTATTGCCGTCTAGTTTTTTTTTCCTTTCCAGATTTTCGTGTGTTTATCCCTCTATCCTTCAATGGGCTTTAGATGCTTTCGGAATTCCCTTTGTATCGCCTCGCTTTGCAGTTGTCAGATATGCTTACACAACGTGTTCCGTTGAGCTTTCTCTCGCGTCAGATACACTGATATAGTCCGTTCAATAAGACCTTTTTCAAACTCGATTCTAAACTCTTCCAAATATCTATAAGGGCGAGATGCAAAAAATGCTAATCGAATTCGAAAAGAAAATCACTAATACACACGCAGCAGATTAGGGTTCTTTTTAACGTGAACACACAGCACAGAAGAAAAAAATTATTAAAAATATTCAAATATTCACAACAGGTTCTTTGGTTTGTTATTTACAACAATCTGAATGTTGTGTGCGATTTTAGTTTTGCGTCGTCAGATTAGTTTCTTCTCTCAAATGCGGCCTCCTGGCGTCAGAGTTTCGAGGGGCGGGTAAATTAAGGACCAACAACAGTGTGGCAGGACCCGCTCTTTTCTGATAGAGCAGTGGGGTGGTGCGTAAGTTTTCCGGGGGTCAAGCAAGGCGTGGGGAGAGAGCCAGAGCGAGTGCGTGTGAAAAAAAAACAGCCAAAACGACTCGAGGCAGGGTGGCAAAAGATTCGATACAAACTCAGAACTACTTGCTCGTCAAAAGAGATTGCTGTTCAAGTTCAAATTCAGATCCTCGGTTAAAGTTTCAACAATCGGACTGCACTTCCTAACCGTCCTTTTTTACGCCCAGTCATTGTTTTTAAAGGAACAGGCCGACCGGGTGACTTTGGATCCTGCAGAAAAAAACAAATCAGTGATAGACAGCGCATGGCACGCCGATCGTGGTAGATTGGGGGTAGCTTTGGCGACAAATGGAAAATGCAAAAATTAGAAGCTTTCACAGTATGTGGCGGGTCTACTTAACAGCTGAAGAGTTGAGAAATAAGCAAAGGGGTGAAGAGAGTAAACTTTGGTATCAGGGTACCAAAGTATTTATCGTGAGAGGACATGAAGTTAAAGAGTAGGTAGTAGCAGTAATAATAGCGATTATTCGAAACGTTTTAAGCATTTGCCTGCTTGATCCAATGGATTCTCCTCCCTCTATCTAGTAGTGTCATTATCTCTTTAGTCATAAGTAATATCTAGCATCTAACTATCATGGAAATCAAAAGATCCCTGAAAAAAAGTTTCTGTTAACTGCAGCCTCGTCCATCACCATTACTTTCGCCCACAAGCGAGAGTGCCACACCAGCAATAGCCACTAACCGGGTCTGAACGAGTGGCAACATTTGGATTACCAAAACTTGTTTCAAACTAGTCTTCAATTTTTTACGGAAAAACAACATTTACTCTCTGTCACTTTTCAATCGGTCAATCAGATCTGTCGTCAGAGTTCATTGCGAGTCCTGTGAGTACTGTAAGCCCAAAAGCTCCCACGTGCCTTTTTGCAAGTCTCAATCTGTATCAAGAAAAAAAATTTAAGGCCGCAATTTCCAAAACTTTACAATTGTGACCTGGCGACTTACCTAGACCGCTCCAATCTTGCAACCCTGTTTGTTTGTTGTCCCCTACTACGCTCTCTCTCACAAACTCTAATCTCTACCCACCCATTCCAAACATTGGTGATCTGTGTATGTCCACTTTGCATCCGACGGACAAAACATGCCCCATATCCCACGTAACATAGTGCGGAAGATTTGATGGGCACACACGGTTCTCCTTTCTCCTTCGGGCCGCAGGGCTCTCTTACTCCTTCCTGTAGCCTCTTATTTTGCTGACAGTGGGGATACCTCCGCGTTTCTCTTTGAGTAGGCAGCTCCGTCAGTAGTAAGACGGCGGGCTGTCCTCTAAGCAAAGAGCCTTTAGGTGGACAATTCCGGGAGTTAGTCGTATTAGGGAATAGGCTGTTCATATGTCCATCCAAGCGACTTGTTTCCCCCAACATGATTGGGTAACAATTCAACACAGGCCACTCGAGGTCATTCATCCACATCGGCGTCCAGTCGGTGGTTGTCCCTGTCAAATAGGGACACTTTTTAAGTTAAATCTTGCATGAGCACACTGAAAATACTGAATTGCCATAGTTAACAATATGGATAGTTAACAATATGGATAGTTAACAATATGGCTGGTATCGTTGACGCGATTATTGCACACGAGTTAGAGAGATAACGTTTAAGTGTCCTGATAAAAGGTTAAAGTCCAAGTAAATGTTCACCATAAGGAACTTGAATAGTTTTGTTTAGCACAGGTACTTTTTTTCCACCTATCGATACCCATACATCCACACTGGGAAAAAAACAAAAAAAATCGCCTTGACTTAAGGTCTCCGCTGCTTCGACACCCTAAGTAGTTTATGTCTCACCGTGCATGCCATATCGTATGATGCCGTTCATAGCCAACACATCCGACGCAGCTAAACTACAGGTGAATCTCTCAATGCGTGTTTTGCAGAACTCAGCATGAAAAAGTTGCAATCCCAAAATGAAAATGCTCTGCTGCCATGGTACGCAGGAGAAACCATGTAACAGGCATTGTCCTAGTGCGTAAGCAGATGTTCTTACGTCTTATACAAGCATCCTAGGGATCCTATTTTCATAGAAAAGTAGTCTGAGACGTACTCGAAGACTTTCCGGAGATCCAGTTTAAGACTGAACACGTACTCTGAGATACTCAGAAAGGTATCCTGCTGATATGTACTCTAGGACGTACTTTTAGATGTATCCTGTATTCTGACAATTAGCAGGCAATTGGCATTGTGTATTTTCAAACCAGATGGCAATCAAAAGGACCCTTGACTCGTTCAACAGAGCTGCGGGATCTGACCCCAGCAGCGTTCAGTGAGAAGTTTCACAGTTGGATGTTGGCCCATTGGCGCGCTGCACCCAAATGGCACCCTACTGATGCTCTACAAACGGCCTTTCAGGCTTTGTCCGCCTAACTGTCCATATATCCTCAGAGCTGCCGAATTTCATTTTACGAGCAGCCTGTCTCTCTTTGTAGAATCTCGCTATCTTCTTCTCCTGCTCCTCGGCCGTGTTTGCCTTTGTTTTCATGCAAAACTTGAATTTGTCCCGCTTGTCAAGACAATACGATATGTTCCCGTACCTATAGATATGGCGGACCTGACCTCCTATAGAGTAACATGCTACTAGCTCATTAAACGCTTCCATACAGGACATAGAGGACGGGAAGCTGGTATCTGCAGATGTCTTAGAAGGCCGTTTAGAAGCAAAAGGGTTCCTACGGTCGGATGTTTCTACAGGTTCAGTACTCTCTACATGTCTAGATAGTTCGCTGAAGAGGTCATCGAGGTCGTCGCTAGGTGGCGCGTTGGCATTTTTAGCAGCAGCAGCGTCGTCGCGAGGCATATTTAAAGCAGTTAAAAGTATAGAGGGGGGTGTGCTTAATTGAGTTGTTTAACTGGATCGGATATGGTCGACTGTCCAAAATATTTTCAAGTTTCCATAGATCAACGGGTTTTTCAAATTTCAAATTTCACTCCCCTCAGTACAAAGTGCTGAATTTTACGTTACTCCAGGGACTATCTCTGTTCTACTGTGCTGCATTATACGCTGCACTTCCATACCAGTCGCTGTAAAATCCCCCCCCCACCTCTGTCCAGCGGCAAGCTGCCTCTTGCACTCTCGCGTTACATTCCAGATTGAAACCCAGGTCTCTGCGAAGCAGAGCTACGGGGTCTGGGGCTGGCCCCAGTAGCTGCCAGTTTGCCCCCGGCCGTCCTTCCAGGGGCTTCGCGGAAAACTCGTTCTCTCAATTCATCGTTAACCACTTCAACAACTTCAGGTAAATAACAGGGTACGGAAGGCTGCACTTCCCCCTGCTGGTCGTCGTAGGGTTAACGAGTGCATTATGCAAAATTGAAATCTGAAACCTGCAGGTGAAAAAAGCTGTAAAGTTAAGAACAGAGCGACGATGAGCGGCCGAAAGAAGGGAGTGCCTGCAAAGTAAAGCAGCGAGTCATAAGCATCCCATCCAAGTAGCAGTTAGTGGGTGAGCAGGCACACAAGAGAGAAGACAAAGAGTCCTTCACCGCCTTTGAGGGCGCGCCTTGCCATCCATCCGACGCCCTGAAAAACTGCCCCATCTTTGTGGGCGAAACTCAGTTACGACATTGTTCGAGATCTAGGATCTTCCTACAATAGCCGTATCTGGAAACTGATCTTGCAAAAACCCTGCAAGGTATCGATAAAGCGGAGATCTGTAGATTCTCGGTCTCGCCTCAAGCCGTGAAATAGCGGCGCCCATCTTTTTCTGGAGGTTAACTTGTTATGTGGCTGCAATAAATGGCCTGTAGCTGGATGAGTCGACCTACGGTAGATAGATCAGGTAAATCCTCAAGGCTAATATTTCGAGTAGCTACTTGTAGATACTATGATATATTATAATCTGGTCGGTATGGAACTGAACGCATAGTCTAGGCGTTCGCGAATATGAGTGAGCCCACCTTATAGTATTTAGGGATATTAAATGATATTAGATAGTGTCTTCAGTAATATCATCAAACTCTCTCTCTCTAATATGGAATTTAAATGAGAGTATAGTAGTAGCGCTTTCGACAGTTCATTGTGTAAAACTACATAATCCCACTGTCTAGGATTCCGAGTATTTATGAACATGAAATGGATAGCACCTTTCTCAATGTCGTCAAATCAAATGACCACTTTCTGCGAAGCAGAACTAACTCTCCCCGGGAGGGGCCGCCGGAGGCAATGTCCACCTAGTCCACACACACTGCTCATTGGAATATACCCACGATTTTTCCATTCTTGGCTATGCCCTCCAGTTCTTCTAACTTCGGAATGTGAAAGTCTCGCTGATGCCACTCGGCACGGCCTCTTATAGGAGCTGCAAACACGGCAACTGAAAGCACCACTTCTTCGCCAGCAGGTATCTCTCCTCGTAGCTGGGGGACCCAGGTTCTTGGGAAATGGAGATTCACGTCTCCTTCTGGTCCATGGACAACGGGATTGCGCTTGACGGTACCAGTAGACAGCTCAACGACCCCTGAAATGTCGCTGACGGTCTCTGCCACAGCCTCGATGGCAGAGTCGGCGCATTTGTCAACATTGTAATCGTAACGCTTAATCGAGAATCCACCCTCGGTAGTTTGCAGCTTCCTCGAGGAGCTGAGTATTCGGTGGACTCGCACGTGCCACGGTCTTCCCGGTTGCGGAATCAGCCACGTTTCGACTTTAACGTCCTTCCACGGATCCCACCGAGAGTACAGAATTCCCGAGGATGGCGACACCCTTGTGGGTCCAGTATAGGTTTCACGCACCCTGAATTGCTTCCCGTCTTCGCTGAACCCTATCATGCTGTCCAAAACGGCTCCCGAAAATATCCGCATGTTTCGCTCGACGCTGAACGCGTATCGCGACGAGTAGGCAAACTTGCCGTATTTCTCTGCCACGAAAGGCATGGATTCTCGTTCAGGCCCTGACACATACAGGGTGGTATTACCAGGCGTATGCACTGCTACCATTCCTGGAGTGCTGAGAACACTCGGAGAACTCTGTTGGCTGTGTCCCACAACGTTTTCTTGTTCGTCAGCCTTCCAGAACGGATGGTCTTCGGGAAGGGCCAGAGGAGCAAACGCTTTCATCGCCCAGTAAGGTGACATGGCCGAGTTGTAGCTTTCACTCATCAGCAGATTTGGGTAAGAATACCCCACCGTCAGAGTCCGCTGGTCTAACCTCATCATGGGCTGCTTACTCCACCATCGCAGGTGACGCATATATAACCCCTTTATCTGGCCCCAGGGAAGTGCTTCGACATCTGCAAACGCCAGTGCACCCCAGAAACTTCCACAGGAAAACCTGTAGGTCAAGCTTCTGCCATACGGTACCGCAGCTCCGTCATCCCCGAACCAATGTTTGAATTCCGCAGCAAACTTTTTGGCCCGCTCAACGTATTTCTGGCACCTTTCTGTGTCCTCCGGCTTCAATTTCGCATAAACCAGACCATAGTAGTGCATCGCAAATGGATTGTAGTAGTCGATTCGCAACGTTTCAGTTCCTGGGTCGCCATCTCGGTACCACCCGTCTGCAATGTAGTACCGGTCAATATCTTCCAGGAATTGCTCAGTCATGACTTTGTCGAAGTCGTGTACACCCACTGCTGCTAGTCCCAGGTCCACCATGACCCGGAAAAACTTCCAATTGCACTCTGGATAGTCCTGGTTCCTTGCGCTAATTAGGTACGCAGCAACGTTTTTCTTGGCTGAATCACTTAGAGGTTCCCAGATGTGTTCCGGCACCAGGGCAAGCGCATACCCAATGGCGCAAAACTCCACCTGTCTCTGATCAATGCCTTCAAACGCCCCCCAGTACTCATTGTGATTTGGATCGCACCCATTTGCCAACCCCTGGCGATAGATTTCCCAGTGTTTAAACTCTCCTCCACCTAAAACTAAGGGGACAATCCCCCACAGGGGACGAGCGTAGCCTTCTAGCCCCGCGGCAGCATTGTCAAACGAGACTCCGCTGTACTCGAGTTGAACATATGCTTTACCCGGTGAAAAAGTCGGCACCAGAGGTTCGAATAGAGTGTGGAATGCCTCTATTACGTCTTGTCGAGTCTTGAAAGGGTTGTCTGCGAGTGTATTAAACCGGCATTCCTCGAATTGGAAAGGTAGAGTGGCCATTATGTAGCACGTTTAATTAATTGGCGAAGTATGAAGTCTAAAAGTTACTTCCCTCTTCGTACAACCTTTTAAAAACACCAGAAATCCACCCAGTACCTTCTATATATATAATAATATGTTTTTTCGGCCTTCGGACCGTGAAAAACTCCTACCCCACTCTTTAAGATGCAACAATAAAAGTTAACAGATACAGATACTGGAGGGGCACGAAATTTCGGTCCGTGGCTATAATCATGTCCTAGTTCCACCAGGGTCACAATTTGGACCAAGATTGATCCGATACGTAGGAGAGAGTTTGCGTAGGATACAACCTGCTGATGCTGAATTCCTAAGAAAGACTTGGAAGATTCCCTCTTGTGAGCTTGTAACGCACGGATCTACTTGAAGTTGTGTCATTTATTAGCGGGGTACGTGGTACCAAGGAGCTGATCAGAGAATTTGTGTATTGGACACAGCATTATGGTAAATAATTCTCGAGATCGGACATTCAATACCCGTCATATAGGGGCATTTTGGGTATTGGAAATCATACTAATTATTGCCGAGTAGTTATTATTTGAAGAGAATGGCAGACCAGATTAAGAGATTTGTGAGTACGTGTTGAGAATGTTAAGTAAGCAAAGAGTACGACACAAGCAGAGACTTCGAGGACTACTACTCTTACGAAGGAAGAGTGAGGGTGAGGATCCAGGCTACTGATCACAACGCTAGAGGGCATTCTGGAAAGATCAAGAACCATTAGGATTACGAGTGAAGATATGACGATGAGGACAGATCTCATTTAAAGTCTATGTGAACTTGATACTATCAACCATAGGTCAACCCATCTTGTATTGACCCCCACCAGCCATCTTGGTCTTGTACTTTCAAGTTACAATATTGTAACATGGTCGAATGCCCCAAATAAACTCAAAGAAAGTGTGGTATATCCTCCCTCGACTCTTCTAGAGAGATACAACGTTCGTATTGCCCTTTTTCAAGCCATTTTTGATATACAGAGTGAGGGTAACCGATTGTTGAACGTTTCACGGTATTTTAAAGGTCTCGCTGCCGTTTGATCATTCTCCAGGGGAAGGGGCCTCCGTACGGTTACCCTGCCGTAGTTTCGTCCATCAGACCTCGTATAACTCGAACAAATTTCCATTTCAAGAAAAGATGCGGTGGCTCAATGGTAGAGCTTTCGACTCCAGTTCAGTTGAAATCGAAGGGTTGCAGGTTCAATTCCTGTCCGTGTCAAATTTTTTGATGGTTGCAACAAGAATATAAGAGTTATACTAACAGTATTTAACCTAATGTGGTCTTTTTTTCTGCGAAGCAGAACCAACCCTCCCCGGGCCACCAGAGGCAGTTCCATAGTGGTACGAGACATTAACAATATATTATTATAGTTTTCTGTTAGTAACTGTATCACAATTATATATATATTCATCCCAAGTTTCCCTTCGTCTAACTAACTCTATACATCTCTCAAAAGCAATCCAATATCGCCTGGTAGAGTCTATACTCTCAGCCCCTTTCGCGTCACAAAATAGAAATAAATTATAGCTCTGGCAATCTGATCCTTGGTCATCATTGTGATCCCCTGGCTGAAAAACCCTTTTAGAATCTGAGCTCGAACACCGGTGTAAAGACCCGAGAACCCCTCGTCCTTGAGAGTAGAGTAAATTTGCATATGCACAGAGCTCAGCTTGTCTGCGGTCCTCTTGATCTGGATTCGAGTCTTAGCCAGAATGATAGGATAGGTAAAGAAAATAGCAAATATCTTGGCAAAAGCAGCCAGGAAGAAAATCTCTATGCTGGTAGGATTCTCTCTTCGTCTTCTAGGGATGAGGTTCGTCCTTAATAGCTGGAAGAAATAATATGTCAAAGACGGGTTAATAGACAGGAGGATTGTAGCCTTGTAGCCTGCCCAGAATCCAGTTATCCCCTTTTCCTTGTAGATCTGCTTTGCGACTTTGAGAAACTCAGTAGAGGCCTCTTCTTCTTCTTCTTCTTTTCGTGGAGTTCCAGTTCCTGAAACAGGAGTAGACAGCCCGGAAGGCGAAGAAGAATCATTTTTGGGTTCAACGCTCTGCACAGTACCCGAACCTTTGAGGGCACGCAATCCGCGACCCCTTTTGTGGGGATGATGATGTCCCACAAGGTTGGCAGTCTGTTGGCGAGTCGTAACGTTATTCAGCGGAGAGGTGAAGAACTTGCAAAATACCCCTGCCATTGTTCCTATGAGCAACTCTTCTCCAACGCCTAGCGTGGAGGGAGCTCTGCCCTTGGAACGGGCGATGCTCGACATACGCGCACTTCGGATCTTTTCATACGCGAAAAAGTACAGAAATGCCTGGATGAAAGTCGCCGTCGTCTCGCTGCCGGCTCCGTCGTAGAACCCGGAGATTCCCTGCTTCTTGAAGATTTTCACGACAGCGTCAACCACGCCCTCGTAATGGTCTTCCGTGCTTTCAAGCTTGTTCTGAACCTGCAGACGAGTGGAAATCAGCTCTAGTGGATACACGGAGAGCATGGCCACTGATCCGCCCACTGCTCCAGAGAATGCGTTTGCCCAGGGAGGCATGTCGCTTGGCTGGACTCTTTTCTTTTCAGAAGGCGAGGCCATTTTTACGTCTTTTTTTTATCTTTTTGCACACGTAGGAGCTCGAGATCAAACGGCCGTACGTATGAATATATATAGAGTTATATATGAATTCGGTCGATCGGGTGCTTTCGGCTATTCGGCAGATAATGTCGCCTGTTTAATGATCAAGCAGTTTTGTGAGTCTATCTACCTAGTATATATCCTTATTTGGATTATGTTTAATATATTTGTTTTCGCGTTCACAAATGAAAATTACCACCAGATCACACCACGCTTTGGGTGATTTCACAGTTTTTTGACACGCTGAAATAACTTTAAAGAAAGCTGCTAAAACAGTTTGTTCTTCGTTCGTGTGCGGTAAGGTGTGGTGTGGAGACACTTTAGTGGGCATTACATAATGTTGCGAAAATGTGGAGAACTACGTAAGAGAAGTACGTAAGAGATAGTAGTGGGAGAGGCATCGCCTACCGGCGAAGTGTACGTTCGCGGAGTGTGAAGCTCGCCTCCGGCGGGGCCACTCCGTGGAGGTTCGTCCCGCTTCGCGGGAAATTATACTGTCGTACAATTTACTACTGTCGTGCAACTGCATTCTCATGTCTTACGAAGTACATCGAGGCAGTGATTTCTCAAAGCCAAATTCCTGCAAAGTAACTGGACAAACCAGCAAAAAAGTAAGAGCTGAATCAAACTCTCTTTTGTAACAGACTTTTCATAAGTAATGACTTGATACCGTAGTACACTTTTATACCAAGAGCCTTCTTCTCTGCTTCATACACTCACTTACTATACATATAACTCATCGAAGTACTAGCTACTTAGCCGCATTGAGAGACAAACAGACAAAAGCTCTGCTTGTAAAAGACATATCTGAACGAACAAGGTATAGGTATACAGAGTCAAGCAGAATACAGAATCAAGCAGCATTCTGTATTTCCCACCTAGAACATGAACGATAATAAACAACTATGTTTAAAGGCTCGACACTACACTGCCAGTACGATGTCCCAGTCTCAGCCGTGCCAGTTCCTTTCATAACCCCCATCATGCGACTTTCGTTCGTCCCATCCTCGCTTAACGCTTTAACCATCTACTACTACGATTACCCTCCTTAGGGCGTGGTTTTTTTATCTCCTACAAATCTCCGTTTTCTCATCCGTCTAATCGCTTTGTAAATCCTTTCGTTTGGAAACCTTGAAAGAACCCTTGGGTTACGGCGGACTTCTTGCATAGAGACCGATAGGGGTTTTTTTGCCCGTTGCGTTGTAACAGTGTTTTATCGTGTACTGCGTGTGCTGTTTCCAGTTCTCGAAATCTGGCACAGCGTCGTATTAGTCGACAGGAGCGAGAGTAAATAAGCGAGAAAAGAGAGAAAAGACGAATCTCCGATCTAGCCAATATGAGTACTCCAAATCCTGCAAGTGCTTCACTTTTGATGAAGCAGTACAAAGAGCTGACGGATCCAAAGAAGGCTATTCCGTCTTTTCACATCACAGTAAGTTGGTTCTATTAGTTTGAACAAGAGGAACACATTTGACTTCTTCCGCTGTTTTCATTCTGTATAGACGGCACTAACAAGCTCGATGATGACGACATATATCACTGGTATGTGGTTAATGCAATCTGTCAAACTGCGAGACGCATGGCGACTCCACACGTCTCCGGTGGAGCCCCTGTCTGGGGAAGATTGGTTCTGCTTCCCACAAAAGCTGCGTTTCAAAGCCCGCCGGGAGGTGATGCGACGGGCGTTTTCTGCTCGCATCGTCGAGCTTCGCAGAACCACCCCTCCTCGGGCAGCGACTGCCGGAGGCAAGGCATGTGGAGAAAAGTACCGCGGACATATACTAACTAGGAATATTGGCGTCATGATTTTGAGTGACGACTCTCCGTACCACGGAGGTTACTTCAAAGCTCAGATGATATTCCCGTTTGATTACCCATACTCACCCCCAAAGTTCAGATTCACCCCAGCCATTTACCACCCTAACGTATACAAAGATGGCCTAATTTGCATTTCTATTCTGCACCAGGCGGGAGATGCCACCACTGGAGAACCCGACGGCGAAACGTGGTCTCCGGCTCAGAGCGTGGAAACGGTCCTTATCAGCATTGTTTCGCTCCTGTCTGATCCAAACATAAACTCACCGGCCAATGTGGACGCAGCAGTGGCGTGGAGAAAGGACAAGGAAGCGTATAACAAACGAGTAGCCCAAGATGTGGCCACGTCTCGACTCAACATGCCCAAGGATTTTGAGATGCCGTTGGCCGATTCGACTGCCTATGTGGCTCCCAAGACCAACGAGCCAAAGGAAGAAGTAGTGGACGACGACTTCTGGTACGAAAGTGCCGACTCAGTTGACGAAGATGAGAGCTTAATGGAGGATGACTACGAAGCCAGCGACAATGGTAGTGATTTCAACGGGAGTGACAACGAGATGGACGACTAGGTGTGGGAGTGGGGAGTGGAGTGGAGTGGATGTTGCTTGCCTTACTTGTCTTGCTTGGTACGAGAGTTGAGATAGTTTTACTGCTTGCTGAGTGTATTGCATTATTATAACAGCTACTGTGAAGGGACGTGGGTTGCATAGCTATATGTGTCCATGCAAATGAATTTGTGCATGGGTGTGTGTATATGTCTAGTTATGTATTTTTGCTATATATATCTATATATATACGTGTAGTTGAGATAGTAGCTTTATTTATGTTTATGTGTCTGAACCAAAGATACTTCCTAGATACTTTTACTGAAAGTGACGATGCCTATCTGGCGCCCGGGAGGAGGCGTGCCTCCCACTGCTTTCGTCTCCGGGCTGCCCCTGGCGAGGAGAGTTGCTTCTCCAAAGGGGGCCTGTATTGGATCCAGTCGGGAGGCCTCGGGGCTCATCAGACATGTTTCTCCACTACGACTGATCTGATCTGCTATCGAGGATCTAAACCGATAAGCATACGATAGCGGTTAGGGTAGTCCCGATCAAAAATAAACTCCAGGTCATATATTAGTTATAAAGTCAACTGTTGAAACTAAGTAACATTAATTAGTTTGCGGTAACTATGCCCATGTGTGTATGGAGCAGCAAGGAGCTAATCTGTAAATACAAGCTTGACTAGACTTATCTTCTTTCCTGCTCACAAAGGTCATGTCATAAACTTGTGCGGAAGTTGTGAAGCAGTATAGGGATCTCCAGGGCCAAGCAGTCTGTTTCCAAGACATAGAACGCAAGACAGACAATGCCAATAAGATCAAATGTCGTCACCACAAACAGTATTTCACAGCGTATTATATTCCGCAAAGCGGGACCAACCCTTCCCGGAAGGGACCGTCAGGGGCAAGCGAGACCACCTGGTACTACTTAAAGCCGCCGCGTGCGCCTCACCAACTGCGTGATATGATCTTCTAAAATCAGAAAATCATCAATTCAGTCATAATCTTTGAAGCTGTGTAAAAAATGCCATATCCTTGTCTGATAGCGGCTACGTTAGCCCAGGTCTCGGAAGCTGTTTCAAGTAGTTCGAAACTGAACGTTGTAGGTAGATATCTAGTTTCTGCCGATCAAGGTGGCCCCGTGGAGGAGATTTCAGCAGTTATCAAGTCTTCTCCCATAGATATATCTGTGGATGTTTCGACAGCGTCACAGCTCGGTCTCGATCAGCTGATTGGACTGCTGGATGCAGGTGCTGAACTCCTAGTAGTCAGTGAAGTGCAGTATTCTGAGCTCATTAATGCCGGTGTGGCAGGCTCGAGGCTGATTTTCCATGTCGGAAATGAGGCGTCTGCTTTAGATCAGGCCGTCAACGCTGCAGAGTGTGCCGGGTATTGGATTGAATCGGACGGAAATCACACTTTGGACATTGAGACGGTCGGGAAGTTGTCACAGAAGGTCTCGGGCCAACTTCTGGACGACGGTGGTACACGGAAAGTTTACGTCTCTTGGCAAAAAAACATTTCATCGTTTACGTCCATTCCAGCTACTATTCCCGTGATCAAGTTTGAGCACTTGACCACTGCTTCGACTGGTGACCAGGCCTCGGGGGTTGTTTCTCTGGCTCAGCTTTTCTTGGTTGACCTCGTCAGTGACCGGCCGGATGGACTTTACACTACGCTTGTGGTTGATTCTCACAACCAATGCTTGGGGTTTGTGTACTCCTCCGCAGAGAGCATTTCTGAGTCTATTGCTACGGGAACCGGGGTCTATCAGTCTCGGAAGCGGGGTCTGTGGTACAAGGGGGCTTCTTCTGGAGCTGTGCAGAAACTTGTGCGACTGGATGTCGACTGCGACAATGACTGTGTCAAGTTCGTGGTGGAGCAGAAAGAGCCTGGGTTCTGTCACAACAACACAGCCAGCTGCTTTGGCAAGTTTTCTGGTGTTGCGTCACTGGAAAAGACGCTAGTTTCGCGAAAGGAAAATGCACCCGCTGGATCTTATACTGCGCGACTATTCAACGATGAAAAGCTGTTGGCTGCCAAGATCATGGAGGAAGCTGAAGAGCTCGTGGAAGCCGAGACCAAAGAAGAAGTTGCTTGGGAAGCAGCAGATTTGATTTACTTTGCGTTGACGAGGTTGGTGGCGAAGGGGGTGAGTTGGTCAGATGTCGAGAGGAATCTCGACCTGAAAGCACGCAAGATTTCCCGTCGAAAGGGTGATGCAAAGGCCAAGTGGATAAAAGAAGAGTCTTCAAAATCGAACGAATCGAAAGAGCTGAAAGGAAAGTCCGATTCTGCTGTTTCTACTGCTGACAATAATGGCCCTATTCAGATGCAGAAAATCAAGGCTCTAGAGACTACACGCGAAGAAATAGAGCGTCTTCTTACTCGGCCAGTACAAAAGACCGCAGATATAATGAAACTAGTCACTCCTATTGTTGCGGGAGTAAAAGCGAACGGAGATAAAGCACTTCTGGAATTCACCGCAAAATTCGACAAAGTTCAGCTCGAGACTCCTGTTCTCAGGGCTCCCTTCCCCGAGCATCTCATGCAGCTGTCTAAAGAAGTCAAAGAGGCTATTGACTTGTCGATAGCAAACGTTCATAAGTTCCATGCTGCCCAGATTAGCAAAGAAGATATCGAGGGCCTGACTGTGGAAACGGCCCCCGGAGTTATTTGCTCAAGATTTGCCCGACCAGTTAAATCCGTCGGTCTGTATATCCCAGGAGGTACCGCAGTTCTACCATCGACTGCTCTCATGCTTGGTGTGCCTGCTAAAGTAGCAGGGTGCGAGAACATCATTTTTGCATCTCCTCCCCGAAAAGACGGCACGCTGACCCCCGAAGTGGTTTACGTTGCCCACCAGGTCGGTGCAAAGATGATTGTCCTAGCTGGAGGTGCTCAGGCTGTAGCTGCCATGGCCTACGGAACAGAGTCTGTGCCCAAAGTCGACAAGATCATGGGTCCCGGTAACCAGTTTGTAACTGCGGCCAAGATGTTTGTGCAAAACGATTCAACTGCCCTATGTAGTATCGATATGCCTGCCGGTCCCTCTGAAGTTCTGGTAATCGCCGATGGTAGCAGCAATCCGGACTTTGTTGCCTCTGACTTGCTCTCCCAAGCCGAGCATGGAGTCGACTCTCAAGTCATCTTACTGGCAGTAGGGATGTCTGCTGCTCAGGTTGCTGCTGTCGAAGAAGCTGTCCATAGGCAGGCCCTGGCTCTGCCTCGAGTTGATATTGTTCGGAAGAGTATAGCACACTCCACCCTAGTCGAAGTCGACACCATTGAGCAGGCCATTGACCTGAGCAACGAGTATGCTCCTGAGCATTTGATTCTTCAAGTCGAGAATGCAGCCAGCTTAGTCCCCACGGTAAGCCATGCAGGCAGCGTGTTTGTTGGTGCCTGGAGCCCAGAATCGTGCGGTGACTACTCGAGTGGAACCAATCACACTCTTCCAACCTATGGGTATGCCAAAATGTACTCTGGCGTAAACACCCATACATTCATGAAACATATTACTAGTCAAGAGCTTACTGTAGAGGGGCTCAAGAATATAGGGCCTGCTGTCATGGCCCTCGCTGCCACTGAAGGGTTAGATGCCCATAGGAATGCTGTCAAGGTGAGATTGGAGACTCTCTCTTAAGTCCGGGTGTCGGGTTTTGAGTTTTCTTTAAAGATAATTTGAGTGTACAAAATGTAGGCTGATTAAATATAGACTATTGTTACTCGTCGATATATTTGCATCTGTTTAAAGCTAGATTCTGATCATTTATACTACCAAGTTGCAATGGTTGGCAGAGGAAAAGAGCATAGATGGCGTGAGATCTATTCAAGACCAACGAGTCTCTAAAAATGTATATACATTGCTTAAACATTAACCAGTTTATAGTATTTTCACAATCTATTTCTTGAGATGAGCCAACAAACTTTCTAGCTTATCACTCGACTGAAGGGCTTGTAAGTCAGAGTTTCCTCCAATAAACTTTCCTTCGATAAATATAAAAGGAACTGTCTTTTGCTTGGTAAGCTGTTCAAAGGCTCTTTGAAGCTCGGTTCCATCGTCTGGTTAGCAATACAACTAAATACCATTTTATTTCTTAGTGTAGGCACTTCGAGAAATTCCAAAAGCAGTACTATACGCACCTCTAAGATCTAGTTCAACTACATTTGGCTTCACTGGATATTGGCTCAGAGTGCCTTTGGCAGCTCGACAGTATGAACACCATGATTTTGAAGCGATCAACACCGGTGAGCTACTGATGAGAGTCTTTACGTATTCTAGTTGCTGCACACTCGGCATGTTTCTTTTGCTTTGCAAGTAATTTACAATGTAAAAAATGAGCAAAGGGACTATGTATAAAAGTACAGTAGTATCAAACATGAAAATGAAACGTAAAAATCAGGCAGTAAACTGAAGTGACGATCTTCAGGGAGCGGAAATCACACTTTTTTGTGTCAACGCCGCGGCCTAGGCCCAGATGGTTGGTAAAAATGTCTCCGTGTGCAAAACGATGTCAGTATGTGTTTGGCAGAATATGTGATAACTGAACATACAGAGAACCACGATTGCTTTAAGGGCCATAGTAATAGTCTCGTACTTTCTTAAGTCCAGATCTAAGCATCCAAGTCAAGGGATCATTACTAGTGTCGAGGCAAAAACATTTTAGTGGTCTCTATGCTGTGCTCAAATAAGTAGCGCATATGGTGACTGGCAATTACACCCATATATCATTATACACACAATACGACTAAGCCTCCCATCTGAACGCTATTTGCAACTCAAAATTGAATCTGAAAGCATTTACACTCTTATATCCTGTGAACCAAAGTCCCTTAAACCATTGAAATGCCAAATTTTCTTAGATGAGTAGTTTATTACCCATCTTCCCCCCTGCATAACGGGTCGACTTTTCAGCCCCACATCAAGCTGCTGTCAAGCTAATCTTTACGTTCTAACTAAAGGAATTAGAATCATTCACCAGGTCTCACCTACTTGCCATCTAGGCTAACGAAGAGGCGGGATGAAGTGGATACCAATCACAGAGTTGAATCTGTGATAGAGAGATGGGTAATAGTAATAGTAAAGTAGTGGTAGATTATCTCTTGCTAGTTAATTACCGAGTCAGACAGCGTTGTGTGAGTCCTTAGTCACAGCTTTACGTCATCAGCTCACCCCACGTTCCCTTATCGGCAAAGTTCACTTCAGCTTCACCACACTGCGATATTTCCAAACAAACATCTGAATGATCTATTGTTAAGCTATAAGCATTCCATCGAAGTCTTTTTAAACACGCAAGATGGGCTTATTATCAGATAATAAGCCATACACGGCAGTGACTGCCAACATCGAACGCCTCACGTCGGAGGAGTACCCTGAAGATGACGTAGTGGAGATTATCGAATTGGTGGAAATCATCGCCATTCGACCGAGTGGACCGACTGAGGCAGCCAGAGCATTGCGTAAGAAGCTCAAGTACGGCAACGTACATCGTCAGTTGCGAGCATTGACCATTCTTGATGCCCTGATCCAGAACGGCGGCAAGCAGATGGCCCCATTGTACCGCGATCCCAACTTGCTCGAGAGGTTGCGATTGACTGCTACAGAAACAGGGGTCGACGACAGGGTGAAGAAGAAGATGAAGGCTCTCTTTTACGGCTGGTCACAGGACCTCAAGGGTGTACCGGGGTGCGAACAGCTGACTCGGCTCTATAACGAGCTGCCGCAACGAACAAAGCGCACCAGAGCTCCTCCTAAGTATCTGTCCAATAACCCGAATGATTCGGAAGAGGACGATGATTACGGCGAAGGCGGGCATCATCAGCGCGGACACAGTCGAACGCAAAGTAGTAGCAGCAGAAACGGAGGAAGTAGCACTAAAGCTGATCGCGACAGGCACGGTTACGACAGTTTTGACAATGACGATGAGCCATCTGTATCAACGTCATCCAGCCGACGAGGTGCTGCGCACAGTCGAAACAACAGCGCCGCGTCGCCTTACAACAGGAGTCGTTCCAACTCACTGAATGAACCTGCTGCTACTTCTCGATCCTCTAAGAGCAAAGGATCTTCCAAGTCCAGGTCGTCCGGCAGCAACAACCCGCCAAGTAATAGGATGTCCAAAGCAGAGGTGGCCAAGGAGAAGCCCAAGATCCAGCAGACGCTCGCTGAGGCCAGTACCGCGGCTACAAACCTCCACAACGCTCTCAAGCTGATAAACCGAGAACTCGAGCTCTCGACCGAAAACGAGCATGCTACACGGTGCTTTAAGCGCTGCAAGGCCCTTAGGCGCCTGGTCCTCAAATACATCCATTCCATCGAGTCAGAGGACTACCTCGGGTCTCTGATCCATGCCAACGAAGAGCTTGTTTCCGGGCTCCAGCTATACGATGCCATGAGCCACCCAGACTCAGACTCTGAAGAAGACTGGAAACTTGACCGGCAGATGAAGAAACTGACGGTGAGTGACGACGAGGAAAGCAGTAGTCGGTCCGACGACGACGACGCAGAAGGATCTGAACCTGGATACGATGAACCTCAGGGTCCTTCTCTTCCTAAAAGACGTGCTCCTCCGCCCATTTCCCCTAAACCACCGCATCTAAGGGGCCAACATGCCAGCCCAGAAGCTGATGAGGAAGACCCTTTTGCCGATTCTCATGTGGACGAGAGTGTTCCTCAGCTGAAGCCAAAGTGGTGAGTGATGTTTCCGTCCCCCCCCCCCCCCCCCCCCGAGGGAGGGCTGGTTCCGCTTTGCAGAAAGGTCCTTGGCGTTGTGCAGTATGACAAAAACAACACACATTATTCGATTACAGTCTAAATAGAAGAAAGAAAAAAGATTAAGTAAAGCCACCGCAGAAAGATCTCCATGCTCGTCTTCGGCCGGACCCTTAAACACATGAATTGTTAACGATAAACGATTGACAGTCTAAATAAATCTCGTAATAACTACACTGGGGCTGATTAAATAAAAGTCATAGTGAACCAAATATTACTATTACAGTGTAAAGAGTTGAAAAATATATATTAAATAAAGTAAAGCCATCAGATGCAACATGCTGCAACACACTAGAGACTATGGCTCACTCGCCAGTGTGCTCTTAGGCGTTATGGCCCGCAAAACACTCATTCGCTCATTCATACACTTTATACTCCTTCAACCCAGGCTCAAGCACTTTGACCAATTCCTCGCTCTTTCGCTGCACTATCCCCAATGCAGAGCTCGAGTCTGTCACCAAAATCGACAGTAAATACTCCCCCTTCCCATGCAATCTGACTGGCCTTATCACCATCAGCGTGTCTTCTGTCTTTACCGAGATCCACTTGTACAATATATCTTTATCTATACTACCAGATCCTTCCTGTAGCCAGGGCAGGGGGCACCCTCGGGTGTATTCGTCCCACGTCGACGACGCAAACAGGCCATACACCCGCGTACGCATGTCCCGATCTATATGATACGGAGTTTCCATCCGCTGTTGTTCACCTTCTACAGATGTATTGAGGGGTGTAGGAGGCTGTCTAGAGCTATTATGATACGCAGCTACAGCCCGACCCGAAGGTGTTATGAGTATGGAGGAGATTATAGTAGTGCCATTGTTGTCCTGCTGTTGTACAGACTGGGCCAGCACGGCATTTATATTTTTGAATTTTAACATTAAATGTAACGAGCGTTAGTTTCACAGTTGACGTTGGAAGTTGGAGTGGAACTAGAAATCGTCTAGTAAACAAACGTGGGTTAGGGGTTAGCTCGCCTAACTACAGTACAACTTGAAGTGAACGTTTTTATATCTCACTTCGTCCTTTCTCTACCATTGACGAGGATGCGCAAGCATAGAGTATAAAATAGTAATCGAGGAAGTGACACAAAGATTTAGAAAATGAGATCATGCACTGTCTGTATAAATCATGCTTGTTGTAGGGTGGTAGTCTCTTGATTATCCGCATTCAGATTAAGTAACTTGATATATACTGTCTACACAGGTGTTAATTCTGCGAAGCAGAACCAGCCCTCTCCGGGAGGGGCGGCAAGAGGCATACGGGGATGCCTGTGGTCAAGTCACTCCGTGGAGGCTGATACTGCTTCGCGAGAAACACCTAGACTTCAACTTCGGTCAAATGGCCGTGTCTTATGTCATAGATGAACCCTCTGATTTTCGTCTTGAGATAGGGTCTCACAAGGTCATTGGCCTTGAAAGCACCGACCTGCTCCTTCAGGCCCTGTTCGACAGTCTTACCGGAAATGCTTCCCAGCTCCATTTTTTCAATTTCATCTTGTTTCGCAGGCGCTCTTTTCTTCAGTTCACCTTTGACCCCCTCGTTGGTGTAGAGAAGAGAACCACAATCAGTATGCTTGACAACCATGATCTCCTCGAAAGACAGTAGCTGGTCAAGAGACAGCACGTTGGGAATGGCCATCTGGATGTTTCCACCAGCGTTGCGGATGGTCACGGCCTCTCCTACTTTGAGGCCCAAGAAGTTTTCAGGAATGCATCTTGGGTCTGCGCAGGTGACTACCATAACGCGAGGAACCATTCCAGCAGGAATGAGCTCGGAGAGAGTTGGGATTGGTTCATGAGACGACTGGTATGCCTTATTTCGGGCAAGTAGGACTTCGGTGGACATAGAAGAAGACATCGTTGTTGTTTTCAAGAGTTGATTGATTGAAAGCAGATGAGGATATTAGATTGCTTGAATTTTTAACTGAGGAAGAAAGGCCCCTTTTATATTGTTTTGATTCCCCGATTTCCCTTGATGAATACGACCCGAGATACTCTGACTACCATCGGAGAAAGTTTTGTCACTAGTTCGGACTGTGAACTTGTTTTTCTTATCGTCTGCAAGCACCCGTTTTGGCAAATGCTCAAGGTTCGCTACGAGACATAGTCGTACGTGACATTCGCTTTTTGTGGGGCCACTCCGTGGAGGGTGGTCGTACTTTGTGGGATTATCATATTATTGGAATGTCAATCGTATATCGGCAGGAGTACCCAGAGCCATTGCGATAGCCACACACTCTGCAACTCACGAGAGCACATTACGCTCCAACCTGTTTGATTGTTCTGCTATTTTCTATTATCAACCATCTCAATCATCGTAAATGCACCACGCTTTCTATCAATCCGCAGAGACTGTATTTGGCAAGTGTTAGAATACCCCGCCAGCATATCTTGCAGAGAAACGCAACCATTCTCTTAAGTATCTGATTTACAGACACCGTTTTGGGCAAATGCTCAGGGGGAGCCTTGCATAATCTATGCATCTCTACCGGGTAAATAAATCGTAGATGTCCCCGACTAGGTAACTGCTCTAACAGACGCCATTTACAGCCTTGCCATAATAACATGTCATGGCTTACAATAATGGACGGCAAGCTCGACACCAAGGCTGAAGCTATCACAAAACTTTCGTTCTATTTATGGTGAATCATCCATTTACAATTAGCTGCACGAAAGACAGCCTCGGCGCTGAAACTTAAAACGCAGAATCAAACTCTTTAACTTTAAAACTGCAGCATTATATTCTATCATCGTAGCATTGGTATTATTCGCGGGTATTATTCGACAACTCGCCGAACGCTATGGAACACTTATATGACCACACTAGGAGTGTGTTTGGAAGAGAAACTGACAATGAGTTCTTGTACAATTGTGCAATTAATTTACTCGGCATCAGCTTTGTCAGCGTTGGCTTTGATGTTCCTTTGCTGCATGCGTAGCATGGTTCTGTTGTGCGCTTATTCGGATTTCGATACTGTTCTCGCTGGGATCCTACAAACCGGTATTGAAGCAGGTAGCCATGAAGCGTGGGTACAGTTGGGATTCAATCAATCCCGAGTGTCATATCAGCGATTTCTACTGTTTCTTTTATTACCTCTTTTTCATCTTCTGCTCTTATATGATTTCTCACCTTACATCTACCAGACAGACGTCCAGTTAATTACTTGGTTTCTAGCTATACCCCTGGAGCGTTACACCTAGCTCGCTTATACAATCATATTTGAGAATATCACCACACACAGCAAATGAAGCGTTGGCCCTTTCCTTCAACATAAAGGAGTTTGAAAAATAAATGATGCCTCGTTTTGTCTATAGGGATAGATAGCCCCATTAACCACGGCTCCTCCACATGCTGCATTCGAAAATCTTGGGTTTTCCATGATTACATTCTTACTTAGAACGCTTCTGTAGAAAGTATCCGAGTGAAGCATAATAAATACTATGTTGGTTTAGAACCTATTGACACACTTTACTATAAATGTGAGGTCTTCACTGGCTGAGCTATTGCCAAGTCCGCATAAATCTTATTGTTATTACTCCCCATGTCGATAAACATCCACGACAGCTCTAAAGTTATAAAGAAAGACACTGCGCCTAACAAACTACTTACTTTGATAGGCCATTGTTTTTACTCAAGAGATAATGGACGACAACCTCTACACCAGCAAAGTTTTAAAATGAATCAAACTCTTTCAATATATATCAGCAGTAGAAGCTTTTAGCTTTGTGGGGTTAAACCTCGCATTATTAGGCCTCATATTATATTTTATTGAGCCAACGACCTCAATACTATAGCCACACTAGGGATGGGCCTGTATGAGTTCTGATGAATTATTGTACAATTGAGCAATTCACTTGACGTTGTGAGCGTTAGCACTGCTACTTCCTTCGCACTTCGGTCATACGAGCTCTCATTTACCCGGCACTGTATTACGTTCCTCCTAATAGCATTAGGAAGCTATACAAGTACACCTTACTCTTAATATTAGCACCCTTGAAATAGTTTTATTAAAGGCTTAGGGACGTTGTTTTCCCGACCACCGATTATAAGCAATCTGAGGATTGTGAAGCTTTAAAACAAGATATATCTCTGTTAATGAGCATCCAAAAAATAGAAAGAAAAAGTTTTGAGCGCTCCATTATAACGCTCTATACAATGTACTTCGTGCCCGCCAATATTATGCGGCCCGAATAGACGTAATTTTTCCATACAAGACGTCTATAGAAGGCTATTTATTTTGGCATAGAATCTAAAATTTCAATTATAAAGGTAATAACATGTTACTTACAACTGTCCGGTGAAGTATAATCATTCGGCACATTGCCCTAAATTTATTGACACAGCCTGCTGTAGGCATGAGGTCTTCCATGCTCAAGCTACAGCCAAAGCTGCATAAATATTATTGTTATTATCGCCAAGTAAACACCATGACGTTCTATACCTATAAGAAGACGCGCTTCTAAGATGAGCTACCTTGATAAATATCATTTTACTTACTAAATGATGAACACTGAAAGTTTAAAGGGCTCTAAACGTTTAAAAAACATGAAACTCTCCTACTATCTATTAGCAGCGCGTAGTTATTTTTCTTGAATGCATTTAACATCATGCCACTCGTCGTCGAAGTCAGCCAACGATCTTAACAGTTCTAGAACTACTCTAAGAGTATGGTTGCAGGTGATACTGATAATATGAAGTATCACACAACTGAGCAATTGACTTGACATCAGGTTTTGTGAGTTTTGGTGCCACTGCTTCCTTCACTACCCGCGTAGCATAGTATGTGGTACTGCAATTGTTCAACCCATCAATGTACCCTCAGGACTTAGTGTGGCTTGGGTCGGAAATCAGCGCTTTGAAGTGGCATAGCTATGAAGCGTGAATCCTGTTTAGATTCAATCAATCCCAAGTGACATGTCATGGATTCCTATTACATGTTTTCTCACCTTTGTTATATCAGATAGTTAATAAACTACCATAAGCAATTTAATTAAGTTTTAGTACTAGCTATGTCACACCACGTACTTCAAATATAGCATAGCTTTGACCATTTTCTTTATCAGTTTTTTTAGTTAATCTTTTGTTGTTCTATATAAGTCATAACCAGAGGCATTCCAATTTTCTAAAATATTTCTTTCCCAACTTGTTTCCTAACTGCTAATTCCATGCGCCCTTTCGTTTCTCTTCAGTGAGAAGACAATGCTACGTATCTTAGATAAATCTATCACTTGAAGTTGCGTCTGCGGCAGGATAGACGGTGTGGCGGATAGTCATTAATGCAAATGTTTTCAGGAAATAATAACACTTCGATGTTCATAGGAGAGTTGACATCTGGGAATTCTTTTTCTCGACCCAACAGCTGCCATCCGATGAAGAACTAAAAATCATTACCATTAGAAAGGCTGCGACTCAGCTTTTGGGTCGTCAGTGTGGTCTTGCCAAAGAAGGTGGATCTGCTTTGCAGCTCGACACAGCAGGGGAAATCTTTACCTATCGCGTCACTTCACCAATATCATATCTGATGCATCTACTCAGAACCTTCAATAAATATATACTGACATTTTTGAAACATGTTAGTTGATCGGATCACGAATACTCTAATTGATACGACAGCAACAAGGTGTGTCGCTTCTTGTGATATGATAATATGCAAGTGTCGCTCGTGCCATGAACGGATTCCTTTGCCCAGCCAAACGAATGGCAATGCGTGAACCACGCTGCTCATGTATATCACAAACACAGTAGCAGAGAGTTTAGAACATTAACTTGCTACACAGCGTTGTGAGAGGTAATGCTTTTTTGAGAGAATGTGAACATCACAAGCTTCTTCTTGACAGGTTGATTTTCATAGCATAGCCGGGTAACTGCTATATACTAACTGCCCGCGATGAGTTAGAGTGGAACCAACAGCTTAGTCCTTCGAAGATGGACATACCGTATATGACGCCAGTAGAGGCCAGTTCTTTGTGGTCGTCTCACACAAATGTACACCATCATATGCTGCCACGAATAGGTAAAGAATCGAAAGAGCTTCAAGAAAGGTTCGACGGTTTGATCACGCGAAACACTAGCAGGTTCGCTATAAGGAATGAATATGCTGGAATTGAGTTTTGGGGATATGGAATGTGGAATAGGCGGAGTAGGGCCAAGAGCATGTATAGTTTGGAGCGAGATGAGCAGTTTAGAAATGAAAAATTGGCGCAAGTGCGGGAAATGGGCTACAGATACTTGATTCCGCCCGGACAATATAAAACCACGCAAGCTATTCTGGACGATGACGGAACGAGCGACGAAATCGACCTGGACGACCAGGGACACGACGTCGAACTTATAGACGAGCATGGGGCGATTGGTACGCGGGAAAACATCGACCAGGGTGAGCTTGACGGCAGCATGGAGGAGCCAGGAAGGAGAGAGGAAGAGGATCTGGGAGAAGGAAACCAACGGATCGTGATAGATCAAGGGGAAGTAATTGAGAATGACGAAACATTGAACGCATCTGGAGAAGAAGATCAAGTGAACGATGAATTAGAGGAAGAGGTATTGCAGGAAAGAGACCTGGATGCCTATATTCCCGAGGCCGAAGAGAACGCTTATGGTTACAGTGATGATTACGATGACGATGAATTTGAGCCTGATTTTGTAGTTGAGGAAGAGTACGCAGTAATTGAAGGTGTATCTCACCGTCAATCCAGACCTGGGGAGGTGGAAGAGGAAGCAGTTAGTATTGATAGGGAAATCCAGGAAGTGGCTGAAGAAGGGGCCCATAACACTGACTACCACGACCGAGCACACATAGCCGACGTTCGACCAATGGAAGAAGAATCTGATGACGAAGGTGCTGATATGTCATTTGCATAAGACGTGTGGCATTATGCAGGAGATTAATTTTATTTATTTGAAAACGTCTCGGGGCGTCTCAAGATTGCTTTGTCGACAATATCTGCAGCTTGTTGTGCCACCCAGCAACAACATCGCAATCATGATCGCTTGAAACCTGAAAGTATCGAACGGCTACTCCGTGAAAATCCAACATCCATAAGATCAGGTGTTCATGCAACAACTAAGTCAAGGGCTTCCACTTGACCATGAATAGTAACTTTTGTTTGTGACATATGACCTTGAGCGGTAAAGGGAAAGGGATCGCATAAGGGAAATACTATTAAGAGAAGCAGAGACCTAGAAAGCGCATAACGCATATAGGAGACACGAAAGTTCACTTCAATCAAGAGCCAAGATACCGATGGAGGTACAGCCCCTCCTTCTTCCATTAAATCTTTTCAACAAGCGGCACAACGGCAGCTAGGGCTTTCGGGCCCCGGAGTTAAAATGTAGATTAGTACGTATCATAAACAAGTAGGTGGCGGGTGAAATATGCGGTAATAAAGATATCTCACTGATTCAAACCCTTCACACCTTACTCGGTTAATCCCACGGTTCGTGACTGAGTTGATCGAATGATCGACTTCTAAGCCCACGGCAATAAAAGTACCTATTACAGATCCAAATTACGCACGTCCTGAGGTTCAAAATGGTATATATTGATATGGTATATATTGATACCTCGAATGACCGACCGTAGTACCACAAAGTATGATCTACAGGGAGCTAAGGAAAACAGCGACAACCATCATAAAACCAATTTAATGGCACAATTGTATAATTCACATCAGTATCTAATGCAACCAAGTGTTGGGATTGTTAGAAAAGGTTAAGGAGCTCTAAGATGATCGTTAGAAGTAATAAAGCAGCTTCTGTAGCTAATACAGAGTAAAGGATAATGATACTGTCTAAAATCTCTGCGGTCTCGTCCATTGTAGCAACTGTTACTAGGAGCTGCATCTCCTTATAACTATAGGACATGTCGCGGACGTTTATGGACATGGGAGTAATAGCAATAAGATTTATGTCCTCACGAGTATAGGTTTTCATTAAATTCCACGACAATCACTTGCTGGATGATTATGCTTCATATCACTTTCCATACAAACGTCTTAACTACAGCGTATGAGCCTTGCTTAGATGAAAGAGTGGACAAATGAGGCAGACCACCATAGTTATTCATAAATATGATTATAAATGAAAATCCAGGGATTATTAAAGACTGCTTCGACTGATTCCTCAAAGTCAGAACCCTATACCTCTGGCGGTTCCTCCCGGGAAAGGTTGATTCTGCTCCGCAGAAAGTGACACTCTACAATATATTGAAGATCAAAATGCAAAATTAAACGATGCTGTGGCCAGATAAAGCGACCGTCGGCAGTTATTATCAAATGTTTACATACCTTAAATGAGAGCAATCGTCATCATTTCGCAGAAAGGTTCTCTACGATAGATCAAAGACGTGACCGCAATTCAACGAACTGTAACTGAGTGGGTTAAGCTACGGTAGATAAGTTGTTTGAGTGTGTTCTTCTGCAGAACCAACCCTCGCCGCCTAAAGCACATTCAGCCGTGCAACGGCGTGTTTGATGACTTTGCACAGCCGTACGGTGAAGCTTTCAAAAACTTAAATTCTGTTTGCGACGAAGAGAATAAGTTCTTTTACTGTATCAATTCATCGCAATGTCTGCGGAACGAAACGTTCTTCCCAAGAACCTGAAACCAGTTCACTACGACATTCAAATCTACGATATCAACGTGGAAACCTATACCTTTAATGGCGAGGTTGCTATCGATTTTGACATCGAAAAGCCTACCCAGCAGATTCAACTGAACTTCAAGGATATGGTCGTTCAGGAAGCCAAAATTAGTCTGGAGCAGGCCAAGACTCACTCGGAGTTCGGTGTGGTTGGAATCACTCATAATGCTGAGGCGGAGGTCGTCACCCTATCTCTGAACGAAGAAATCACTCCTAGCATGTCCAACCGACTTCTGTTGACCCTAAAGTATTCTGGAAAGATTCTAGATAATATGGCAGGATTCTACAGATCTCGTTACAAGGATGCTGACGGTAAGGATGCCGTCATGCTTTCCACTCAGTTTGAGAGCTCCGATGCTCGTCGCGCATTCCCTTGTTGTGACGAGCCTAACCTCAAGGCTACTTTCCAGGTTCATCTGACTTTACCGGAAGAGTGGACTGGACTTAGCAACATGCCTGTGATCTCGTCCAAGTCTTCGCAAGATGGCAAAAAATCAGGATCTGGCTCCGCTGTAGACGTGAAAGTGGTCAC
Source organism: Spencermartinsiella europaea (assembly GCA_030579595.1). Taxonomy (NCBI): domain Eukaryota; kingdom Fungi; phylum Ascomycota; class Dipodascomycetes; order Dipodascales; family Trichomonascaceae; genus Spencermartinsiella; species Spencermartinsiella europaea. The sequence goes on from JAKTRG010000003.1 coordinate 257,826, forward strand.
ATTTGAGAAAACTCCTATTATGAGCACGTATCTGTTAGCTTGGGCTGTAGGCGATTTCGAATACATAGAGGCCTTCTCCTCTAAATCTTACAACGGAAGAAAGCTTCCGATCCGAGTGTACACAACAAAAGGACTAAAGGACCAAGGCCAGCTGGCTCTTGAAAGTGCCACTAAGATCATCGACTACTTCAGCGAAATATTTGAGATTGACTATGCGCTTCCAAAGCTCGATCTAATCGCCGTTCATGAGTACTCTCACGGTGCTATGGAGAACTGGGGTCTCATTACCTACCGTACCACCACCCTGCTTTTTGATCCAGATACGAGTGATTTGCAATTCCGAACTAAGGTTGTTTACGTTGTTGCCCACGAACTAGCTCACCAATGGTTTGGCGACCTTGTCACCATGGATTGGTGGGAGGAGTTGTGGCTCAACGAAGGGTTTGCAACCTGGGCTGGATGGGAAGCGGTGGACCACTTGTATCCTCAGTGGGATGTCTTCTCGATGTTCGTGCACGAGTCACTACAACAGGGTCTTATCCTGGATTCGTTCCGAGGATCTCATCCAATTGAAGTCCCCATTCAGGATGCATCCCAGGTCGACCAGATCTTTGATCATATTTCGTATCTAAAGGGCGCCTCGACTATCCGAATGTTGTCTGCCAAACTGGGTACCGCTACATTCGTCAAGGGTGTTGCTAGCTACTTGGAAAAATACTCCTACAGTAATGCGCGCACCACCGACCTTTGGGAAGCGGTTGCCAAAGAGTGTGGCCTGGATATCAAATCCGACATGGATAACTGGACTTCCAAAGTAGGATTCCCTATTTTGTCGGTAAAAGAGACTGATTCTGGTGATGTCGTTATCCGACAGGATCGATTCTTGGCTGGAGGCGACGTTAAAGCAGAAGAAAACACTACCTTGTGGTGGATCCCGCTGGCTATTGATGCTGAGTCAGTTGATCCCGCGCACCAAGAAATCAAGCAGCGAGAGCTGATTCTTCCTGGTCTCGCTAAAGGTGACTACAAGCTTAACAAAGATCATGTTGGTTTCTACCGCGTCGCATACCCGCCCTCGCGTTTGGTCCGACTTGCTCGCTCTCCGAAGCTTTCCATCAAAGATCGAATCGGACTTATTGCTGATGCCAATGCGACCGCCATCGCTGGGCTGACTTCTACAACTAGTTTCCTGCAATTATTGTCGGAGATGAAGAACGAAGATAACCTCTGGGTGTGGTCGTTGATTGTTACTGCCCTAGGACGAATGCTTACGGTCTGGTCCTCTTCGTCTTCATCAGAGACAGTGTATAATGGTCTAACGAAGTTTTCCTGTCAACTAGTGTCACCGTCGCTTGAAAAGCTTGGCTGGACGTTTTATCCAAACGAAGACTATCTGACGAGCCGGCTGAGGTCAGTGATTATCTCGTTTGCTGCTTCTGTCGGTGTCCCCAGCGTTGTTGACAAGGCAAAGCATCTGTTCCATGAATGGAAAACGGACAAATCTGCTATCCACCCTAGTTTACGAGTCGCAATATTTGGAGCTGCAGTTTCAAACTCCAAAGGTGCTGAGCTGGAAGATGTCTACAATGCTCTGCTTGAAGAGGTAGCCCATCCCAGCAGTGTGGATGGCCGTGAAGCCGCCACTAAGGCGCTGGGAAATATTCCAGACTCAGCTCTCGTAGATCGGACTCTTGATCTACTTTTGGATGGCCAAATACCAGACCAAGAGTTACTTGTTTTCATGGAATCTCTAGGCAAGAATCCTCTCACAAGAGATGCACTGTGGGAGTATCACAAGAAGCATTGGAAAGTCGTTTTTGCTTCTCAGGGGACAAATCTCTCGTTCTTTGAGCGGTATATCCGTGCTCTATTGGTCAATTTCTGCAGTCAGGAAACTCACGACGATGTTGCCCAATTTTTGACCGATAAAAATACAACTGGATGGGACATGGCCTTGAAACAATGTCTGGATGCCATCAAGACAGCTTACGAGTGGGTAGACAGAGATATTGCTGACGTCCAAAGTTTTGTTGCTACTATTTAATTAGCTACGCGTGTAGCAGTTGTGGCTGCTCACTTCCACAGGGCTGCGAACATGACTTTTTTTTTGATGGGTGACTGTAGCATTATAGGATTCACCAGAATATGTTCACATTTGTCAGCTCACCTCCGGCGGGGCCTTTCGAGGGAGACTGGTTCCGCTTCGCGCAAATGCAAAAACGTAAGAACGTGTAATAGAAATATGCAAGATAGTTATCGAAAAAGAGCTGATCATTAAGCAGCATCAGTCATTACAGTTTTTCCTCAAAAAACTATTCGTTCAATTGTCCGTTCATTCTAAAGATCATCATGAGGTTTAAAGTCCACCCCTCCTGATGACAACTTCATCTACTCGGGCACGCTGGATTTCAATAGCAGGAGTGACCCATTGTCCACAACTACACTTTTCTCCTTGCCAATGATAAGATCCAATTTTGGAACTACATTTTGGGCATGACAGTTTCCCTTCCAGCTTCCCTTCTTCCAACTCGGGTCGCATCCAACTTACAGGTTCGACAAAATACTGCATGCATGTTGGGGCCAGGCTGGATGAGACCGCCAAACCGTTCCTGGGAACAAAACTAGCTGAAGCATTACCACTGTTAGGAGTGTGTACCAAAAACCCATGTGATGCTGCCAGCGGAGTTCGACATTTTTTACACCTCAGCTGGGACTGCTTAGTCGGGCTTGCCTCTTGGTGGAGAGATATGATGTCGTCTGTGATATCCCTTTCTTCAGATCCAGGTATACGAAGGACGATTTTTGAAGAAGAGAATGAGGAAGATGACTCACGATCGCTAGATAGCTTGAGCTTGATGAGCAGCGGGTTCTCATCTAGCCTAGGCACGATCTCGGAGCCATCTGATGCAACAATAATAATATACCCTTCTTGGCCTATATTATCTAGTTTCAACCTCTCCCCTAGCAACTGGAGCAATCGCCGTGTCGTCAGATATCCACCTCGACCAATTTCAGAGGTGTATACCACTTTGTCTGCTGCGGGAGCCACTCTATTAGAGTTGGCATCCTCGGCTTGAACCTTCAATAAATAACGTCTATACGGCGCCTTTTCGGGAGATATCTCAAACCCGCACTCATAGTACACATCCAGCTGTTCTCTAAAAGCTGTATTTGGGTTTGCTACCTGTCTTCTGCTCCTTATGAATTCGAGGGCCCTTTCAGCAGTCCAGTTATTTTGTCTCATCAAAAACGCAGCGGTGCAAGATACGGAGCGGGAAATGCCTGCTATGCAGTGGATCAGGATGTTATTCCCGCTATTCACAGCTTCCTCTATAAATGCATTTGTGGCTGCAAAGTGCTCCATTATATTTTCCTCCTCCACATCGTCAATGTCTATCACCAAGTGCTTTTGATCAATCGAAGTCAAATACATTGAATACTGAGCGGGTACGCCATTCTGGTTGAGCACGCTGAGAATGTAGGTTATATTGTTGTTTTTCAGATTCCCCGGCGACAAAGCGTATACCGATCCCAGGAAAATATTGTCAGTTATTCTATGCATCGCCATCCTGGATGTGTAAAGTATGAAATAACAACAGAAGTATTAATATTAATTGAATTTTAAAATACCGTTCCGAGGTTGATTTGGCTTTTTTAGTTTATTTCGTGCCGATCTGTGCGGCTGACATTTCTCCACCACTAACAATATATGCAGGGCGAAAGTGCCAAAGAATCTTGAGAATCTTCTCAAAATTTAGTCAGTTGGCTCTGAGATGGTTCTATATATGATATGGATAGATTTCTAGCATTACTAGCGTTACTGTTAGGTTACAGTTTCTGCCGTTAGAAATTCTGCTGCTAGAATGTAATACTTGACATAGTACACTTAATAAACTACATGTCCAAATCTTTGCCTTGATAATACGGCTGAATTGACCACACGTAGCTTCGCGGCATCACTTAGCTAACAATCTTTTCGGGCAAAGGTGCTCGTGGCACAATCTCGATCCAGTACCCATCAGGATCCAATACAAAGCCAATGAATTTCAGTTTACCATCAGTCTTTCTCTTTTTCACCACAGCTCCAAGCTTTTCGAGCCTCTCCATGGCCTCGTCCACATCAGGTACTACAATCCCGAAATGTCCAAACCCCTGGGGCTGGTCGTTGCCATTGTGGTAGTGGAAATCGGGATCATCCTCTGTCCCATAGTTCCAGGTAAGTTCGATCATGGATTCTCGATCTGATGAGTTCTCACACGAGCTGTCTTTGTAGTCGGCATCTCCAGTGTAACCTAAGAAATACAGGTTGAATTTGGCAGCCTCGACCTCGTTGGTCCGCAGAAGAGACATCCCAAGCAGCTCTTTGTAGAACTTGATAGATTTCTTAGGGTCTTTTACTCGGATCATGGAATGATTAAGTCGAGTTTTGGATAAGTCTGCTTTTCCTTCCACTTTCTCGTCAGCCAAAGACTTGTTGGCGATTAACTCAATCCAGTATCCGTCAGGATCGAGAGCAAAAGCGATATCCTTCTGTCGACCATCGGTCAGTTTCTTCTGAAACTTGACCCCGTTGGCCAGTAACTGATCGTGAACAACTTGCAAGTTGTCCACTGAAAAGCAAATGTGTCCGAATCCACGGTGAGGCTCTTTGTTTCCGTTGTTCACACTGAAGGAGCTGTCCGTTTCAGAGCCGTGGTTGTGGCAGAACTCCAGCACCCCCTGACGGTCGTACCAAGGGTTATCGCCATGGGCCGAATTGGGTCCCGTAAAAGCCATAAAGTAATTGGTGAACTTCAGCTCGGGTACGGGCATCTCCTGGATCAGCTTCATGCCAAAGTTCTTTTCGTAGAACTCCAAAGTGGCCTTTGGGTCTTTGATTCGAAGCATGGTATGATTAAACGAATAGTCCGAGTGCGGACTGGCAGCAGTTTTGGACATGTTTCTAGCGAGATTCACAGAGATTGCTTCAACGATAGTTGGCTTAATGTGTCTTGCAATTGAGACCAAACGGTTCATAGAAGATAAAAAATATGAGTTGCTAAAATACTATTGCGGAGTTGGAGAGTGGTAGTGGGGGATGATCGGTGAAGTGGGGAAAAGTCTGGGGCCAGAGAGGTTGGCAACTCTCGATTTGATGCCCACGCCTAAGTATTGAGAGGGGAATCGGGAGTCTGTTTCCTTGGGCCTCCGATCAGTCCTCGTAGGTTATCATAAACCAGAATCCTCTGGTTAAAAGCAAAGACCTGTGTATTTCACACTGTTTTACTATACCGCTAAGAATTGAGCGTTATGGCAAGTACTATCAACTCGTGTTTACGAGAGACTCAGAATTCTTAAGCGAGGCATTTCTACGATGTAAATTTTCTTCACTTTAGTAATTGTATGTTCTTTAAATTGTAGAGGCTGCTTTATTCAACTGATCAAACACACGATTCTGCTAGTTTCGTAGTTCCCAGGCGCTAATATGAACTTTGAAGTCCACAGCAGCCTGAACACTTTCGTTGCTGTCTGATGCTTGTTGCAAGAAACTATTTATGTTCACACAGTGGATTTCGCCTCTGGCACGGCCTCTCCCGGAGAGGTTTGGTTCATGCTTCGCAATTATGGCTTTTTCTGAAACTTAAATACCATTAAGCATTGCTATCAATATACCTGGCGTGGTGTGTTCTACTCGCTGGCTTGATCGATCTTTCAGCGTGCGCTTCTGCGAAGCAGAACCAACCCTTCCCGGGAGGGGCCGCAGGAGGGGCCGTCGGAGGCAAGCGTGAGTTGTAACAGCTATATAAAGCTTCTTTAATATGTTGAATTAACTATTCTCTGCATCTCTAGTCACCTCTTACCACTGACTAGTCCACCTAGCAAGAATCTTTCCCATTAATCCGCTCGCTATAATTGACGGCGCGTTCCTCAACGAGGGACTCAGCTTCTCGGCCTCTTGATTGTCAAACTCGACCATCCCACTCTGTTCACCGTTGTACAGCTCCTCGAAGAATTTGAGCAGCTTGACAGGTGGATTAAGCTCTGGGTCACTCTCGCTCTCCTTCAGCTTAAGAACCCAATCCTTGGGGGAGACAACATTGAACTTGATCCCAGCCCGCTCAATTAATGGAAATAGGTCACTCCATAGTATCCTCTTAGTCTTGGGGACACATACGTTATAGACGACCCCAGGTTGAGATTCTTCTTCTTTCCCATCGCCAATAAGTCCGATAATCTCCAACATTGATCTGACTACAACGTCAGCGGGGACCCAATCCAACAATTCTCCAGTATCAGGCAGGTATCCTATTGTCTTAGCCGCGCGTACGACCAGAGGAATAGCTTCGTTATCATTCCAAATACCCATACGCGTGTCTCCGATAATCTGGCCGAGTCGCAATGAGCGTGCTCGGATTCCAGTCTTCTGGCTTACATTGCGCAAAATCTGTTCGCCCACCATCTTGGAGTACGCGTATCCGGTTCCCGAGCTCCACGATATATTTTCTGCAACAGTCTCTGGGAACTGGGTTGGGCATTTGATTCCCACAGAGACAGATGACACAAAGTAAAGGCGTGCTGGTCTTGCTGTTTTCACATCCAGGGCCAACTGGATCAGTTTCTGCAGTCCCTGAAACTGCTTTTCAAAGCTCTGGAGGGACAGATTGAAATTCACGGGCCATGCAATGTGAAATACAACAGTTAAACTGTTGACCAAAGCTTCATAAACCTCGCCTCCTAGACCTAACTTATACTGATCGTAGGCAAATGTTACCGGCACAATTTTCCTCCTCTGTTCTTCGGTCAGATAGAGCTGGTGTACGTCGAGCATGTCGTTAAGTCTGTGCTCCGCTTCACCTAGGCTCGCCGCCCTGACCATACAGTATACTTTCTTGATTCGATCAAGAGCAACTAATTGAGACAAAGCATGGCTTCCAAGCGAACCTGTAGCACCACTAAGGAGGAGCGTCTCACCAGTTACTTCAACATTGCCGGGCACATGCGAAGAAACTTGCGAGTATTTCGCTACGAAATCGCTAATTTGGCTTTGACTGCTGTTGCTTGGCCCCGAATTCCCAGCATTCTGAATATTCATTAAGCGCTCTGAAGCAGTGGCGGTAGTAGGGTACTCGTACAGAAAACTGGAATTCAAAATATGAGTAGCTGCTGGACCAAGATCCCGTATCAGTCGCGAAGTCAAGATGGCCACGTGTAGACTGTTAAGACCAAATTCGAAAAAATCAGCATCTCGACTCGGCATAGTAATCTGTGACACGGAATTAATCAGGGACAAAATATAACTCTCGCAGTCTTCTTTGGTTTTGAAAGTTACTGGTGCAATATGAGAAGCGGTAGGAGTTTTTCCCAAGTTTTCGTAAACCTGATCAATCTGATCCGCGTACTGCTGATAAAACAACCCCCTTTTCACCGTCCCCTTGTCTGTCTGCGGGTAGTCCACATCGTGACCCATGACCCATATCATGTCCTTCGTGAGTTGGGCAAATGTTTCAGAGACACTATTAACCTGGTCCACAGTGGGCCAGATTGCAGAAATGAACTCTTCCTTATTCCCGACTGGCTCGAACGGAATAATAGCTACTCCTGGGAACTCTTTGCCAACCCCGAACACCACCGCCTGCTTAATCAACTTGTTAGTTCGAAGGCCCTCCTCCATTTTGAGAGTTAGGATCTTCTCCCCGTTTGCAAGGTTAACGCGATCATCCACTCGGCCACTATATTTCCAAGCATTTGTAACAGTGGGATGCTTGACAAACAAGTCGCGAGTGCGAAACGAGCCATCCGGGCTGTTTGAGACTGCAAGCTGAGACAAAGTTGGCAGCACTATAAGTTCATAGAGGCCGTCATGGCCAGCTGGTTCCCACATAATATGCTTTATTATTGAATCATTTATCTTTAGCCAATCCTCAAGTCCAGGACGGTTGTGAAATGACCCCGTAAAGCATCCAAATTCAGTAGATCCATAAAGCTGAATGGACTTTACGCCATATTCTATGCATCGCTGCACAGTTTCGTTTGGAACAGCGGCACCAGCAGTATAAACAGCTTCAAGACGCTGAAGCTGTCTTTTTCCAGCTTCTGTGTCCAACAGGTCTTTGAGGAGTACAGGGATCGTGTAGAGACACTGAGGTAATGCTAGTGTCAATAATTTGAGGATACTTGGGGCCGACGGTGGTACGGCAAAGTCAAATAGGATGTTGCAGCAGTCTCGCACAATTCCGGACAATACGACTACAAACCCAAATACGTGGAAAAGAGGAGCAGTCACTAGAGACTTATTCCTCATCGTCCAATGACACTCCGCTCCAACTTGCGAGCAAGCGATTGCAATTGGTTTGGGGAGCCCAGTGGACCCGGACGAATGGTAATAACAGAAGGGCTTGTCTGCGAGGCTGCTGGCCGGCCGTGCGGGAAGCTCAATGATATTCACATGCCCATCTTCCAACCAATATTTTTTCGAGTCAATTTGCGGGAACAGTTTGACATTCGCCAAACCAGACAAAAAAGAAGTAAACATATGTCCGTGAAGTATCAACTCGCAGTCAGTTTTGTCCATAAGATGTTGAACCGAAGCAAGCGACAATCTTGGTGACAAGCAAAATGGGATATACCCAAGTCGGTGAAGCGCAAACATGGTAATAAAGAATTCGTAATTTGAAACGGCTAGAAACCCGACTATCTTGCGATCGTCACCAGGCTTGTTAGTTTCTTTATATACATACTCCTCACAAGTCGAATACCCAAAGCCGTGCTCTGCAAAATAGCCTGAAAGCGTCTCTCATCATCATACCCTGAAAGTTAAACCCACAGAGTGGTAGTAGGAAGCGATCCTCTGGATATGGTTTTCAACATCTCTCCGCGTATAGTAGCACACTTTATCAAAGTTTGGAGCTTGAACTACTCCAAGCACTGGGAAGTCCGGGAACGCTTTAGCTTTTGATCTCAGTACTTGATCTGGATTGACAAATGCCTCTGGAGAGAAGGCAAATGTGCCATCGTCATCATTTGTGGGAACGGCGTTCATAGAGAGATGCCCATGTGGGGTTACAAATGTTGGAGCATCAACAACCATTGTGTTAGAACTATTCTGAGCTGGTTGTGGTATTGGGGTTTTTTGTTTTTATGTTTTTCATGTCGTCTGATCCACCAGCTATATATACATCTTGGGATGGCTAAGCTTTGGGGGAAACCCTGGATATTACCGCTTGAACGAGATAGTACCGCATCCAAACAGCCACATGGCGGCCCCTAAAGCGGACTCAAAGTTGTTCTACCAGGGTTTAAGCTTGCACGCATTTCCGCAGGTACGATAGGTACTAAGTTCGATCTCCTTTGGAAAAGTTCATCTTGCAGCAAATTGAGAAAAGTTTAAACGAGGCATTTCACTTCATTCCATCATCCATCGAACGAACTCCAGTTAAATCTTCCTTCCGCAAGATATCCAATTTCACCCCTCTCAGACTACAGGCATCTTTTTTCGCTAGACTCAGTTTTCAACCGCTTCGCCATTTCACCGCGACTCGCTTTCTTAGGGTTCAGTCAAGCATCACAATCTCTACAGGACTTGCCTCGATCGGCGTTAATCCGCGGAGATGGTCGTACTTGGCGAACATGTGTATATCTCGCGTGTATTTTAAACGGCGTTTATAAAATTGTGCTCAAATCGGATGAGATCTTTTAGATTATCCACTTCAGAGTGGTACCTTAGTTTGTTGCCGATGCCATCCTTGGATCGCCGTCGGATCTAATGCATCCAAATAAGGTATTTGACGTAAGGCTGAAAAGTCACCCGTCGTTCAGTTGTATCATTTGAAGTGGTACTGTGTATACAGAAGTATCGAGAGACTGATCAACCTCTTCGATGGCGATAGCTTTGGTATTTCTGGTTATCAGTGTGGTTAATCAGTGGATGGTAGCAGGTAGAATGGGTTTAAAGATATGATTGATATTTAGTAGTAAAGTGGTGTGTGTGGTTGTGCATACATTTTTCAAAGTCAGCTTATGTAGGAGTTGGGCACTGGCTTTTCAGGGTGTTGAAACCGACTATGAACAGTCCCGGCTGATCACTCCCGGCTAATCACTGTGCCGTGCAATTGTTCATTTATTGTCAAGAAAAGAAGCCTATCATAGTTAGATGTTAGTTTAGTTGTATGTGCTTTGCAGTAGTTAGAACTCGGTTAAGTTTAATAGAATGGTCGATCAATTTGTGTTTGCTCAATTTTTCAGAAATTTTAGCATTAGCGTACAGTAACTCAGTGAAAGTAGAGCGTATCTTACGCTGAAGTGTACTTTGAGAGATCTCGTCTTTCTTCAGAATGTTTACCATCCATGTGAACGACAAGTAAGAGACTACAAAAACACTGCGAGAGTACTACAAGCAGACTATATGTTTATTTAGGTCTATAACAGTTAAAGCATCAGGTATTTAATTTATCATAGTATACGTACAGACATCTAGATATTCTCTCTGTGCAGGAAGTTGGTATCAACTGAGCTGTAGCAATGGCTCTCATGTCATATAACACTTATATACCCGACAGCTCTTCAGTCTCTCTCACAAGCAGTTTATTTCAGCGAAGCGGAAACCACCTCTCCCGGGGAGGGGCCTCGCCGGAGGCGTAAAAAAAACCGACACCAACGATTATTTACACGCATTAAGTAGTATTTACATCAAAAACAAACGGTACGACGTCCACACGATGAGCAAGTTCAAAACTTTGACTCTCCAAAGAGCCGGTCCCAGTGGCCCTTTTTATGCAACATTGCCAACAGCAAGACTCCTGGAAGATGCCATACGCTGCCCCAAAACAGTCTTCGGGCGTAGTAGTTGTTCCCACCTGAGCCTGAGTTGGCTTCGAGTATGGGGCCAACCACGTTTCGCTGCTCCTGCCAGAACTTGTACGCCCAGTAGGTGAGCCAGCCGTTGAGCAAGGCACTGTCGATTGCGTAGTACCAGTCAGTTATGTTGAAGTAGGATAGTCCAATGCAAAGAGGGAACATGGCCAGCGAGTAGCGCAGAGCCACCCGCGCATTCAGAGCCGGATTTTTCCACGAAGCCATGACGTAGCCGGCCCTGCGATACTCGTCGCGAACGGAGTGGCTCAGAGCCATGAAGTGAGGGAACTGCCACGCATATAGAAGTCCCGCGAGGCACCATGCGCCGGGCTCAGCGAGTGAACTAGACGCTGCCCAGCCCATCAGAGGCGGGATGGCACCTACTACGGCGCCCACCCACGTGTTGGCAATGGACTTTCGCTTGAGGGTTGTGTAGACTCCAGCGTAGAGTAGGATATTGGCCGCACCGAGTCCTGCGACGGTGGGGTTAACCCCAAAATAGAGAGCTGCTACACCAGCAGTGCCTGATAGTGCAGCAAATGAGAATGCCTGGGTCGGGGAGAGCAGCCCTCGCACGACCGGGCGCGTTCGCGTTCGGGTCATGAGAGCGTCGTATTTATACTCTCGACCCATGTTTATTGCGTTTGCCGAGCCTGACGTTAGCGCAGTGCCCGCGGTAAGAAACAGGAGCTGCGGGAGAGTGGCATCGTAAGGCGTTAATGCATAAGATGACATAGCAGACAGAACGACGAGCGCTGTCAGTCGGGGCTTGGTGAGGGCCAAATACGGGGCATATGCTGGTTTAGAGGTTGATCTGGGTTTCTGTCTAGCAGTCACTGCAGCTAGAGGAGGCGCCAAAGGAGATGCTAAAGGAGATGCCAGGGCCTGGACTTCAGTTGAACTCTGACAACTTAAAGCTTTAGACGCAACCTGATCCAGGTTGAACTCGTGAGAAGTCGAAGTCGTGTTCGAAGTCGAGCTCGTTTTATGTATTATGGCAGAATTCGACAAGAAGTTCAACCTCACATTGAACGTGGTACCGTCAGGACTCGAAGTTGCTCTTCGTAGTCCTATTTGGGCTCCAATTGGTCCTGCCAAGTTCCTTTCAAATCGCTTTCTTCCTATTGGATCTTTTAAAGTATGCATCATTTGTCTTTGGCAAAGGCCCGAGCACGGTCCCAACGGCCGGCTCATTATAAACATGGCACTACTTGTATATAGAACAACAATGTAGACTGTCTGTGTGCTTCTAACGGGTGTAACAAAGACGAACAATGATATGCCAAGTCCTAGCTGGTTTTTCCATATAAATGACCTGTTGAAAGCTTGATGTGAAATTTTAGGACCGGAGACACCAGCGTTTTCCGGTTCGAGTCGCGAGTGGGATGATTTTTACGGCAGAGAACGAAACACCCAAAAGAGATTGAAGATGTAACTGCAATCTGGATGAGTCGACCTACGTTAGGCAGCATTAATTATTTGCATAGACGTGAATATACAGTAGTAGATACTCTAGCTTTTTAACTAATTATTGTTGTATGAATAATACTGACGGGTTCAGCAGTGTGATGATATCTACGAAGACTGAGATGGTGGCATACCAGCAGATAGGTTGCTCTTTCGACTATTCGTTATACCAATAAGACCGATAGATAACCCGGATAGTGTAATAGACATCTACGAAGCCTCAGAATGGTGACATGCCAGTGGTAGATGCTCTTGCCTAATTTCCTTTGACCATTAGTTTTGTTAATAAATACCTGCGTGGTCCAGTTAGAGTGACAGATTTGAATGAAATACATTATCATCATCACCTTGCACTTATTCTTCTGCGAAACATGTGGATATGTAATCTTAGTTTAAAAGGCAGCCAATCCAGTGATTGCTCTTCCCAGAATCAACCCGTGGATGTCACTCTGACCTTCGTAGGTTTGAACTACTTGTAGGTTGTTGGCAATCCTCGCGATGTGGTACTCATCGCTTGTAGCGTTGCCTCCAAAAATTTCCATGAGAGTGCGAGCATTTGCTAGTGCGCGGTCGCAGTTGTGACGCTTAATGGTAGAGATCATCTCTGGCGGTGCCAATCCTTGGTCTTTAAGACGTCCGACTTGGATACAGGGTAGAATGGCGTAGGCAGCGTCGGTCATGGCATCAGCCAGCTTTTTCTGAATCAGCTGGTTACTTGCCAAGGGACGGCCAAACTGCTTTCTGTCTAACGCATACTCGCGTGCCAGTCGTACAGACTCCTCCATTGCTCCAACTACACCCCAGGCAATACCGTATCGCGCGCTGTTAAGACACGTGAACGGACCTTTCAGCCCTTTAACCTCGGGGAACATGTTTTCCTCGCCGACTTCCAGACCATCGAGGTGAATCATTCCTGTCAGACTGCAACGCAGAGCCATTTTGTGCTTGATTGGTGGGGTTTCAAGCTGCCCTGGGCCTGCCTTCGACCTCTCGACTGCAAACCCGCGGATCACACCGTCGAGCTTGGCCCAAATAATGAGCACATCGGCAAAAGGAGAACTGCTAATCCATGTCTTTGACCCAGATAGCAGATAGACACCCTTTTTGGTGGGATGTGGACGAGCAGTGGTTTCCATAGACGCAGGGTCAGAGCCGTGGTTCGGCTCGGTTAAACCAAAGCAGCCCAAAAGCTCACCCGAGGCAAGTTTAGGCAGAAGTCTCTGCTTCAATTCCTCGGTTCCAAATTCGTAAATAGCTGTCATAGCCAAAGACGACTGCACGCTCATAGCCGAACGGAAACCCGAGTCAATGCGCTCGATTTCTCGAGTGATCAGACCGTAAGCGACAGACGACACCCCAGGACAATCGTAGCCCTGTATTGTCGGTCCCAATAGACCCAATTGACCCATTTCCCGCAAAATCGACTTGTCAAACTTTTCAGTTCGGTGGCCCTCGAGGACCCGAGGATATAGTTTTTCCTGGCAGTAGTCGTGTGCCACGTCCCGGATTGCTATTTCATCCTCGGTCAAAAGATGTTCAATGCTGAAAGGATTCTGCCAGTCAAAGGGAGTCTTGGTAGATGCTGCTCGGCTGAGTGGTGATACAGTCTTTGTCCCGGAAGCACAGAGTCCAATGGTGGACGATCTCGTATTGACAGCAGTAGTTCTTCTAACGATGTTTCTCAGCATCATTTATATATATGCTCACTTTTTGATAACTGAGCAAGTTCTCTCAATTGATCTCTCAAGTTTGTTCGACACTAAGAGGGGGCTGGCTTTTATCGTATTTTATATATATAATGCGCTCAATGTATATATCACAATGTAACTCTTCAGTGCTTCTCAAGTTAGGTCTACAGTTTCTCAGGAGATCAATATGTCAAGGCTAACATAACGATTTATATATTTAAGTGGGGTCCTAATTAATCACTAAAAGCAGGAAATGCCGAGGTGTGCCAAAAAGCAAAATTGATGAAAATAACACTTAACTTCAGGTCGGCACGCTCCGAGATATTCGATTTAAGCGCCCGGTGCGACCCGGTTCGATTCCGATAAATGGCACACCTGAGTATTCAACAAAGTGAGAATGCCATGGTATAAGACAGATAGCTGCTATCTTCAGGGCCTATTTGATAGTTAGAACGGCAGTTAATGTTAACTACGCACCTTACCTTACCTACCACAGCTTCGAACACGGTCCGTTGTTGTAACTTTCAGAACGACTTCAGCATTGCACCTGCCCCAAATTGTGGAGTGGCTCGTTCTGCGACTACAATGACCGGTCCTGAATTTACGTTGCCTGGGTACGAACCGACGGAGTCAAGCCGTCATCCCCATGCCTATAGCTCTACAAATCGACCTTCGGTAGATAGTGTCAATTATTTGCGTTGGTACGACAATAAATGGTGCCGAGATCAAGAAAGTCTTCAAGTGAGATCAAGCATCAATCTGCCCTAAACAGCCGAAAACCAGCAGTAGATACTTTTGTCTGAGTTTTTTTTAACTATTGGATGTAATTTATATCAATGAATACCTACGTGGTCTGGCTAGTGTTAGTGTGATAGACTGGAACGAGATCCATCGTAAGTTTCTGCGAAGCAGAGATATCCCCTCCTCGGGAAAAATCCCGGGGCCAATCAAATGTAAACTGCTCTTTCAATGTACATTAGCCATTAAATAAACTATTTAGCTACCGAACTCAGAGCCTCGAGGACTTCGAGCTCGATCTTGGCCTCAGTGGCCGTAGCCTCGTCCGAAGATGCTGCGTTCTTTTGGGCCTCGGTAGTCAGACGCTTAATGGCATCGACCGATAGATCCTCGACTGGGTATGCCTCAGCAGCATTGATGGCCAGCGACGAGCCTTCGCTGACAGTCGCAAAACCTCCAGATACAAAAAACTGCTTGGCAGGGCCATTTCCCTCGATGACCTCGACGAGACCGGGTCGCAGCTGCTGCACAATGGGCACGTGGTTGGCCAACACACCAATGTCGCCAGCTGTGGTAGGAATGTTGACTTGAACGCTTGTTAGTATGTTGTGGGTGGGCATCGCCTTTGGCGGAACCCCTCCCGGGCGGGAGCGGGGTTTCTTGCTTGGCAGCAAATATGCCGCCGTAAAGAGTATGTGTGAGAGAGAGAGGGAGACAGATCAATTGTAAATTTACTGCTTCGTTTGCACACCAACAGGACAGAAGAAAGGCAGTTGTAAACAAATAAACGTTGAAGTCTCATTGTCCCGCTGATATCCGGGATACGATCTAACAGATGGTGTGTTGAGTCACTTGAATGACAATCAGGAAAAAGAATCTCCTAGCAAATCTCTAGAACAATCAATCTTTCACCAAGATTGATTCAGAACTGTCGGCTTCCATGTCATAAACACCAGATCACTGTTGATAGGTTTTCGTTGATATCCAACTTGAATTAAAGACTCAACAAAACATGAGGGTATGCGTCGAGGGGATACACCGTATTGCCAACTCTAATCCCTCAGCCAACCCTTTTCCACATTCCAAATTTGAATATAATCAAAAGACTGCCATCAAAGGGGCATTTTACTTCAAAGTTCCGAAGAACTTTGAACGAATCTGCAACTGCAACTTATGCTTTGATATTCGAAAAATTCGATTCTGTGACATTCGAAATTTTGATATTCGCATCTTTGAAATTCGATTCTTTAAAACCGATTCTTTAAAAAATAACTCGCAATCTTCGAGTCCTCTTCAATATAAGCCAGGCTGTCGATATGACTCACTCCAAGATACAGTCGTGTCGCTTCCTATAAAATGTTCAATTCATTCGTCATAAACTCGGACTTCCTCTCCGTGGGTTTCTTCCTCCAAAAATGAACAAATGTTGAAAAGTCGAATCCCAAAATTTCACTCCTTCACTTCTTCACTCAATTTTATACCCTCTCTCTAGACACTCTTCCATTCAGTTAATCGTCTTTTGTACAAAACTTACGCTTCAGCATTCTCATAAAGGGCCTCGTTAGTCAATTCTTTCAATATTTCTCGTATGTGGCTCTTTTTCTCAATTGAAGAAAACAACCTCATCCTACACTTGAGTTACATACAGCCCTAGGAAGAGTCAACGAAAGTTTTACCTTATCGCTGGCAACAGCAGCCTCGGCGTATCCTCGAGACAAGACGCGGCCAGGAGCCACAGCTCGTCGGGCAAAAGTTCGTGCTGCCGCAAATGACATTATTTTATCGGTTTCTATAGGTTTTTATGTGTGGAAGAAAGATGCTGAACCAAAATGTATGTGGAAAATGTGCAAAGCCGTTTTGATTGGCTGTGAAACGGTGGGTGAACTTTTAAAATTCGGTGTGTGTGGAACAAGACAGTTCAGCGCACACCGGTGGAGTAAGGGTCGTTGCGGTACGGCTGAGTTAACTTCAACCTTCGAGAATTCACTTAAAAACCTATGCTGAAAACTGACGACAGACTTGATGGAACAGAGAGTACGAAATTCCGTTGATGTAAGTGGGCACTACTTTATTTTTTGCAATTCTTTTGCTTGGTTCTTCTTGCTGAAAGCTTTTTGGAAGAGATCTAACAAGTCGATATTCGTGTCGTGCGGACGACTTCTCACGTATCTGTCTGGCAATAGCGTGTTCAAAGTGGTGCCGAACCCGCCCGCCTCGATCCAAGCGTCTATCGATAATGAGATAAGGACGTATCAAAGCATACTGGATGAGACAGATTTGGAGATTCAGTTGAGCAGGCGGTATATATTGAAAAAGATTGAAGAAAGGAGCAAGAAGCTACAGGATCTCAAGGAGAAAGGGCCCGTAAGCATAGGTGAAGGGGGTGTAACGGCAGACCAAGGACAAGACAGTGCCGAAAAGGGTGGTGCCCAGAGCGGAGTGAACGGTGGATCTGGTGAAAATGGAGGATTAGACGCCGGAAATCATGACGAATCAAATGAAAACATAGCGGATCTCATTGACAGTAACATGATATTCGATGACTTGTTTGACAGCAGTAATAAGGAAGCAGAACAGGGGGAAAGCGGCGAAGTGAACGGAGGCAACGTAGAAGGGCAGGGTGAAGGAGACGCACAGACAGATGGACATGGAGATGGTGGTGATCTTATAGGTGCTGACTTGGGAGGCTTTAATGGAGATGAGTTTGCGATGGGTGGGAATCTGGATGAGTTTGAAGACTTGTCGGCCCTATTGGAGGAGAAAGGTGGAGATGGGAAGACGGATGGACGAGATGGTGGTTTAGGAGACGAAGATATGGGAGGATTATTTGGAGACAGCTTTGATTTCATTTTGCCAGGGACGTGAAATAGCTGACGGTTACTGCGAAGCAGGACCAAGCCTCCCGCCTTCGCAGAAGGTCGAGCACTGGATGCACCCATTAGAAAGACATCTACAGCTGTCTTGATAGTGCCGTCAACGAAACAAGAGAAAGAGACTTACTGAGTGACACGGATGAGCTTCAGAAGCAAGAGCTCATAACCTACTTTTTAAATGCCAGCCAGGTACACGAATGAATCAGTTAGATGGCCCGCTACTTTGCAGCCCGATGGTCGGTCTCGGGAAGCTAGAATTTTCAGAATTGCGAATCGAGGGTCTCTATGAACGTCTCATTACATCTGCGTTCCTGGTTCATCCTTCCTGTGACATGCTGAGCAGGTTATTCCCACGACCCCCAGTTTTTAACTCATCGGGTGTGCGGTGATCAAATCATCGAAGCAAGAGAAGCCAGGGATAAGGTAAAATTCTACAAAGCAGCACCAACCCTCCCGAGAGGGGCCGCCAGAGGCAGGCTCACTGTTATACCATTATTCACATATTTAAGATCATTAGTAAAGGCGACAATTATGTAAGACACTTGGAGCTGTTTAATTTTCACTGCTAATTAAAATCATTCTTTGAAGGCACTAAAAAACGATACACCAACTACTTTTTACCAGACATATCTGAATTGAGCTTGTTCTCTATCAGTCAAGTCTAAAAACTCACTGCCAACCTCGGTAAAGCCATCAGGAGGACCGTGTTTGCGGTCGCGACGCCTGTTTTCCCAGATTAAGTAGGCAAGAAGAACGATTTCTAGACCAATCATAATGCAAAATGAAATCAGCATTCCGAGAAAGCCAGACGTATAGCGTGGGGCTTGACTCGACTTGAAAAACTGCGGTGCAGCTAAATTTCCAACCGTGTAAGAGAGAAACATCATGGCAGCAGCTGTAGTCTTCTTGGTCATGCCTGCAATGTTCGACGAAATAAGTGACATGCACATGATATAGGAAATTGAGTTGAAGAAAAGCAGATAGAGACCTCCAAGCCTTACATGGTTCTGGGTTGATGGTAGATAGTAGACCAGGGCTGCTCCTACCAGACATGGGATGTTGGACCCAATCATGGCAAATGTCCGTGCATTTTTCAGGTAGGTCCCAATAAGACCAGCCAAAATAATTGATACCAGCTGAACAGCATGTTCAGGCATAGACATGACCGTTGCTTGGAGGTTCGTATATCCAAGACCCGTAATAATCAATTTGTTGAAGGAGCTTATACCGCCACTAGGAAGACACTGGACAAACGTTATGAGAATAAAGATCCAAACTTGAGGATCCACCAATGCTTCATACATCTGATAAAGTTTGAATTTCTTGCTGTTCACACCGGTATGGTTGTCAATCACTCTCAAAACTGCTAGCTTTCGCTCCTTTTCGGAGAGCGCTTTCATCGCGTACGGTGTTGAAGGGAAAAAGTAAAGCATCACAAACGAAAAGGCAACAGTGGCACCACCAAAGCAGATATACATGTATTTCCAAGGTGGCAGAGCGCCGTGACCGTGGCCTATGCCCCAAGTGACAGTATCGCCAATAAATCCACCGATAGGAGATCCAGTCCACCAAATACATGTTCTCAAGGACTGCTCCTTTCTTGTGTAGAATTGAGCGGTAAGGACAACAAACGTTGGGTTGATGCAGGCCTCGAAGAGACCAAGGAAAAATCTAGCCACGGCTCCAGTGGCGAAGCTGTTGGTGCCAGCAAATGAAATGCATACAACTCCCCACAGGAACAAGTTGATGGACAGGTAGCGTCCAGCTGGTACTTTGTGCACGAGGTACGCAGTCAAAGGTTGGCCAATCAGGTAACCAAAGTAGAAAATAGATCCAAGCCAGCTGTACTGCTGACCATGAAGATCCAAACTCTCCTCAAGTCCAAAAACACTGGCATTAGAAAGAATTGCCTTGTCGAGGAAATTCAGGATAAACGTGATGACCATGAGGGGAAGAACCAGTAAATCAATCTTCCAGCGCACACGGTTCATCTCAGCAAGAGTGTAATCAATACTCTGTCCATTGGAGCTATGGTCTCGCAGGAACTCCAAAGCACTATCAGCACCATTTACATCCAACTTGCTGAAATATGAAGTATCAATATGGGCGACTCCTCCTTTAGCTTCTACTTCGTTCAGGTTGAGCGGTGCAGAAGCATTAACGTGCACCTCATCCTTGGATTCAGCAGAGCCAACAGCAGCCATATTGCAGATAAATAGAATTAATTGCGAAAAAAGATTAAAACAACTGGGATGGGTTTCACAACAATCTTAGGTCGACTTTTCCATTGACTCCAGCTCTTTATAGCCTTCATTCAAAGACTCTCCAAACGGGGCCCCGCTTTATTTCATCCGATAAGATAAGGGTCGAAAAAACCAATTCTGGCCTATACCCGTCCTAGGTGCCCGGCCGACAGGTCGTCAACTTTGCCAGATAGGTTCGTAGCTCGTGAATCAAAAAAGTGTCAGGATAGCCATGTTAGCAAATAGCAGTCTACTCTGGGTATTTTTCTCGGATTAACTGTGAGTACGAAAAGGGAAATTACAGCGAGAGAAGATTAGCCGGCATGAAAGCGGGGGTCGAACCCCACACTCGTCGAAGGTGTCGGTGAAATATCCAAATGAGTAAAATATGCCTGCATTCTCTCTGACTCGAGTTCATCAGAACGGTCTTTAGAAGATAGTATTTAACGAAAACAAAAACATGCGAGATGTGAAAGATTAATTTGGAGATAAGGAATTTCGAGGTAACTTGGAGATAACTTGGAGATAACTTCGAGATAAACTTCGAGATAAACTTCGAGATAACTTTGAGATAACTTTGAGATAACTTTGAGATAACTTCGAGATAAACTTCAACATAAATTTGAGATAACTTCTAAGATAAGTTTGCAGACTCTTTAAACCATGACAAACGATTCGTCTCCTTCCTCCCCCAACTATTACGAGCATGTTGTTGTCAAAGGAGGACCCTTTGAGCGAGGCTATTCACATGGTCACCAAGTCAAGGACAAGATTGTTAAAAACGTTGCACATTACAAAAAGCCTGGCAAGCTGCTTCCCCTTGATCAATGCTACGAGATTATCAAAGAGGTCTACGTACCCGGTATTGAACTCTATTTCCCCGAAGCTTTGGAGGAAATGAAGGGAATCGCCGAGGGATCAGGCGTGCCTCTTGACGATATTCTTCTTCTTAATGCAAGATACGACCTTGCTCGTGTAAAGAGTTCGACAACACCCACCTGTCCTGGGGCGACGAGATTACCTGATGCCAAGCACAATGGGAATATCAATGGTAGTGGTAATAGTACCACTAAGAATGCCCAGAGCATCACGAAGGGAAATGAAGACAGATACCAAGATGACAAAGAAGATATTGCCAACGAGTGTACAAGTGCAGCTTTCCTTGAGACTACCTCGGCTAGTGGCGACGTTATAGCAGCCCAGAATTGGGATATGTCAGCCCATCTGCTGTGGAATGACACTGTCATTTTCCTTGAAATTCACCCTGATGCTTCGGAAAATATTCCCGTAATGTTCATCGTGACAGAGGCTGGGCAACTAGCTAGGTCGGGTATGAATGCAGCAGGTCTAGGTATCTGTGCAAACTCGCTCATGTGTGGAGAAGATTACTATCCAATGGATCCAGATTTAGTTACGGGTAAGCAGAAGCCACTTATCCCGATGTCGCTGGTTAGGAGATTGTATTTACACACCACGTCATTTGCCGATGCATTGATTATTATACACAATCTGCCCCGACATGTCTCCAATAACCTGACTGTTGCTACGAGTGAAGGGTTTGCTATGTGTCTTGAGCTTACTCCTACCAAGACACACAAAGTGTATCCTCAAGGAAGCAGCGGCTACGTTATCCATGGGAACCACTTTTGCAGCTCAGAATTTGAGGCGAGTGGCGTCAAAGATAGGTATCCAGGTGGAAGCAGTTGGTTTCGACCTCAGAGAGTTGAGAGAGCGATCCGACCATTTGCTGATAAAGGCAAATTGGATGCTGGCAAAATAACTCAAGCGTTTAGTGACCATTTGTCCAAGCCATCATCTGTTTGCCAGCACCCGGATCATTTTGATTTCAAGTATCTTCCTGATTATCCCTACAAGGGTGCGAATGCTACTGTTGCTCATGTTGTATACAATCTGACTGCTAAGACCATTACCGCTTGTAAGGGCCCACCTTGCGAGGCAAAATTCAGGACCTATAAGATATAAAGTTGAATGGACATAGAATGAATGTAGAATTAATAGAGAGAGAGTTAATCAAGGTTTAAGTTTTATGTATTATATACGTCTTAGGCTGATATAGAGGTTCGATGAAGTACAGTTGGAAAAGATGTAGCTTAACTCATATTCAGTATTACAATCTCAAGAAATAGCAAAACCCTGCCACTAACATATCTTTATCAGTCCGACCCCCGCTCTAACGTTAACTCAGATATCCCCACTTTCACTCTGTGCCCCGCCGTTAAAATAACCAGATGAAGCTAATGATGTGCAAACTACCTTTTGGTGACATGTTGAAAGATTAAGTCCACACTTTACGATGGTACCTTCGCTTATTCAATGGGCTCTATGAATGGCAGTAGAGACTCCAAACGAGCTTTTGATGGTAAGTGTGAAAAGCGGAAAGTAAAAGAAAAATGGGAATTTGTGCTAACAAATTCAGGCTGTCTGACTTGTAGAAGACGTAAAGTCAAATGTAGCGGAGGATCTAGGCCCTGTAATGATTGTGTGCGATTAAATCTATCATGTCAGCCAGCATTTGCGACTAATTTTCGCAACTTTACCATCTCAGATTCGAGGAGAATAACAAAGAGGCATAGTCGGGAGAGTAATAGCAGAAGGGTATCGCTGGGTCTTGCTCCTAAAAGCTCTTGTAATCAGGATACTCAAGATACACAAGATAGGCAAGGCACGCAGGATCCACAAGATGGTTTGCTTGTACAGCGTGGATTCGGGCTTGATACTGAAGAGAATAATAATCTTTCATTGCTAAAGGGCCAAGAAATGTTCTTTGATTTGTCAAATAACCTGTCAAAATCCCCAATAGTAAGCATATCTACCCCAGGTCCTGATGGAGAATTAATAGGCCCTGAACCTGAAATACTGTTTTCATGGGAAGAAGAAATGTCGCCAAGCTCCATATGGAGGGATATGAACAAAGTTATATCGGATGCCAATAATACCAGCCGCATTAACAGCATTACTGATGAGTGTGAGTCTCGTACGGCAACAGAAGAATCTGACGAGACCACACCATCGTCGTCGGAGAACTCCCTGTTGAATTCGCAGATTAATGGTGGCAATACTCAGCAGGTAAATCCACCTGAAAGCTTCATATTACTCCGTTCTGTACCAACTGTTGATCACGATGATGAACTCTTGACGCACTACAGTGGCTTTATGAAAAACTTCTATAGCTTCAAAAAGTCCGGATGGAACTACCACACATATCTGTTGTCGCTGATCAAAGACCCGAGCAAAGATGTACCTGTTTTAAAGGATAGTGTGTTGTCTTGGGCAGCACGAGACAAGGGTCTGAGAGAAGCTTTCAACGAAAACTGTGCTAGTAACTACTATGCCAGAGCCTCGACAGAAGTCGACGAAGCTCTACTTCAGTGGGAGCAGGTTGGGCTCACTTCCAATCACGCTCTTGCCTCTAAATATTATTTTAACAATATATCACGAGCTGATATTGTTGTGTTTTCGAGTCTTTTCCTGTGCCGGTGTGACCAATTGACTAGAAATGGCTCTTCGCTTACAAAACGCGTAAGCGATATATGCTTATGGCTAATAAAAAATGAAGAGGCCATTCTGGATCAGCTTTCATCTATGGGGTGCCGCTTGTTGGTATGGATCCTATATATGGGGATAAGAATCACAGTTTGGGATCCTTTCAAATATATTCCATTCATGGACGAAATTCGAAGCTCGAAGCTGCTCTCACGTCTAGTGAAAAACGGTGAGGGGTATCTTGCAGAGAGCTTTGGAGCCAGCTATCCCGTACAAGAGTTCAGCGATGACATGGACCAAGAAGTCAGATATGTCAAAATGTACGAAGCCATGATGTTACTTTCACGGGTAGTATCATTTCGTAATAAGAAACGGCTGGATGATAGTGATACCAGCGTTGAAAAGGATCGGGAGATAATTGAACTTGAGATCCGTAGATTGCAAGCAGAAATCACCCTGATAATGTATACGAATCGCAGGCTTGACTACCATGATAAAACTAAGCCAGTGGACCGGTTGGCATTCCATTGGATGAACACAATAGCGGTATTTCATTCGCGTACGCTGCCGGGAGCGATGCCGTATGGTATTAGCATACAGAGCTCCGTGAGCGAAATTCTGCATATCGCCTTGCGCTTGAGACAAAGTGGGCAGTTTGCGGTCAACTACAGTCCACTTTGGCCACTTCCTCTGGTACTTGCGGGGCTAGAACTTACCGATGAAATACAGATCGATTGGGTTGTGCGATTGCTTGAAGACATGAATAGGCCCTGGCGGAATACCGACCCAATACGAAAGCTGTTGATTAGAGTCTGGGAGTCACATCAACAGGGGCGCCCGAGGGAAGATTTTTTTCAATTAGTTCGTGACAGTGGCGTAGCCCTTATTTAATTTAATGATCTATATATATATAATTTTGACGTAATTTATTTCGAGACTTCCAGGATTCTACATGTGATATGATTTACAAAATATAGAGGATAGTCAGATCCTCAGTAATCTATTTCTGCGAAGCGTCCACTTGCCTCCAGCAGTCCCTCCCGAGGAGAGTTGGCTCTGCAAAGCAGAAATTCGTGTATCAGTTATGAGCCGGGTCCACTCGATACAAGTGCTCTGCCACATTGAAATAACATTCGTACTCAACCTCGTCAGGAACTGTGTCATGCAGAAAGTGTCCTCCGTGACCATGTGCACTGAAACAATGAAAATGATCCATTCTCAGCTGGTAACCAGGGTCACACGAATTGAATATCCCTAAGCAAGTCATGGGCGAATCCATCTCAAAGCGCTTGAACCACCCCATTTTCTTCTCCGTTGAATCAAGCAGATACGGTGGAAACTCGGGGAGAATCTGGATTTTCACTTTCCCTGATCTGACGACAAAAATGCCACCCATGCTGACTAGTGTGTCTTTATACTTGGCACGCAGAACGTCTTTCAATGTTTGCATCAAGGTAGCTTCACCTAGCCGACCTTTCAACCTCAGTGCAATTACGGGCGAGCGCTTGCCCTCACTGACGAAGAACTGACCCAGGAAATTAAATTCATCATTATGAGGCATTGTTACAACTTCGTATCCAGGAGATTGAGAACTGATCTTGGCAATGTGACTGTTGCTCTGATAGACAGGCACTTCAGGCACTTCCTCTTGGTGACTCCCAGGGTCATGTTGGACCAAGACGTTAGGTGCCAGCTCACAGTTACAGCCAGCTGCTGCATATGGCCCATCAGCAGCGCCAATGAACAGGGCCGTTTTGGATAGAGGCGAACTGTGATCCAGGATTGTACTAAGCTTAGCTACACTGTAAGCCGGCTTTTCAAACTTTGGGGAAGGAAACAGGTTTCCCTCGCCGCCAACGTCTACGAGAACGGGGGAACCTCCAATTCCCGGAGCAGCAAGCGAATAGGGGCTCTGTGAGAGATCAGGGCAATCTGTCACTTTGCACTCGACTTTTTTGAAGTGCTTTGGCAGTTCAGATTGGAACAGACTTGAAACTTCTTCGAGAGAAGGAGCTTTCAGTTTGTATGCAGTGAATGGATAGGCTGGAGTCATTGTGATTGTGGAGTGCAAAATTCAAATTTCAAGAAACTGCGCCTTACAACCTCCTTTAATTTATCAGTACAGGAGAAAATATGTCGGCTTTTTGAGCTTTTTGAGACGCTTTCTTTTAGCAGTTCAGAAGAGGAAATCGTAGTGTTTAGAGATTCTAGAAATTCAAAGTTTGAGACTGTGCCGGCTGTTTTAACCTTCTTCCCTTTATCAGCGAAGACCTTAGAGGAGATCGCGATATTTAATACTCTGTCTCTCCTGCATACTATTGGCAAGAAAGTTATTTATTATCACCAACCTTGTATCGGCGACGAAACCGATAGAGTTAATAGAACTGTGGGGAAAGCCGTTATAACTCGGGGATTAAATGTGGTGAAAATGTGGGGTGAAATAATATACCGGAATGAAATGCGGGTCCAAAACTTAGACGGGCACAATGCCGAACTAGAAGTCTCCTTTTCGAACAAAATAAATACCATTACGATTCTAGTCAGTTTTCATTCAGGACTTTGGAAAAAAGTAGACGTGAAAGTAGACGTATCAAAGTAATGAGTTCTTCAACAAACGGTACAAATGGTACCAACGGTTCAAACAACAATGCCTACCATGGCGCAGACGTTGCTACTGTTTCTCTTGCCAACAGCTCCTCTTTGGCAGAGATAACTAGCATTATTCCTCCCCCTCCACTTTCTGCGGAAGCTCGCGGAGTTGCACCAGGACGCAATCGTCTCGAGGGTAAATATATTCTCGTCGTGGGTGGTGGTCAGACCATCAATGTGACCGACCACAGTGCAAATCCGCCTGTTGGCAACGGGCGAGCAACCTGCCTCGTCCTTGCAAAAGAAGGTGCCACTGTAATTGTCGCCGACAAGTCTAAGCCAGCGGCTGAAGCTACCGCTGCCCGCATCAAAGCCGAAGGTGGGAAAGCCCATGTTGTGGTTGGCGACGTTTCGTCTCCCGAAGGAGCTGCGGCAGCTGTAAACGAAGCCTTGAGTCTGTGCAACGGTCAGCTCGACGGACTCGTATTAAGTCTTGGCATTGGAGGTGCAGGCTACAACGTTTCGGACACAAATGCCGACCAATGGGATGTCGTCATGAACATCAACCTGCGTTCTCATTTCCTTGTCGCCAAAGAAGCTCTGCCTCACATGGCCAAGAACCCTAACGGGGCTTCTCTTGTGTCGTTCGGCTCAATGTCACAGCTATTCCCCTTCGCCAATGAGCCGGCCTACGATGCGTCCAAGGCTGGACTCACTGCCCTTATTAGACATATTGCCTACGAGTACGCTCCGTTTGTGCGTGCCAATATGGTCATCCCAGGAATGATTGATACACCTATGGGACGCCGAGCAGGTACTTTTATCAAAGGACGAAATGCGAGCGCAGTACCTCTTGCACGGCAGGGAACTGGCTGGGACATAGGATATGCTACAAGTTGGCTACTGAGCGGAGAGAGCTCCTACATTACAGGACAGGAGATTGTAGTTGATGGGGGCGTTTCTGCGCTTCACAAGGGCGCGAAGAAACGAGACGAGTGAGGATGTGGGCATCACCTTCGGAAGGACCCCTCCCCAGGAGAGGTTGTTCTGCGAAGCGGAATCTGAGATAGGAAAGTGAATAGTTTTGGTAGGGATGATGCGTTTTGATATTTGAATGAAATATGTAAAGTTCAGTGGTTCAGTTACAATTACAGTTACATAAAGTTGTCTATGGGCCCGGGAGACTCCAGGACTGAGTAGGAATATAAATATTTTAATCAGCGTGTGTTTTAAAGACTATGTGAACAAGTAATGGTTATTATTTACATAGACTTTGAGCGAGGTCAATCATCATCCCTGTTTTCTCTGCGGAAAGACGCTTCTGTGAACGATGCAAGTTCGGATAGAAAGCCTTGTTTTACCCCTGCATAAATCTCTCCGCATTTTTGGCCCACTTTTTGCGTCTGGCGTCTGAACAGCACACACGGATAGAAGACCGCGACCGGCCGGTTTTGTTACCGTGAAAAACACAGTGTATTGCATTTTGAAGAGAAAAGTTAATAATAACAGGCATCTCTCCGTCAACACAGTTTGGTGTGACCTCTAAGTTATGTTTTGAAAAGTTGGATTCTCAAATTTGCTGAATGAAGACAATTCAAGTCAAAAACGTCTACCTGAGGGTTGTGGGAGAAGTACTCGAGTCTCCTATATATGACGAGAGAAATGACGTTCTGGCATGGATAGATGTGACCCAGAAGAGGGTATATTGGACCAAGTACTCTGTTTCCTTGCTTGATGCCGAGAGAGACTGCAATTTCGTCATATTGCCAAGCGTGTTGGGGTT
This sequence comes from Spencermartinsiella europaea, assembly GCA_030579595.1. Lineage (NCBI taxonomy): Eukaryota > Fungi > Ascomycota > Dipodascomycetes > Dipodascales > Trichomonascaceae > Spencermartinsiella > Spencermartinsiella europaea. The sequence goes on from JAKTRG010000003.1 coordinate 285,541, forward strand.
TATTGGCCTTACGAGCGAGCCACTGGTCTACGTTGGCGCCATACGGCAGGGATTCGTCAAGATTGATCTTAGGTCCATAGAGAAGTACGGAACCAAAATCGACCCTGCTTACATTTGTCGAATTCACACGTCGGTCCAGGACCTCGAAGATATGAGATTCAACGATGGCACAATTGATCCTCGGGGCCGAATTCTTGGCGGATCCAGTCGAATGCTCGGGAAACCGGTAGAGCCAGTAGGCTATTTGTATCAATGGTTCCAGGGGCAATTGAGAGTTCTTGAAAAAGGCCTGTGGACATCCAACGGGATAGGATTCTCGCCGGACAGGAAAACAATGTATCTCGCTGATTCCCCACTGTTTAAAGTGTGGAAGTACGACTTTGACATTGATACCGGGGTATTGTCTGGTCGACGGGAATTCGTGTCTTTTTCCATGGGGAAAACAGCGCCAGCAGAGAGTGCTGCCTCACCAGATGGACTGGAAGTGAGCAGTGATGGGTGTGTGTGGGTTGCTATGTGGCAGGGTTCTTCCTTGAAGCGATTCTCAGCAAGCGGAGAATTAATAGAGGAGTACGTATTTCCTGCTCAACTGGTTACCTGTCCTACATTTGGAGGTCAAGGGCTTAAGGATCTGATTGTTACTACTGCCAGACGCCATGTTGACGCAAACGATCACGCTCCCGACAATCCAGATGGTGAACTAGATCTCGGAGGCAATGTGTTTTGTATTCCTGTTAATACAACTGGGCAGAAACTAGGAGTCTATGAATTATACTAATAGTCCATGTAGCTCATCTCCGGAGGTCCCCATCCCGGGAAGATAGAGGCTTTAGTTGTAATATGGAAAATTCATTGTCTATACAACTTTCAGCTCCGACTTTACCTTGGAAGTTTCATTAATTATTATACCACGTGAAGTTCATTAGAGAATAAAAAAATAAGTAAAACGTCTCTTCTGCAGAACAATCTGGGATGTTTAAGAAGTAGGATAAATTTGACACAATTAGATCCTTGGGTTCTAACTGTAGAGGCGCACGATAGTTAAGTAACCATAAGGGTCGCATAAATCTTATTATTTTTAGTGCCATGGCCATAAACGTCCACAACATGTCATACAAGCATAATCATTCAGTATATAATTTTAGGATCTATTAACAAATCCTACTATGTGTGTGATGCCTTCACCAGTCGAGGTACTACTTCTGTATATACATTGTTATTACTCCTAAGCCCATGAAAGTCCATGGCATGTCCTAAAAGTATAAGAGACGCTACACCTAACAAATTTAGTACTTTGATAGGACGTCATATACTTGAAAGACTGTGGACGAGAACCTCTACTTAAGCAAAGCTTTAAAATGGATCAAAATCTCTCAATCTATATCATTTTTAGAACCTCTTATCCTTTTTGAATAAGCATCGCGCTATTAGTTAAAGTCCTATGGAAGCAACGATATCAATACTTCTGTTACCACACTAAACTTTCATGAGATATGCTCATGTTGAATTATTACACATTGAGCAATTAACTTGACGTTGCGAGCATTGGTATGTTGATTTCTCCTTCGCTGTATGCGTAGAATAGGTCTTTGGTAGTCATTCCAGGTATCAATTTACCTCCAGAACGTGCGGATGAGATATCGCTATCATTGTGCGCTTAAAACCCTATATTGAAGCAGGTCAAACCACCGATTGTGAATACTGTTTTGATTCAGCCAAGTAAGATGTCAAGGAGTTCGTCGTCTTTGATCTTCTAATTTTATATGTCTTCTAACCTGCTCTATATCAAATATTCAATAAAGTATCATTATTTAAGTTAATTCAATTTAGTTTCTAGCTATATCCCTGGACCTTCACACCGAGGAGTCGTTTCATTTTGTCGTTCAAAGCCATTCATCATGCAGGGTACAAGTTCTTCAAAAGCGATACTTTGATGGAATTCAAAACTTGGCAGTACTTCTATTCCGCCCCAGAATAAATTGATTCTATCCCCTAGAAGGCGAGCTGTTACACCAAGGTTGACGTGATGAGTTGAACAAAAACTCATACGCTGTTTTCTGCAGGAACATATTCACAGACGAAGATGAAGGAGTGTTGCTGGACTTGCTAATCTTCAAAAATAGGGGCAAAGGGGTTCAATATAGCCGGAGGCGAGCTTAGAACTCCAAATTAGATATGTCGCTATTATCGTACCCACTGGAAATGAGAAAATCAAGACCGATATCGCTCCAGGTGCTGATATTAACAGGGTCAAGACCGCTTAGTTCTTCGTAAACCTTTTCACTGTTGCTTGTGTCAATGCGTCTCAGGGTCTCTTTTAAACCAACTGAAATATGGCGAAGGAGGTGAACGGGCTCCTGTGAGACTGACACAAATATTGAAGACACGTTGCGAAGAAGTTCCAGAATCTTGGACACGTCCACATGAGGGGAAAGTTCGTGTGATGCTACCAGCTTCAGTAAGAAAACCACGGCAAACGCAAGCATCGTTAGGATCTGGCCAGAGACTCCAACCAGAACAGACTTGGTAGTTGGTTCTTCGATGAGCTCCATGAGTTTCATGGCACTACTGACGGCCACATCGCGGCATTCGCGGCAGCTTTCGGATTTGGTACTGGCTTGGAAGGCCCGCGAGCACAGGAAAACTTTTGAAAACAGAGACGGAATTCTAATAGAAACGAGAGCCACAGCCGGATTGTTCCGTGTGGACGCAGGCAGCGACGCAGATTCTATCTTCTGAGTCCAAAAGGAAGTCCAGTCGTCTACCTCTTGGAGGACGTTTCTAATCTTGTCAAAATCAATTAGCACCTTGAAAGATTTGTTGTCGACGCTAAACAAATCTGATGCACGTATCATTATGGAAAAATAGCTCACCTGGCTGAAAATGCGCCAGTCTCGAGACTCTGGGCCGCTGCTAATTTGGGCGGCGATTGACGGCCATTCGCTAATTAGATGGTCATCTGGGATCATCTTAGGCCGGTCATATGCCACTGCGAGGTAGTGGTCGACGGTATACAAGATGTACCATATTTTCAGCTCCTCGGCAGCAGAAGCATCGCCATTTTGAAATCGCTCGTAGGCTTTGTTTACCTGCAACTCTGTGGCGAGGATTACAGAGATGCTTTTCATGGCCCAACTAGCCGTAGTGAGGTAGCAAGCCGCAAGAGCAAGGGCCAAGACATCGTAGATGTTGTGTCTGGATCTGAAGACTGACTTCGAGGCCACGCTTAGCAGTTCTTTGCGCAGAACTTGGTACATTGACTCTCGATTAGGGTCATGGTTCGCTCCGAGTGTACACACACATAGAGCAAGCAGGCCTGAAGCTCGGGCTACGGTGCCGAGATCAACCCAATTGCGCATAATAGCAAACTGCAGCGGGTCGAGTTTCATCCGGTACGTCAGATATAGATCTTCAGAGTCTTCCTGCGTCAGCATTCCGCGTGTGATCAAACTTGCAAAATAAGTGTCTGTTGTGCCTGTTCGAGCGTGTTTGATGTCCTCGAGCCGAGTTATCTCGTACAGAGTCTCCATGGGATCTGTCACAATGGGCGGACTAGTTGCCTGCTCACCGCCTTTGGACGACGAGCTTGAGCTCCCATCTGTCATCGACGTCATGTCATCATCGTTGATATGATGCTGGCCTTTAAGAGTAGGAAGAGTAGGGAGGAGTTTGGTACCGCTGCCGTTTGAGTCGTGGAAATCGTCCAGACTCGGCAAGTTTAGTTTTGCAAGAATTACGTGCACAGCATTGGTCAGTGCTCGCACATTCACCTCTCCTTCCTGAAGTATTGTCTGAAGACTCTTGTCCAAGACGCATTGTAATTTTCGTTTGGAACATCTTCCGCACGGTAAGCCGTGGGACATGTCGCACTTGATCTTGAGCTTGCGGCAGTACGAGCATGACGTGATCTTCTTGGAGACTCGGACCTCTCTTGTCGTGGTGGTAGTGCTGGTTTGTGGGCCTTGCAGACCTGGGTTGACCATTTTGCGTTCCGTTTCTATTGAGACATGAAAGAAGTAGTACAATCGGATGGAATGCCGGACCTAAGATTTTTATTATCAGATAAACTGCGGGGTTGCGGGGTAAGTTGACATGGGGGATCAGCGTGCGATCAGCCGGAGTCGGGTGGAAATCCGAAGGGTTTTTACTTATCTTTTGCAAGACAGACTTAAATGTCTGTATAGGGAGAACACTAAAAACAATGAGGGCTGCAAACGAGGGCAGCAGTTGCAGCACATTAACTTCCATAAATTTGCCATGTAGTAGTTAGGTCCTTCTCCTCATTGTTTGCAGCCCCTGCATGTGTTATCCCCGCACTCACAGCCGTTTGTGTGTGGCCTGCCCACTTTAATCGGCATTCATTTTCCCAAGGAGACAAAGCCGATGGAATTCTTGACAGTTTTCTTCATACTAAAATACTTGAACCAAAATGTCGGACATTCACTGAAGGAGGGGTAGAAAGAAGGAAGGAGACTACTCGAGTGGTGTATTTATATAACTAGTAGCTTGGTAGCATTAAGTAGCAAAGGGTAGCGTAAACACACTCTTGAGTCAACTGAATTAAAGTGACTCTATTATCAAAGTGTCGCATTTGATCTTTGCGAATATATAGTGTGAGTAGACTAATTCTTTGGTGATATATCTGCGTTTTGAAATACGTCATGGATATGGATGTCATGTACTTCTAACACACTCAGCTTCTTACTAACAAGTTTAACAGTGTACAGCCCCAGACATGATTGAGAAATACTTCCAAGGCAAGAAGCTCGTATGGGTCCTCACTGTGGTCTGCTCAATGAGTTTCCAGCTCAATGGCTACGACAACGGTCTGTACTCTGGCCTACTGGCTGATGACAACTTTTTGAACCAATTCCCCATCATGGGAGAAAACACAAACATCCAAGGTGCAGTCACGTCGATGGTCATGGTGGGTTCTGGACTTGGGTCTGCTCTGATGATGTGGCTCGGCGAGAAACTAGGACGGCCAAAATCAGTTGCCTGGGGTCTGGCTATCACCATTGTAGGAGTCGTACTTCAGGCTTGTTCTTTCAACGTGGTGCAACTGGCAATCGGTCGAACCATCACTGGTTTCGGTATCGGCATGATTATGGCCACGACGCCTGTTTTCCAGGCAGAGTGCAGTCGTCCTCAGTCTCGAGGACGAGACATGTGCGTGTGTCTTACGTGTGTCTGTATCGGTATAAATCTTGCCTACTGGATTGACTATGGCGCGGCCTACATGAGCAGCAGTGGACAATGGAGACTACCCATTGCAATCCAGCTCATATTCTGCTTTATTGGAATCCCCTTGGTCCTCTCGCTGCCTGATTCACCGAGATTTCTCATGAAAAGCGGGCGGATGGACGAAGGAATGCGGTCTCTTTGCGCATACCGCGGCCTCCCAGAAACAGATGAACATATTATTGCCGAGAAGAAAGAGATTATTGCAGCCATTGAGCTGGAGAAGAGCGACGAGTCCACATGGTTCAGTCTGTTCAAAAACGAGGGTGTCCAAGGAGGTGGCCGCCTCGTTCTTGCTTTCACGATTAATATCCTCCAGCAAACTTCTGGCTTGAACGCTTTGGTGGTAAGTATTGGAAAAAAGAAATTGAACAGAGTAAAAAAATGATGCTTTTTTACAGACAACTAACATACAGTACTACTCCACTGAAATTTACATTACCAACATTGGACTCAGTCCCAGTCTGGCCAAATTAATGGGAGGTTTCCTTCAATTGTGGTTCTTGGTAGCTTCATTCCTTACCTGGTATCTGATTGAAGCTGTGGGCCGGCGTCGTATGTTCATGGTAGGGATGACTGGAATGGGATGTTGCATGGTTGTTCTGGCGTCGACTGTCTCTAGTACAGAAAAGGGTCCCGGTATTCTCGCTATCCTATCGACTTTTCTATTTCAATCCTTTTTTACCTGGGGCCTTATGGCTACGAACTGGGCTTACAGTGCAGAAATCATGCCTATAATGAAGCGATCAAAGGGACTTGGAGCCTCGGCAACGGTGAATCTCTTTGCAACGTTCGTTATCGTCATGGTTGTCCCCACTGCCATACACAACATAGGTTACCGGTTCTATATTATCTTTGCTGTTTTCAACTTTTTTGGAGTCGTCCTGGTTTACTTCTTCTTCCCTGAGACTGCTCAATTCACGCTGGAGAAGCTTGATTTCTTGTTCCATCACGGTGCAAACAAGGGATTCTTTGGAGGACTCAGGGATGCTACAAAGCAGTCCAAGATTGCGCACAAAAACCGAGATTTCTTCGAAGTGACTGCTGTCTACGGCGATGAGAAACCAGAGATCGATCACCTATCACCTCATAGTAGCAGTGTATAACTAAGTATGTAATGGAAATTTTGTATTGAATATAATTTATAGCTCGTCTAGCTTGCCTCCGGCGGGGCCCCTCCGTGGAGGTTGTTTCTGCTTCGCAGAAATTACATATAACGTGTAACTGTAACTGTGGTACCTGGCTCTTCCATAAGAGAACTTCAGAGTTATTTGAAAGATCGAATACTCATCGTCATCCCTTATTTTCTCACAGACGGCATATAACACATCACAATGTGTATTGGTAGTTTCATTTTAGTTCAGCAAATCTCCCACTCAGTTATCTTCTATGTAAAGCCCAAATCCCACTAACAAGTGGCAGCATTTCCATAGCTTTAAAAGAACCTTTTAATATAAAAAGGGAACGCGGGGCCCACGCGTTATTTCTCCATTTATTTTCTGTGTTCATCTCCTTCTCAGTCGTCTCCTTATCGCGTCTTTTCTGCGAAGCAGAACCAACCCTCCCCGGGAGGGGCCGCTGACGGTAGTTGGAGACACCTCTTTCATTTATTCAGCCTTATCACCATACAGGTAAGGTTATCGGAGCTGAAGTTTTGCAAAGCATGGTCGACCAGCATCTGGCTCGCCTTCGTTGGATCTTCAACGTTCCGTATTAACTTGACTGCAGTACTGTCGTCACACACATCCCATAATCCATCACATGCAACTATTATGAATTCATCCTCGGCACAAAGCTCCGTCTCCGTCGTGTAAGGAGACCCACTAACCAAATCCTTCATATAACTGTCTCCCAAAGCTCTAGTCACAGCCAGTACTCCATTCACTCGGTTGTTCATCATGATGCCACCCTGATTGGTTATTCGTCGCGATTCATGAGAATCACTGCCCTTGTGGTCGTACGTAAGTCGCAGAGCCTCTCCTCCACGACACAGTATGACCCGCGTGTCCCCAACGTTGGCAACATATAGCATCCTGCGACGAGGCAGGGTTGTGGACGAGGCCACAGAGGTAGGCGATTTTAGCGATTGTTCAGATACAGACTTGACTGGTGAACTTGCCGCAGATTTTGAATGAAGAGACGAATTGAGAGACTGCTGTGATCCCTTGGATTCATCAGTGCTCTCTGTTGTTCCACTAACAAGCTCCCATCTTAAAACTGCCACAGCGGCGGTGCTGCCACTGTTCTGCAACCCCAGTTTGCCAATCTGCACGTCTGCTTCGGTGAAAGCCGACCCCAGCGCATGACAAACAGTGAATTCCTTACCCGACTCCATCTCTTTTTCGGCACACCTGTTCATCCAACTCTCTACCAATACATGCACTTTCTTGGAGCACCATTCTGCAGTGGCATGGCCCGCATGCCCGTCGAAAACGGCAAAGTACCCTGTATCTGGACAGTGATCAAAATTGTAAATAACAGTGTGTGCGTCCTCCATGGTTCTCCGGCATTTTCTGTTTCTATCCTCGGCCACTCCCACACTAAAACTACATTCTCTTTCAGTCAGGTAAGGATATTTCCCAAGACTCATTGAATCGTCCGAGCTTTCACTGGAAGCTCCTCCTTTCTTCTTTTTAAAGTATTTCATGAAATTGGAGCCGCTATTCGACCCTTGAGACGGGTCCCAAGTCGGCGAAGAGGTTTCACTTGATACCATGGATTATGCTCGATGGTCAAAAGAGAGGCGTTTGTGTGGACGTCAGGACGCGCTTTTGGACTTCTCTCTTTTGGGCTTTCACTTAAAGCACTTGATTTTGAGTTATTAATATCAACCTTTCGAGCACTTCTTGATTGGTTCCCCACTTACAACCCCCGTTATCGTCCCCCTTCAGATCAAAAACAAAAAAAACCACGCGCTCTAGCCCTGTTTTCGCTGTGCTATTCTTCTTCCACTCCTCTCTCCTAAATAATTTTTAACCTTTGAACGGGCCCTATCGAAGTATCAGGCCCAGCACGAAACAAAAAGAAACTCTCGCGTCTCTTTACTGTCTTCTACCGTCAATATAAATATATATTCGCAGGAAGTGAAACACTCGAATATCTCTCTGGTTTCTCTCCAGTCTATCGACTCAACCCTATGCTCAGTGGATGGTTTAATGATGACTTTTGGGCTGCAGAGCCAAACGCGGAAATAGGGACAGTCACGTGATACTGACGTTATCAGATTGCTCGAGACGAGGAGCTTTGAGAGGACTGACAAAGAGAAGCAACTAAAGAGAAAAGGAGGTGGAAAGGGTAGAATGGCACTCAGAAGTGGTGCTGCCTCCAGGCGGGCCGCTCTCCCGGGGAGGGTTAGTTCTCTTCGCTGGATTTACTACGAAGACTAGATGCCTACAAGCGTTTCAGGTGACCGAGTGGTGCAATGCTTATAGAGGTTATATACTGCCGCTTGGGTTCAATTCAGAGTGGGACACACAACGGACAAGAGGAATTGGGTGGAAATGAGTATAAATGAAGAAGTTGTCGTACTTGTTAACGCATTGAAAAGTAAGATTTGAACAATGCTAGTCAATTGGACTACAGTCGGTTGTGGAAACGGACTAAATTCTGCATGAGATATCTGATGTTATCACAACTGTGTTAGGTCAGACTACCGTCGAAGACGCAATCACAGAGATTATATAGAGTAAACGAGGTAGAACTTCTTCATTTCGAGTGTTTTTCTCGAACAATGTCGATTTAATTGTTCTATGCGATCTGCAACGTTAAAGGGACCATGCATGATAGAGTCTTCAACAATAGGACCATAACAATAGGACCATAACAATAGAGACCTTTCGGGTCGAGTATGCAGGGTTAGAGATTAAATTTGTTCAAGCCAAGCTTCTGCAAATAGGATCCCTCCACATACCTCCTGTTGGCTCTGCTTCGCAGAAAGTTAACTAACCCTTGATTAACCTCCACTGTACACTTTATATCTGGGTAGCCTAGGAATCCCGACAAAATCCAGCTCATACGATGTTTAAGTAGTATATATAGCAGACTATTTGAATCCAGAAAGCAGACCAGGTGGCGTAGAAAGATGTAGAGGGCACGAGTTTGTCAAAAGCCAACTTATAGCATCGGACTAGCTTAACGAGTATGACTTCGATATCTATACAATTGCTATTGGTAGTTACCGTTTTACGTATATGTCTGCTATATAAAGAGCATGTTGAGATATGTTGATCGCCTGATTCTGGGTGAGTCAGGATTGAAAAGTCTAGAATAGCATATCTAGAATAGCATATATAAGGACAGGGTTTTCAGTGATATTTAGCAGATTCAAGAATGTATTAACTATTATAATATAGCATTGTGTGACCTCCCCCAAAATTGGGACATGTCTGAAGAAGCAAAGTTCTTCAGCATCCAAGACTCAACATAGCACATAAACCACAATTGCACTACATAGTCTCATAGAACACCCACTATTTAAACTAAACAGACTATCCAGAAATCTAGACTTGCTCTCTCAAACGCAACGGAGAGACTTTGTGAAAGACACAAGAACGAATGAACGAAAACATCTAGCTCTGACCCCTTCCGTATGAAAGGTGGTGAATAGCAGTTCAGGGTGTCAATTAACAAACACTCGATGAACCTCCGTACGACAACGAGTTGAACGATACTGAGTTGTACGACTGTGTAAACTCCCGCGAAGTGGGACCAACCTTCCACGGAGTGGTCCCACTGGAGGCGAGCTTGAGACCCCGCGAAACGTAAGCCTCGCCTGAAAGCGATGCCTGTCTCCTTCGACCGAACTCGGCCTTCTTTTTCTCTTACCCCGTATTTCTCCTCGGACGAAGTCCGGGTAACCACGGGTTCACCTCGGCATCCCCACAAAGAGCCATGCTTGTGAATACTGAAATATTATTTTTCTCTTTCATATATCTTCGGACCCTATTCTCTCTCTTTCTGTTTTCCCCAGATTCAATTGATTTTCTCCGTTAGAATCAATTTTGCTCAGGAAGAATAAGAAGATAGATAGTTTTGTGTTTTTTTGCTCCAAAACACCCTCACAAATGCTCCACACGTTCAAAAGACTCCCTCTGTCTGTTAGGCCCGCTGCTCTCCGATCTGTGTCAATTCCTAACAGAATGTCGTCGACCATCATCACTGACAACGTTCGGCCCGAGGCGGACAAAGTCCTGAAGGACATTGCGGACTACGTCCACAACTACAAGGTGGACTCTCCGCTGGCGTTTGAAACTGCTCGGCTGTGTCTGCTCGACACACTCGGGTGCGGGCTCGAAGGACTGAAATACGAGCAGTGCTCGAGACTGGTGGGGCCCGTGGTGCCCGGTACAGTCGTCCCCAATGGTACAAAAGTGCCGGGAACCAATCACCAGCTCGATCCAATCCGAGGTGCGTTTGCAATTGGCACCATTATCCGGTGGCTCGACTACAACGACTGCTGGCTGGCTGCTGAGTGGGGACACCCTTCTGACAACCTGGGCGGCATTTTGGCCGTGGCCGACTGGCAAACACGAACTGCCAAGGCTACGGGAGGCAAAGAGGGTAAGGTTTTCAAGATCAAAGACGTGCTCGAGGCTATGATCAAAGCGCACGAGATCCAGGGTGTTTTGGCGCTGGAGAACTCGTTCAACCGAGTAGGGTTGGATCACGTGGTGCTGGTCAAGGTAGCCACCACTGCTGTGGTTTCCAAGCTGCTCGGTCTGTCACGGGAGCAGACTGTCGACGCTGTCTCCCAGGCTTTCGCTGACGGACAGTCGCTGAGAACGTACCGACACGCTCCCAACACCATGTCGCGCAAGTCGTGGGCCGCCGGTGACGCAGTGTCGCGTGCTGTCAACCTCGCTCTGATGGTCCGAAACGGCGAAGGAGGAATGCCCTCGGTGCTGACTGCGCCCACGTGGGGATTCTACGATGTGCTTTTCAAGGGCAACCCGTTCAAGTTCCAGCGAGAGTACGGGTCCTACGTCATGGAGAACGTTCTTTTCAAGATCTCCTTCCCGGCCGAGTTCCACGCACAGACTGCTGCCGAGGCTGCCATGACTTTGCACGGGAAACTGAAGGAGCTTGGCAAGACTGCCGACGACATCAAGCACATCCGCATCCGAACCCAGGAAGCAGCCATGCGAATCATCGACAAAAAAGGCCCTCTGTACAACTACGCCGACAGAGACCACTGCATCCAGTACATGGTTGCCGTTCCCCTGATCCACGGCCGTCTGACTGCCGACGATTACACCGATGCCATCGCTTCGGATCCTCGAATCGACTCTTTGCGAGACAAGATGGAGTGCGTCGAAGACACCAGGTTCAGTGAGGAATACCACGCACCCGACAAGCGATTCATTGGCAACGCCTTACAGATCACGCTCAACGATGGCACCGTTCTGGACGACGTCGAAGTCAACTACCCTATTGGACACCGAAAGAGACGAGAAGAGGGCACCCCTGTGTTGCTGGAGAAATTCGCTCGACACGTCAAGGGCCGTTTCGACGCTTCTCAGGCAAGCGAGATCCTCAAAGTCAGCGACGAAAAGGTCGGTGACCTCGATGTGGACAACTATGTCGACTTCTACCAGAAGAAATAAGCGTCTCAGCATGCCTCCGGCGGCCCCTGCCGGGGAGGGTTTGGTTCTGCTTCGCAGAAACCTGCAGTCAACGATAAGTTTAAAAAAAAAAAGATATAACAGCAAATTAAACGGCCTCGTGGCTGGATAAGTTGACCTACGGCGGTAGATAGTATCAATTATTTACATGGACTTGAATGAGATCAATCATCATCATGACCGTCTGCGAAGCAGAACCAGGGATATTGCGGTAGACTCTATCAAATGTTTACATAGATTTTAAATGAGATCAATCACCATCGCTATCTTCACTAGCTTCTGCCTTTGCAGAACTCCAAGTATCCGAGCCAGTGGTACAGCTGAGTTCTGTCATACACCTCACCGGACATTTCAGTAATGCAATGAATGTGATGACATAACATTGCAGTAATGTTATTCACGCCACTTTGCTTAGGGGTCGGAAGTCAGGCACAGAGATTACGTTCCGAAGCATTTTTGATAAGTATGGGCTGGTATTACAATTTAAACTGCGCTGGGCAAATCTTTTGAGCACAGCAGGTCGAGGAATACCCAATTTGAACTGCATCTTTTAGGTGTTGGTTAACAGATCTGCATGAAAGTTACGTCAGCTTCTGCCTGGCGATTAACTAAAATAGTTGAACAGTAAAAGCCAGCTACTACAAGCACAGCTTAACCGACTGCCCTTTTTCTTTGTGAGTTTCTGCGAATCAGAACCAACCTTCCCCGTTAAGAGCCGCCGGAGGCATGCTGAGAGGGAGGTTTGTTGGTTGTTCTGCTTCGAGGCTCGTATCAGTGTCTCCAGAGCCGGGTAACATTTGAAGTAAACGGCAAGCGACTTCGAATAATAATACTCGAGACCTCAGTCTGTCATATTGGAGAGATAGCAGAAGTGGTTTGGAAGACTCGAAAATAAGAAGGATAACTATGTCGAGGACTAGGAGAATTGCGAAAGAGCTGGAAGATGTCAAGTCGGACACAAAGTCCGGGGTCGAAGTTAGTTTTGTCAATGAAAGCGATATCTCGCACTTGAAAGGAAGCTTTCAAGGTCCCCCAGGTACTCCGTATCAAGGAGGAGAGTTTATAGTCGATATTATTATTCCGGTATGTAGACTTGGATGGATTCACGAAGGCTTGTAAAAAAATAATTATGTCGGCAGATTGACTACTGACTCACCCTCTTTGGGATGGAGGTTGAGAATAGCAGAGAGTGAGAAAGTTCTAACAAGCAAGAGTGTGAGTAGGCGGAAAAGCTGCGCGACAGTAACAGTAACAGTGATGGTCGGCCTTCTTTTTCTTTTGACTTGTTCGACTTGAATGACCCGACTGACTAACTAATAAGATCCGTTCAAGCCGCCCAAAATGAAGTTCGACACTAAAATATATCATCCTAACATCTCGTCACAAACCGGAGCTATTTGCTTGGATATGTGCGTAAATATTGGCTTTTCATCATTTTTTACAATACGTACTTCCTCGCAACTACCATACTAACTAGCCTCAAAGACCAATGGTCACCTGTATTTACTCTCAAATCGTCCCTGATCTCTCTGCAATCGTTGCTGCAGAGCCCCGAACCTAATGATCCGCAGGATGCCGAAGTTGCTGGACATTTTCTCTCTGACAAGGAGGGATTTGAAAAGACTGCTGCGTAAGTGCGACTGCACTTCTATTACTACTGACTTTTAATAATGCTAACCAAGGTACTGGACTGCAACTTACGCTTCGCCGCATTCTAAGACAACTCCAACAGATGCTGCCGAACTGTACGGGATTGATAAAGAACTGATAGTTCAGTTTGAAACCATGGGGTTCCCCGAGAATAAGATTGTTGAGGTACTGCGTCGACTGGGCATTAAAAGAGCTGCTGATACCAACGAGGCTTCTCATAACCGGATATTAGAAGAGCTTCTAAAAGAGTAAGCAGCAGACGTTCTTAAATAAGAAGTGACTTTTGAGTGTATCATTACACGGTTATACATGGGAAGAAGTTGTTTATATATACTGCTAGATATATTTGAGTGACATGTAAGTGACATGAGGTAGTATAATACGCAATACGCGAACGTTGGTAAGCACCCATTGATTTGTTCTTTCGTTAACTGCTAGCTCTCGTTCCCTTCTGATCTCTTATCTTATCGCGCTTACATCAGCAGCGCTTACACAACTCATGACTAAGCCACGATTTATAACACCTCCAAAATGGCCACTGGTTTTCCACCGCACTTCAAACATCGGAGTGAATTGAGAGATTGAAACTAATCAATAATCAATAATCAAGATGGTTCGTACACGGCAGTGGGATCGAGAGATGGATGTTTTACACGGCAAAGATGCTAACTAGGGACAAGGAAACTCAGGATTGCCCAAAGACGACAAGAACGAAAAGGTAAGTTTGTACCACGAATGCTGACTTGTAATGAAACAAAACTAACAAGAAAAAGGATGAAAGTACGTGAGAGACTGGATATTTATGAAGAGCAGGAAGAAGCGGTGGTGTTGATGGAGCTTTTCATTGGATGATGCTGATGGAACTTTTCATTGGGGGCATTGGAACCACGGATGATGGAATCACGAGGAAAGAGCATATGCAAGGTGGCGGAGAGTAGCTGAGAACGTGGATTGCAACGTGATTTGACAGTTTGAACGACTTGCCAAGCAGTCTTTTCGGATGTCTCTTGAGTTCTTTGGGCAAATATGCCCCTTTGATTTGAAAAGTACCAAAGAGGACAGTTTGCCATGTCGTCTTTTCAGAGGTTTTTTCGAGCAGAGTTCCTCTTTGATTTGAAAAATGCCGAAGGGGAATTGTGTCATTGGTGTTGTTTTCAAGAAGAAGGGGATCTGACCGACCTGTTTTAATCCAGCGGCTGCTCTCCAACTCTTTCCGGGTTATTACTGCGCGATGCTACCTCCTTTCTGTCCTACGTTGTGCTTCACTTGGTTTCTTGAAAGCTAATGGTTTCCGCGATACAAAACTCCCTCTCCTCTCTGCTCTTATTTTTTTTTTTTTACTTAGATCATTTTTTGCTAACCAGAACCCCGTTACGAGCCGCCTGTTCAAACACGGAGCCAGAAGAAAAAGAGAAAGGGCCCCGACTCGGCCAAGAAACTTCCTCCAGTATTCCCCACAACTCGATGCAAACTCAAGCTGCTGAAGATGGAGCGGATCAAGGACCATTTGCTGCTGGAAGAGGAATTTGTGCAAAACCAGGAACGTCTGAAACCTATTGACGACAAGATCGCCGAGGAACGATCTAAGGTCGATGACATGCGGGGCTCGCCGATGGGTGTAGGCACGTTAGAAGAGCTTATCGACGACGACCACGCTATTGTCTCCTCTACCTCCGGACCAGAGTACTACGTGTCGATTCGAAGTTTCGTGGATAAAGATTTACTAGAGCCCGGCTGCTCGGTGCTTATGCACCACAAGAGTGTTTCTATCGTGGGAGTGCTCCAGGACGACACAGATCCCATGGTGTCCGTAATGAAGCTAGACAAGGCGCCTACCGAGTCATATGCTGACATTGGCGGTCTGGAACAGCAGATCCAGGAAATCAAAGAAGCCGTTGAACTGCCGCTTACACATCCGGAACTTTACGAAGAGATGGGCATCAAACCACCGAAAGGAGTCATTTTGTACGGTGCACCTGGAACCGGGAAAACGCTGTTGGCCAAGGCAGTAGCCAATCAGACGAGCGCAACGTTTTTACGAATTGTGGGTAGTGAACTGATTCAGAAGTACTTGGGAGACGGGCCCCGACTATGTCGTCAAATCTTCAAGATTGCAGGGGAGCATGCGCCTTCGATAGTGTTCATAGACGAGATCGATGCCATTGGTACCAAGCGATACGAATCTGAGTCCGGTGGTGAGCGGGAAATCCAGCGAACTATGCTGGAGCTGTTGAACCAGCTGGACGGGTTCGACGACCGAGGCGACGTCAAGGTCATCATGGCGACAAACAGAATCGAGACGCTCGACCCTGCTTTGATTCGACCTGGCCGAATCGATCGAAAGATCCTGTTTGAAAACCCCGACCCTGCCACCAAGAAGAAGATTCTTGGCATCCACACCTCCAAGATGAGCTTAGCCAAGGATGTCGACCTCGATGAGTTTGTCGGCTCAAAGGACGACCTGTCTGGAGCCGATATCAAGGCCATTTGCACTGAAGCTGGTCTGCTAGCTCTGCGAGAGCGACGAATGCAGGTCACTGCTGAAGATTTTCGCAGCGCTAAAGACCGAGTATTGAAGAACAAGGTGGAGGAGAACCTGGAGGGTCTTTATTTGTAGACAGAAGCATTTTTAAGTCTAATAGTGTATGAATTACTTTACTACTTGATACTCGCATCTGGCGGGGCCCTCTTTTCGGGGGTAGAGTTTTCCTGCTTAGCAGGATCTTGATACACTCTGGGTAATCCTTTAGTTACACTTTTCTTGGTCTCTCCTCTTCTCCAACGGCTGTAGATCGAATTAAATATGAACAACAGCTGTTGCGAGATCTTAACTTTAGCTTCTTATGAAAGATTGTGATACAGAACGAATTATTAAGTAAAATCCGCTCTTCTGCTAAGCAACCAAAGATCTTCTGAGCTTTTCATTTAGACCTTTGTAGGCTGGCGTATCAAATGTCTGCAAAGTAGAACCAAACATTCTCGATAGGGGCCGCCGGAGGCAGATGGACGCCGTTGGAAACTACGCCCTTTCCGTACTACCTTCCTCGTCCGTCCTCTAACCACTTGTATATTATAGACATGTCTTTGTCTCCGTATTCAGGAGAGCTTGCCACCTTTTTCAGGATATCAGCAGCATCGTCGCCTAGCAGAAGTTGCATATTGACCATTTTTGCTGCATCTAATGCCAGTAAGACATCCTTTTTCAGCAGCTTCACGCCAAATCCGTTGTCATAGTTCCTCGAGCTAGGACTATCTGGGTTGACACCAGGCACGGGATTGTTAACTTCCGAAGACCACGACCTGCCGCTCGATGTGTTGACAATGTCAGAGAACAGATGCAGGTCCAGTCCCAGCTTATTTGCCATCTGGAACGCTTCGGATGTAGCAATATTCGTGACCCCGAGCACGTAATTGTTCGCCAGCTTAGCTGCCAAACCCATTCCTGGCTTTCCACACGCGAAAAACCGTTTCCCCATATGTGAGAGAATCGGCTGCACTTCGGACAGATCATCTGATCCGACCATGAATGTGAGGGTGGCATTTCGGGCTCCAGTAGTTCCACCGGAAATAGGCGCATCTACAAACCTGCCCATGCCCTTTGTCGCGACTAATCTACCCATTTTGAGCGAAGTAGCCACGTCAATTGTAGAGCAGTCAATGAATAGCTTGGGCGACGAAGAAGACTTTTGGGTCTCAAGCCCATTCATAATTTCAGTGTAGACTGTCTCGACATGCTTGCCTTCTGGCAGTACCGATATCACCACCTCTGATTTGTCAGCTAGAGAAGAAACATCTTTAGCTATCTCTACTCCTTCTAGAGACTGGCAAGCTGCGGTATTTACATCGTAAACCACAAGTTCGTCAGCTACTGGAAGGCTTTTGCGCAGATTCTGAGCCATATTGAGACCCATACGGCCAAGCCCAATGAACCCATAGGTTTTGTTTAGAGTGGATCCAGAAGAAAAGGACCGGGTAGTTGCCTTTTGAATTAGAAATCGCCTCATTGCACCAAAGAGATCAAAAGTATCAATTGAACCTCCTAAAAGAATCAAAAGGATAAATTGAAGAATGAATTATGTCTGCGTGTGCCGTTTGCAATATTTATACCCCACATTTCGGGCATCACTCGGAGCGACCATCGCGGAGATTTTCAGTGGGCCATAATGTTATAATGCAAGTAACGAAAAATGAAAACTGGAGTTGAAAATGGCACTTAATCTATATAGAAGTAAAGGTAGATGGGGTATTCAATCTCTACTGTGTGTAATGTATTGCAGGACGCAAACACGGGCGAAACGAGAGATTGTTCAGCTATATATGTACGTAGTTCTAGTGGGTTTTAAGCGTATTGAGCGATAGCGAGAGATCAAAAATGTACCATGTTCAGTTATATATGGTTATACGTATTCCTCGAAGCGGAACCAACCCTCTCCGGGAAGGGCCACCAGAGGCATCATAACTAACCAAGTTCTCTGTGACTTCCAAATTTGCATAGTTCATGATAAAACTCTCGCAAATAGCACCTGTTTCTTTGAACGACCCACTCACTCTGATTATACCGTGCAAAAACAACAAAACTAGTCCATGCTCAAAATCTTCTACCTATCTTCTGTTAACCAAACCGCCCTGCTCTCTGCCAGTGCTACTTCCAGCGGCAGCACCTTCAGAGTTCCATGATAAATACGAATGGTCGCCCAACTTTCTGGGCTTGACCAAATGCTTGATCAAAAACAATATTCCCAAGATCAGACACAGTCCGGCAACAGCCAGGTACGCAATGCCCAAGAACGGGTTCTTGCCGCCAATAACAGTTCGCGTGGTGATGAGCATCGACTTGGTCCCATCATAGCTGAGAACGGGGAAGTTGTAGTCAATGTTGACCGAGTAGGTGCCCGACGTCATGGGAGCAGTGTCATTTCTCAGCTTGAGCTTGGCAAAAGTAGGCAACCCTGCGGTACGCATCCAGTTCTGCAAGTCCTCATCCTGCGAAATGTCAGGAATAGGATTGTCACTGGTATACCCGTTTGGGTATTGCTTCGCCCAGTTAGGAGGGGGCACGACCTGTGAGTTATTGTACTGCGTCTTCTTGAACCTGTTTCTGTCAGTCGACCAAGCAATGCCCTGGTCCGTCATCTCGTAAGTAACGTTGGCCTGGTTCGACTGGCTGTTAAGCAGCACGGGCGAGCTGAAAGTGTCGTTGAACCGAGAATTGGCAATGAGTCCGCAAGGGTAGATAGGCAGACCGTTTTCCCCGGTAATAAGCGGTTTGCAGTCACCGTTGCTCTTCAAACTCTGAGCCGACACAGGCTTGCCGTTAATCTGGTCCTCATCAAACGACTGGACATATCGACGGTGATTCTGGAAGAAATTCGTCAAGCGGTAAAACATGTATACTGGTGCTCCGATATCGTTGGGAATATCAAACTGCAAGACGCAAACAAAGTCACTGATAGACCCAGATGGCGCTGCTTCGCGTTTCCAGAGCGGCGCACTGTTGGACTTGGTCTTGAACGTTTCGCTCACGTACTGCGATGGGATCTCCTCGAGTGCATTAGTTGGCGCGGTGACACAGTGACTATAATCGATCGAAATCTCCTGTACCTGGTTGCTGGCAAACAGCAGCAGACCTCCGATGGGCGCAAAGACTATCGCTACGCAAAAGAACAGCGGCAGGACTGTCTTTGGGGTCAAAATGGGCTGCCAGGCTTTGAGTCTCTGCTGGCGAAATGCCGTATTAGGAGGTCTTCTCGACTTTTGTTTGGTAGGATTTACGGCAGCTCTTTCGCTGTCACTATCTGAATCCATCCTTCGTTTCTATTGAATGAGTCGTCTCTCTTGACAAATTCTCTCCACGTATCCACGTGCGTATATATTTGGTCGGCTTCGGAGTCAAGCGCTTTCTTTGTGTTTGGTTCTTATGGTGTTTTGGACTCTTTTTTCTTCAGGCGTCAATCCAAAAATAACAAAAAAAAACACGTCTCCAATGGCCTTTTGTCAATCAATGACACTTTTGGCAGTTCTTCTTCTTCTCCTGCGATATTTTTTTCCAAACTGAATGCGACAGAATAAACTCTCCAAATTCTGCTTCTCCTTCCTTTACTATAGGGATAGTTTTATTATTAAAATGTGTTTAATTGTAGAGGCTGTGGATATTAAAGAGTTGCCCGGCGTTCCGTTCCGCATCACGTGATTTGAAAAGAGTAACTCGGAGAGACCTACACACTATCGCCACGTGATCTGAACCTAACAAAATTACCCATCCTCCTTTTGCAGTCGTACCTAAGAGGCCAAATAGTATCGACACAAGTGTGGCTTCTCTTTCTCTCTCTCTGCTGCTGATACTGGACTCCTTTTCTTGCGAAGAAGAGCCAGCTCTCGCCGGTCAGGGCCGCCAAAGGCAAAGACACAGTTTCAAGCCCCACGTTGTACGGCTTGCGGCTCGGAACACCGCTGGCGCATCTCACTGGCGGACTGAAATTTTCACGTTGAAGTGTGTTATTTTTTTCGTTTTTTCAACCCTGACATTTGGCAAGTTTATAATTCACGACAAGAAGGGTTGGACATATATATTAAGCCATACATAGACAAAAACACATACAAGATGGCAGCAGGAGAACCAGAAACAGAGGCGGAGAAAAACATCCAGATCTGGAAAGTAAAAAAATTGATCAAGTCGCTTGAGCAAGCCCGAGGAAATGGAACGTCGATGATATCATTGATTATTCCGCCAAAAGGACAGATTTCCCTCACAAACCGAATGCTGGCAGAAGAGTACGGAACGGCGTCAAACATCAAATCGCGGGTCAATCGACTGTCGGTGCTTTCGGCCATCACGTCGACCCAGCAGCGTCTTAAACTGTACAATAAAGTGCCGCCAAATGGGCTTGTGATCTATTGTGGAGAAGTCATCACCGACGAGGGCAAAGAGCGAAAGGTGAACATCGACTTTGAGCCGTTTAAACCCATCAACACGTCGCTGTATCTGTGCGATAACAAATTCCACACCGAGGCTCTGTCTGAGCTGCTGGAGAGCGACTCGAAGTTCGGCTTCATCGTGATGGACGGTAACGGATCTTTATTTGGAACAGTCTCGGGTAACACCCGTGAGGTACTGCACAAGTTCACAGTTGACTTGCCGAAAAAGCACGGACGAGGAGGACAGTCTGCTCTGCGTTTCTCGCGATTGCGGGACGAAAAGAGGCGAAACTATGTGCGGAAAGTAGCCGAGACATCGACCCAAATCTTTGTAACAGGCGACAAGGTCAACGTTACAGGAATCGTCCTGGCCGGTTCAGCAGACTTCAAAACAGAATTGTCGCAGTCGGACCTGTTTGACGGACGACTGCAGGCTAAAGTCATCAAAGTTGTGGATATCTCATATGGTGGAGAAAACGGGTTCAACCAGGCCATTGAGCTGTCGGCAGAGACTCTGTCTGGTGTGAAGTTTATTCAGGAGAAGAAGCTTCTGAATGCTTACTTTGACGAAATTTCTCAGGATACTGGCAAGTTCTGCTACGGAGTAGACGATACTCTCAAGGCTCTGGAGCTGGGTGCGTGTGAAACCGTCATAGTATTTGAGAACCTTGACATTATGAGGTACACGGTTAAGGACTCAGAAGGAAATGAAGTTGTCATCCACGCCTCACGCGAAGCCACCAACAAGGATCATCTCATGGATAAAACGACAGGCCAGGAGATGGAGATTGTGGAAGAGCAGACACTGCTGGAGTGGCTGGCCGAGAAGTACCAGGATTTTGGAGCTACTTTAGAGTTTGTGACCGACCGAAGTAGTGAAGGAGCTCAGTTTGTTCGAGGATTCGGTGGAGTCGGTTCCATCTTACGATACAAGGTTAACTTTGAGCAGTTGGCTGAAGACAGCGATGATGAATATTATGACGATTAGTTAAGCTTAGCCACAATATGAAGGGGGAGAACGGAAAATATGAAAATTAAAGTTGGAAAAAAAAAGGAAAAGAGAGGAAGGTAAGGCTGTTTGTGGCTTTTGCTCTTCTTTTTTATATTTTACATGCCCCGTTGTACCTCTATGGCTTGGCGACTTGACAAAAAAAGTTGATGATGAAAGGAAGTTGGTATAGAGTTGTATCAGCATATGCTGATACTCATCAGTATGTGCTCGGTACTTTGAATTATATTTTTTATGACAAGACTGGATCGAGGTTCGCTGAATCAGTCTTTTGTTTCTGCGCGTTCTAATTATATATACAATTATATATGGGGAAATTTATGACTTTGCAGTCTTAACGACAAGGAATTTTCTGCTTTTCTGCTTAGCAGAAATTGTAGTTTCAACTTACCGTGCTCAAAGCTGATTGCTTCTTCACACCAATAAACGTATCGTGCGAATTTCCCGACAAGACCATCTGAGCAATGTTGACACCACCAGATGTCAAATACCTCCCACCGTAGCCAACAGATTTATCCAACTCAGCCTTTAGTTCAGCTCTCAGTTCTTTCAGGTTTATGCTCTCGCCGCTCGTGTTTCCCTTCTTCCCCTTCCGTTTGTCCTCGACTAGCTTTTCCAGCTCATCGTCACTCATATCGAGTCCCAAATCCTCCACTGCCTTTTTAACCCATGCATTCTTCTTTCCACTATGCGTGCCATCAATCACAGCTCCAGAGATCTTTTGAGCAAGCTTAACTCGATTCTTAAGTAGTCCCAGAAGTCTGTAGTCAACTTCAAATGTGCGCATCGACCCTTTGTAAGTCGCATTATCCTTGTAAAGAACACGCTTCAGCTTCACTAGAGGTCCAGAGGCCTCTTCAGGAGAGCATAGAACCAAAGATATACCTTGATTTCCAGCCCTTGCAGTCCTTCCCGAGCGGTGGACGTACATGTCAGCTGAGCGAGGCAAGTGATAGTGAATAACATGCTTAATTAAAGGAATGTCCAACCCTCGAGCTGCAACGTCTGTAGCAATGAGAATCCCACGCTCGTGCTCTTTGAACCGCTCAAGTGATCTCAGTCGCTGCTTCTGGATCATGTCTGAATGTAGCCCGAAGCAAGGGACGTCAAGTTCTTTTAGTAAAGGAACCAGCCGTTTGACGGTGTCTATGCTGTTAACAAAAACAATGCTTCTCTCTGGATAGGACACCAGGAAGTAGTATAAATGTAGGTCCTTTTCAGTGGCTCCACACTCCATAATGGTTTCAACTACCTGGCTGGCGACCGACTCGGCCGGGTTTGCATCTATAAATACAGGTTCTTTAGACTGGAATTGCAACTTGGACTTGAGCAGATCAAGGGCGTCTTTGTTATCGGCTAAACGTCCTCCAAGTTTACCACCTTTCGCATTTTTCTTGTTCTTCTTTGCCAGCTTCTGCATGAGGTCTCGTTGAAAAGTGGCAGAAAACACGAGAGTCTGCCTCTTTGCAACTCTTCCCCGCCCTATTAGGTCGAGAATATCCTCGAGTGCTTGAAAATGACCCTCCTGGATCAGTCGATCCGCTTCATCGAGAACGAGAGTTTCGCATTTCTTAAAAGTATCCACCAAGCTATTGCCCCCCTGACTTTTCAAAAGATCTAAGAATCTACCTGGAGTAGCCACTACGATAGCAGGGCTGGTTTCCAGCAATCTCTTCTGCTTCTGAATAGCAAGCCCGCCGGTAATGGAAACGATTCCTTTCCCACCTGAAAAGCTTACGAAACGCGAGATTTCGACGAGATGCTGGGTTATTTGGAGTGCAAGTTCGCGTGTGGGTGCAAAAATGAGACCAGTGGGCCACTTTCTCTCTGGTTCAGACATATAGTTTTCCAGAATTGGAATGCCGTAGGCCAAAGTCTTACCAGATCCCGTAGCAGCCTTGCCGATAACGTCGTTGCCTGCAATGATCTCGGGCAGAGCCTTGGCCTGAATCTCTGTAGGGGTATTGAAACCAAGTTTAACAAGACCTAAGAGTATTTGCCGACTGAGACGGGTGTTGGAAAGCTGAGATTCCCACTCCAGAAGACCTGAAACGTCAACTTGCTCAGAGGCATCTTTTTCAAGTATCTCGAAGGGGTTGGATTCGTCAGTTAGGACATTTATCATTGAATGATTCTTCTTCTTGGATGATGCAACAACTTCTTTCCGTCCCTCCCTATTTTCTTCCTTCTGTCCTTCTTTCTCCCTGTCCTCGATGCCGTCATCAAATCCGAGAAACTCTTCATCTTCTTCCTCCTCGTCTTCAGAACCGTCGGTGTCGTGCGACACTTTTTTAGATTCACTCCCATTCGACTCGGCAGCTCTGAACTCCATCCTTCCATTGTTCATCTCTATATCCACGCCTTCTACCTCTTCCAACCCGTAGAAACCCTCGAGGTCATCCAACTTCCCAGAAATCTCCACTGGCTTCCACCTGAGGTTATTCAGCGACACTGATTTCTTCACTCCTCCAAAACCCTTCGACATTTTGGACACCTTTTTGGGCCGCTGCCCATCAGAGTTCCCTGCCAATGAGCTATTCTTCCTTTTGGCCATGGTTTTACAGGTCACAGAAAGCTTAAGCTGCTTCTGATATTCTTTAAGTCAAAAAAGATCGACTAAAAAATATTAGCCTCATGCGCCCCATTACTGCATGAGCCGTCACACGCGGCGCTGATGGATTCGAAAGATTCCGCGAATAGAGGAACTAACCCTCGCTGGGAAGGGGCCACCAGAGGCAAACCACCGGACGGTATTAAAGCTGCCTCCGGCGGTCCCTCCCGAGTCAGACTAGTTCCGCTTCGCGGAAAACCCTCGACTCCATCAGCCGCATAGCCGCTTAAGATGCCTTACATAATCGGCTTAGATGCCTAGTAAAGGGGTGACTCGGAGTACGGTTGTAAACCGTCATCGGTGCCCAAATGCCATGCCGCAGGTAGTAATAATTTTATTACAGTACAGAACAGATGCTCCCCCCCATTCGCCCAGGTGGGCACCAATTTTCGGCTGTGCAGACGGATAGTGGCGCATTGCACTGAAAAACTTGTCGACGCACCAGTCTGCCGCACGAACCGAAGATTGACCCTTTACCGGGTCTCAACGGCTCCGATAGGCTAATACCGATTCCGTGCAGTCTACGGGTCTATAGAAGGTCGCAAGGCATCGAGTTGGACCCTGGACATGTCAGCCAGGCTGCTGTGACACCGCCTCTAAATCCTTCTAGAACGCCGATTCAAGTCGAAAACGCCGATCCTGCGGTCTAAGTTCATCGTATACGATCTTCTGTGCGTCTGCCTCAAACGGGAATTCTCGTATTAGAGAACTTCGCCTTCCGACCAACGTTCAAAAGATCTGTAATTCCTAAAGTCGCATATACAGAGCCTAGAAGCAGCTGACAGGCACCTGATAGCTCACTTGAATATAAATATAAGCGGCTCGGGAGACTTGTATATATATGTTGCGGCAAAGTACTCGAGCGTTTTCTAATCCGTTACTCAAGTCGCAGTTTGCTCTCAGGACCCTTGCTATCTCATCATCAACTTCAAACAACATGTCATACCCTATAAAGAAAAGCGAGGCAGAGTGGAGAGCAGTGCTCACACCTGCTCAATTCCAGGTTATCCGCGAGAAAGGCACAGAACGAGCGGGTAGTGGCGAGTACGACCACCACTTCAAGGCTGGAGTATACAACTGCGCAGCCTGTAACGCGCCACTGTATAAGAGCGACACAAAGTTTGACAGCGGGTGTGGGTGGCCTGCATTCTACGAAGCGATCCCAGGGTCTATTAAGCTGCACACTGATAACAAATACGGCATGGTGCGCACTGAAATGGTGTGCTCAAACTGTGGAGGACATCTCGGGCATGTGTTTAAGGGTGAGGGGTTTAAAACTCCTACAGACGAAAGGCATTGCGTCAACAGCGTCAGTCTGAAGTTTGTGGGCAAATAACTGGACTGTAGTCTCTTATATTGGAATAATGATATACTGTTTTGGGTTTTTATACATGTTTACTCTGTGTCATTTGCCTCCGGCGGCCCCCTACCGGGAGAGGTTTTGGTTCTGCTTCGGAGAAACAGCAACACCTAGTTTACTTTACCTATGACAGCTCCTTGTAAACTAGGCTATACAGATGTCTATAGTTACTCTGCTTATATACTAACAGCCAACCTTATGCTTTACCTGTTCTCTGAGGAGTTTTTTCGGGGGAATAGAGACGAGCAATGATTTAGGACGCTTCTTGTATTCTCGTTAAAGATAATCGAAGTCGGTAGCAACCGGTTTTAAATAGGAGTTGTACAAAGCGTTTAAAGCGTTTAAAGACCGTTGATGGTGGTAGCGTATGTGTTTGTTAGCTGCATGGTTACTGGTGCTGATTGACTAGTGTGTCGGTAACTCTCCAAATAACTTTAAGCTACATAGAAACTACATATAAAAGATGACGATAGAGGAGAGAGTTACGGCTAGATTTGTATTATACTGCATATTGTATAGTGTATCGCTATACATGTCTACGGTAGAAATAGCAACGTCAATGCCAGTATAGGTTTGATGCTTTCACGCGAGTCAGATGATAACAATAGTACTGATATGGTTAATATAGGCTCTTCAATAATAGTGATAAGATCTGACGAGCCACCCTAACTACACGATTTTTTATTCGTTTCGGGTTGGTACGACGATGGATATCTCTGCGAAGCAGAGCTACGGGGTCTGGGGCTGGCCCCAGTAGCATTCCAGAACTACTGCCTAGACACTGAGTCTCACTATTGGACTGTTGGCTATGCTATAGGTGTTTTAGGTGCTATCACAGCCATTTAGCACAGACAGTTGGTTATGTAAACGTTTGTTAGTAGCCACACTTGTTAGTGAGCAAGCATCATGAGCAAGCATCACAGAGCAGTATGTAAAATTATCAATAGCAGAAGAGCAGTATAGCAGTATAGCTTGCACGTGTTAGACAGCACAGGAGTGACAGTATACATAGTGTGTATAACTAGCTTAGCATTTCGCTACAATCGTACTTAAGCAATACAATCTATATACATTACTCTCCACTACACAGCTTCGTAACGCTTTACGCGAACACGGAGTCCGCAATGGAAAAACGCGCTATACAACGTTCAACGTCTTCAAACGTGTCTTATCATGTCTCTGAGATTTATTTTTACTCTGATCGGACACGGCACTGAGCAAACCCTCCTTTCTTGCACACGGTTCCAACCAAGGTCGCCAACAGTTAGCCTTCAGAGGGCCCGCCGATCAGTTTACTCGGTTACAAGTTTTAACATGGGGACGGTGTTATCTGCGGTTGAGTTACCCTTTGGTAATAGAGGAGGGAATAAACTGGGTCATCTTGAAACCATTAAGAAGATAGACTTAAATTTACATCAGACCTATTTAAAGTCCTTTGGCTCTACTTTCGGATGGACATGGCATCACCTGTTCTGTTGGAGTGGCTCAACCCAGCCATTTTCTTTCGTACTTTTTATTCCCTTATCTTTGAGGCACACACACTTCGAGGATGAGGATCCAAAAACGGTTACCCCACGTTGAGGTCCGAGATCGCCGAGGGGTTCATTGCATACACAATAAGATGATGCATGGAACTCAGTCCGAGAAATTTAACACGGTCTCCAAAATTTTATTACACTCGGCTCTCATTGCTGCAGAGCCAGGCAAAATGATAAGTACAACTTGGGCAAAAAGAGACCAACTGCGTGCAGATGACTTTGCACGGTTTTTTTTGCTGGCTGTTGAGCTTTACGGACCGTGTAAAAAACACGAGGTCTGATAAATATAAATAGAACCTGCGTTCCGTATAGATAAGTTGGACGCAGTGGATTAAACGGCTGTAATCATCTTATTGACTGAACTCAAGTGGCTATTCAACTAGTGCTACTACTCCTTTTTACTACTCTCTTACATCCTTTTTGTCTATTATTAGATTTAAGCAATTGGTGTTTTGGTCCAAAACACGATATCAAAAAGGCTGAATGTCCCCATTCTGACAAGTGTAAATATTCTTATCTGATAACGATAAGCTAAAAAAAAAGAAGGCTTGTCGAAAAGAAGAGTTAGAAAAGATAAGAAACACTCTGAGTATATAAAGAGAATTATCTCACATCTTTTTCTCGGAAACTCTTCTAATCTATTTTTTTTTTCTTATTTGTTGTTCTTCTCTCAATATCAATACTACTGCTGCAAAAGCCCATCTCACCTACTTCTATCACTATCAGACCTCAGAACCGCGTGACCTGTTTCTTTTCTGACACCCACTCAAAGCATTCATTCACTTAAACGATGCTGGCAACGGTAGCCCCAGTACCTGTGCCGATGGCAATTGCAACTTCAACAGTGCATTCAACTGCAAAGAGTCAACTATCTACGTCTTTGCCCAAACAGGCAAACGAGCTGATGTCATCCTCCTACAGCCTTCCTTACATCAACTCTCCCCTCGTGCCCAGTCTCTACCTCTCAGAACTAGTCGGCGCCAAAGTGCTTCTCAAACTTGAAACAGTGCAGCCCTCTGGGTCATTCAAGTCGCGGGGCCTCGGCACTCTTGTGCACCACACTATTTCAAACGCGCCCCCAGGCTCGCTGTTTCACTTCTTTTCTCCTTCTGGAGGAAATGCAGGCTGCGCAACTGCCTATGCGGCCAGACTGTACGGTCAGAAATGCACCGTTTGCGTCCCTTCTGTCACCAAGAAAGTCATGGTGGAACGGATCCGCAAAACTGGTGCTACAGTCGTGGTCCACGGGGACACAATCGCAGAAGCAGACAAATATCTTCGCGAGGTTCTGATCCCAGCATCCGACGAGCCTGCCATATACTGCCACCCCTATGACAACCCTCTGGTGTGGCAAGGAAACTCGACCTTGGCAACTGAGCTCGTCGACCAGCTCAAAGGCGCCAAACCAGATGCTGTACTCTGTTCAGTTGGCGGTGGGGGCCTCTATAACGGCCTCGTCCAAGGCTTTCGAACTGCTGACTGGAACGACATCCCCATTATTGCCGTAGAGACCCAGGGTTGCGAGGCACTCTACCTCTCGCTCAAAAACGGGGGTGAGCAAGTATTTATTGACAGGCCCAGCACGATTGCGAGCTCTCTGTCCACCGCTACCGTCACCAAGGAAACCATTGACTACGCACTCAACGTTCAGCCCACCTACTCTACTGTGGTGTCTGACGCCGAGGCTGCCGAGTCCTGCATCCGGTTTGCCGAGGACCACAAGCTGTTAGTCGAGGCAGCATGTGGAGCAGCACTTGCCCCTTTGTATTCTCGCAAAATCAACACGATTCTGCCCGACCTCAACGAGGACTCAGTAGTTGTCGTCATTGTCTGTGGAGGAACATCAGTCAACTGGGACATCCTTCGAGCCTACGCCGAGGCATTTAATATTAGTATATAGATCCCCATAGATCCCATGCTTTTTGCAAAAAAAGCGTTATATATTTATCATAATTAATCCCACGTTTCCACATGCCTCCGGCGGCCCCTCCCGGGGAGGGTTGGTTCTGCTTCGCGAAAAAATACGCGATGATGATGAAGTACAAATCTGCTCGGAGTAGGCGCTTTCGCGAAGCGAACCAAGCCTCCCCGGTAGGGGCCGCCGGAGGCACGCTGGGACTTTACGCAACAGGGGAAAGCAAGGAAAGCTTATAATCCCAAAATCCCTTTCGCATAGGAACCGTTTCCTTTAGCTTTTTGAGTACTTTTGCTGCCTGTTTTTTTTCTCCCTTTGCAGCATAAATATCGCCCAGCAACTCTAATGCATACATTGAAAAGACTTCGGACTGCCCGTCTTCGAAATCACCCACGTAGTTCCAGCATAGTCCTTCTAGTTCTCCAATATCCCTCTTGTACTTTGTGTACAGACCGCTCAGATAGTTCCAGACAGACTCATTTTGTGGGGCCAAGTCTACTTTGGCAACTACAAACTCAATCTCGGCCTGAAATCTGTCTGAATCTTTAAGTGGGTCTTCTTTGTCGTTGTCAAACACAAAGTACCGAAAACTCCACGCTGAGTTGTTTCTGACGTCCTGATCTAAGAATGACTCGCAAAACTTCAGCTCCTCGGCAGTGCTGAAAATCGGCCCACCACGTCGCAGAACCCACTTCAAATGTGACCAAGCGTGAAAGTTCTTGGAGTCATCGTCAAGAATCATGCGCACAAATATGTGTTCTCCCTTGTAAAACTGGAGGCTCCCAACAACTTCCAGATGCTGTCTGTAGTTCCACACCTGATACGATTTGGGGTTTTCTAGGCACGTGTCGTCTAGCCAGGTACCAATTTCAACTACCGGAGGTTCCACGTCAGCCACAAACCACTGGTCTTTAGGGATCAGGGATTTGCCAATCTTCTCCAAGATCCGGTATCGGTACTCCCACACCGTATAGTGAGCCGGATTCTGCTCAATTACAGCTGCAGTAAGGGCCAATGCACGTTCCGAGTATTCCTCCTTCTTCATGCAGGCACGCAGAAGTCCCATTGTTTCCTTGAACTTGTCACTGTAGCTGATCGGGGCCAGAGGGTTTGGGCC
Organism: Spencermartinsiella europaea; assembly: GCA_030579595.1. Lineage (NCBI taxonomy): Eukaryota > Fungi > Ascomycota > Dipodascomycetes > Dipodascales > Trichomonascaceae > Spencermartinsiella > Spencermartinsiella europaea. Next base: position 315,517 of record JAKTRG010000003.1, read on the forward strand.
ATCGTTTTGAGGGATAGGAATGATATCATCCCAGGAGAACGAGTCGTAGCTCATTGTTTTCTGCGGTGAATTGGATAAAATTCTTCTTTTGACTTTCTAGCTTGTCGAAAGAAAGGTGAAAAAATCAAGAAAAATCAGCCGGAACAAACCAACTTATATATGTTGTAAGCTACGGCAATTTCGACGGTTGGAGCATTCACATTGTGAAGCCCTATTGGGAGACTATAGTGATGATCTCCTGCGGCTCACGAGGCTCGCGAAATGTCACTATCTCAGAAAAATAATTTTTTTTCAGACGATCCTCTGCTCGGATATCTCGTGCTTCTTTAATAGAAAAGCGATTCGTGTCTCCTGAGTCCACCTCCCCAATTCGCTTTATTTCTGTTTCGGTAGTAAATATCAAACGAAAAACAATGGCTGCTGAACCTATCGAAGTTTCAAAGGTCTTTGACACTATCCTGGTCCTCGACTTTGGATCCCAGTACTCTCATCTGATCACACGGCGATTGCGAGAGTTCCACGTCTACGCTGAGATGCTCCCGTGCACTCAGAAGATCTCAGAGCTGTCGTGGACACCCAAGGGAATTATCCTGTCTGGTGGACCCTACTCGGTCTACGCAGAAGACGCTCCTCACGTGGATCACGATATCTTCAAGCTCAATGTCCCTATCCTAGGAATCTGCTACGGAATGCAGGAGTTGGCTTGGATTAACGGCAAGGGCGTGTCTCGGGGCGAACACCGCGAGTACGGCCATGCCACTATCCATGTGAATGATGCGGCAAACCCTCTGTTCCACGGCATCGACAACTTCCAAGTGTGGATGTCCCACGGAGACAAGCTCCACGATCTGCCTAACGGATACAAAGTGGTAGCTCACAGTGACAATTCTCCCTATGCTGCTATCTGCAATGAGAAGGAGTCGATCTGGGGTATCCAGTTCCATCCCGAGGTCACCCACACCACCAAGGGCAAGCAGCTGCTGGAGAACTTTGCCGTCAGCATTTGCAATGCTCAGCAGTCGTGGAACATGGAGAACTTCATTGGCACCGAGATCGAGCGAATCAGAGCACTAGTCGGTGAACACGGAGAGGTTATCGGTGCTGTTTCCGGTGGTGTTGACTCCACCGTCGCTGCTAAGCTGATGAAGGAGGCCATTGGAGACCGGTTCCACGCAATTCTTGTCGACAACGGCGTCATGCGACTCAATGAGTGCCAGACCGTCAAGGAGACTCTCACTGCCGGCTTAGGCATAAACCTCAATGTTGTCGATGCGTCTGAGGAGTTTTTGGGCAAACTTAAAGGTGTCACAGACCCTGAGAAAAAGCGAAAGATCATTGGCAACACTTTCATCCACGTCTTTGAACGTGAGGCTGCCAAGATCAAGCCCAAGAACGGCTCGGGTGAGATCGAGTTCCTCCTTCAGGGCACCCTGTACCCCGATGTCATTGAAAGCATCTCGTTCAAGGGCCCCTCTCAGACCATCAAGACCCACCACAACGTCGGCGGGCTTCTTGAAGATATGAAACTCAAGCTCATCGAGCCCTTGCGAGAGCTGTTCAAAGACGAGGTTCGACAGCTTGGCGAGATCATGGGCATCCCTCACGATTTGGTGTGGAGACACCCCTTCCCTGGTCCAGGAATTGCCATTCGAATTCTGGGAGAGGTTACCAAGGAGCAGGTGGAGATTGCTCGAAAGGCTGACTATATATTTATTGAGGAGATCAGAAAGGCTGGACTGTACGAAAACATTTCGCAAGCTTTTGCCGCTTTGCTGCCGGTGAAGAGCGTTGGGGTCATGGGAGATCAGCGAACCTATGAGCAGGTTATTGCTCTGCGGGCTATCGAGACTCTGGATTTCATGACTGCTGACTGGTACATTTTTGAAGCCAGCTTCTTAAAGACTGTTGCTCGACGAATTGTGAATGAGGTTGACGGTGTTGCTCGAGTGGTCTACGACATTACCTCCAAGCCACCTGCTACTGTTGAATGGGAGTAAAGTAATGGGTCGTTTCTTCGTGTATATGTAGATACAGAGTAACAGGGAAAGCAATAGAGGAAAAAAGATAACGAATTATAGCAACAACGTTTGCCCCAGCGGTTACTTGCCTCCGGCAGCCCCTTACGGGGAGGTTTGTTTCCCCATCGCAGAAACCGTGAGAGGTTCGACTCTTAATCTAATCATATATCTTCAAGAAACAGGAGATCAGAAAGTAGTAGATCGAGGCACCAACCTCAGAGTTTGTACGAACTGTTAACCAATAGCTTTTTCAATGATAAAGCAGCTCATTCAAGGTAGCAAATCTAGTCTAGAAATGCATGAAGCCGACTATTTAACATTCCATCCTTTCATGCAGTGGGCTGGTTTGACAAGCTGACAAGCTCATTGATAAGAACGGTGAGCTATAAGCGAACTCTGTCCATCGCTTAAGACACTTGTTTCATGTGTTGAAAAACAAGGCATTCCCAAACATTTACCACATATTTCTGAGATACCTCCTTGCCGGCCTACTTCTCGATGTCTCTTATGTAGACAGTTCTGCGAAGTAGAACCAACCCTCCCCAGGAGGGGCCGCTGGAGGTATATTGAGACACCTCAGAACTATTAGTTACTTCTCCTCACTGGTTCTAACCACAAACGCACTTGTGTAGTCTCCATCGTGCGAAACTGATAACAGAAATTGATCTCTTTTACCGTAGAAATCGCTCCTCAGTAATCTTTTGCCGCCCTCTACTGATCTATACCATTTATTGAATTCAAAGAGCTTTTGATCTTCTAAATCTAGGCTTTTAAAGAGTGCCTCTTTAGCAGTCCATGTTGAAGCCAGCAACCGTGTAGCTGAACCTAAGTCGTCTGTTTTCAGGCCCGGAAGCTCAGTTTCGTGAAGGATCTTTCTCGCAAATCTCTCAAACCGTCTCGGGCTTTTTGATATGATGGCACATATTCGCGAAGTCAATAGGATATCATTTCCTATTCCCAGTACGGGCATTTGATTGTGGTTTGGAAGAAGCAGGTTTTTCAGGGTGTGGTGTGGTGTGGTGAATATTCGGAGGAACGAACTTAGAGTTAGATTTTATCAACTCCGAAATCTCACTTTACCAAGAGGCAGAGTAAATAATACCCGTATTTTCTATTTTGGCTTGACTACTATATAGTGTATTTTCAAGTTAATACTTGGTTGAGAGAATCTGTGATCTCCTTTTACATTAACGTCCATTAACATAGTAATAACAGCCTAAAACTCTAGATTTATACTCCACGGCCGTCCAATCGTGACGTTAACATCTTGAATGACATATGCACCCGTGAACTCCTGAACAGTAGCCTTCCATTTGTTGGGCATCTGAGAGACCGAGGCTGAGATGGGTGTCTTGGTTGCACCAATAATGATAATTTTGTCAACTTTCAGGTGACTTAGCTCTGAATCTCTGTTAATTGCATGTGCATTCATAGCTCTCAAAGAACCCCTGGTACCACCGCTATACTCATATTGCTGAAGAATGTATTCTCCCTTTTCGTAGTTATAGCTTTCTCCGTCATCAATATAAAGCTCTCCATGTGCAGTGCCATTTCTCGACTGTGCAACCATAAGAGTGAAAGGATCGTTCTTCATAAGCGCCGAGGACTTCCTTTCCACGTCCCTGCGAACGTGGATATGACCCCCTCTAGCTAGTAATGGGATTTTTCCCAGTGGAGTTAGCATCTTGTGATGTCCTCGCCCAGAGATTGGACGGTAGTCGCTGTAATCGTAATACAGTTCGTCATCCGGTAAGCACATATCTATTGAGGCTGCCCCTTCATCCGTAACTGGCTTCACAAGTAGTCCAGACCCTCCCACAAAAAACTGATCCTCGAGAGCGAAAAGCTCTTCATTTTCAGGGAACTCGTAAAACAACGGTCTCAGAATAGGTAATCCATCAACAGACGCACGGTAGAACGCGGTATATATCGTAGGAAGGAGTTTATACCTGAACTTGATAGTGTCGCGAATGATGTCACGGTAAGGAAGGGGAGCCAGGTATGGCTCTCTCCGCTTCGTTCCTTGGTTAGCATGAGCTCTGAAAAAGGGGTAAAAGACTCCAGCCTGATACCATCTTGTCAGCAGCTCAGGGGATGGATTGCCAAAAAAGCCACCAATATCTGCTCCAGTAAAGGGGAACCCACAAATACCCTGCGTAAGAATCATTGCAGTAGCAGTTTTGAGATATTTCCAAGTACCCCTGTTGTCGCCGGTCCATGTAGCGCTCAGTCTCTGGGACCCAGCAAAAAAGGACCGAGTCAAAACAAAGGGTCGCCGTGCATTGCCATATCTGAGTTTCAGTGAATTAATTGTAATATTTTGAAACGAGAAGCCGACCAAATTGTGTACGTCGCGATGCTCCCAACCGCCGTGGTGAATATTGGACTTTGGCATTGATGTTTCTGGTCCACTGAATACCGAAGGTTCATTCATGTCATTCCAGATGTAGAGGTTCGTTGCATTGCCGCCGAAAGAGCTTTTCTTTGAGTACCACTTATCGTACAGAGGCTGGGAGGCCGGGTCCAAAGTGTCAATCCATATACTGTCTCCGGGCCAAGACCGCCCATGATAGGCACTTTTACCGTCAGGTTTTAGCACGGCCAAGTTTTTCGCAGTGGTTTGGCGATAGACCTCATAATCTTTAGACGCCTTCACATGAGGATCAATGATTGTTACTAGGTTTCTCTTTGTCTCGTCTAGCTTTTTCATCATGCCAACATGGTCGGGGAAGAAATCTTCCGACCAAGTAAAGTATTGCTTGTCGACAGTGTAATCAAGGTCAAGCCAGATTGCATCATAAGGGATGTCGTTTTCGTCAAACTTGGCATTGACTTCGAGAACATCTTGTTGTGACTCGTAGTTCCACCGGCACTGGTGATAAGCAATAGCAAAAGTCTGAGGAAGCGAAGGGAACCCAGTTATTTTGCAATAAGCAGTTGTGACGTCCGACGGGGTATCTGCCAAGAAAATAAAGCAATCTAACAATCCAGTCTCAGACATCCAGTGACTGGTTGTAGAATTGCCATCTTTAGTGATATCAACATAAGTATCTGAAGAATTGGCCCAAAATACCCCAGCTGAACTCCCTCTCTTGTGTGCAAGCATGAAAGGAATAGCTCCATACATCGGAGTGGGACAGTCTGTATCGTACTCGAAATCAACGTTGAACAAACGATACGCATCGTCATGGTCTCCTGGCTTTTCTCCTCGGGTCTCTCTCAAAGATAAGCTGTCCGCATGCTCAGGAATACCGTACACGTGCTTATATCCATGGAACACGGCATCTATGGCAACTGACTCAGGGCCCCTGCTTTTTTGGTCAGTGCGGTTATTGAACTTGTCTTCCCACAGGCCCTCATTCAGCTCATAGGGCCCAAGATGGCCCTTTTTCGAGTCAATTGGTCTCCAATGCTCATAATTGAGGTATCCTTTGCCATTGAGCACCACCTGCAGCTGGCCACTTCGGTAAAACGACACCATAAAAGGCGCGATTGTGATCTCCATGTGATTTTCATCGCCATAATCAATCCGATATAAGCGTTGGTCTGGTGATTTCGACAACTTTGCATAGCTAGCTTTTAGAGGCTTCCCCACAAAAGCAAATGGTTCAATTGAGAATCTATTTTTTGCCAATAAATCGCTACCATGTATATCAATGGTTCCATCCTGGCGTTGTTTTTCATCAATGGAGATCCGAATCCCTGTCTCCAATACAGCAATAGTCAAAGGCAGTATAATGCGCTTTTTTCGCACAGATTTTATAACATCTGCGGAAAGTACGTTGTCCTCACTCAACGATACTGTCGTTTCATCCAAGTGATACGGTGACTTCGCAGCGTTCACATGGTCTGCGTAGTATTTGTTTCTCTTGGAGAATGGATTCTTGACGGAAGAGCGCAGAACTTCCTCCTTCTTTCGGTTGGTCATGGTGGAGGTGCAGTAAAAGTGACTTTCACACCCGACGTAAGCAAAGTCACTTCACACCATGATGCTATCGTTTCGCACTTATATATCAGAGCGGGGTTGCGAAGTTGAAATGTCGCAGGTCGGTGTAAATATTTACGACTTCAGGAAGTAATTTGTGGGGATTGTGGGGGATAACTAATAGGGGAACAATTACTGTTAATTATGCTGTGTGCTGAGTTTAGTTAATTTGAAATTAGATGAATGGCGGATTGCGACGAAGGTCGTTCGAGCAGTTGTCTACTGTAGGATATAGAAAGACTGTCAGAACTTTCGTCGTTACACATCTTGTTTTGTCATTCGTAAAGTATTAATTTGCGGGTCATGTAAAACGCACTCAACTAAACGTTAATCTGTGAGCGGCATGCGCCGCGTCAGCCCTTCATGCGCGGCTCCAACCCTGTCAAAATCTCTCAGCTCGTCTAACTTGAACTTTTCAATCAAATCTCACTCGTTTTTTCACCAATAGTAACATGGCCTCCTCTGTACCGGGCCCGCGACCTCTTCCTGAGTCACGCTATGACTTGTCCACTTATTGGGGTCGCGTCAAGCATTGTGCAGGTCTTTCCAATCCATTGTAAGTGAAACTCTCGGACGAAGTTCGGTTAAGTAGATAGATACTAACCAGCATGCTGTTAAATACCAAAAATGATGTAGAGAATGCCAAAAATCTTATATATGCATTTAGAAACGGCAATGGTCCGATGAACCCTGACCTATGGCACGCGAAACAGGTTCTGGACTCCACCCTTCATCCGGACACGGGAGAACCAGTGGTTTTGCCCTTTAGAATGAGTTCGTACGTTCTGTCAAACTTGGTCGTCACAGTGGGAATGCTCACACCGGGACTAGGCACTGCGGGGACTCTGTTCTGGCAGATCACCAACCAGAGTTTAAACGTGGCAGTAAATACTGCCAATGCCAATAAGTCACACCCTCTGACTACCAAACAGCTTGTGACTAACTACCTGCTCGCAGTTACCGGGTCCTGTTCTGTGGCTCTTGGCCTCAATGCGCTGGTGCCAAGATTGAAAAACATTACCCCGAATACACGAGCAGTTTTGTCTCGGCTGGTGCCTTTTGCAGCAGTTGTGTCAGCTGGTTTGGTGAATGTCGGCCTCATGAGAAGTGAAGAACTCAAAAAGGGCATATCTGTGTTCGATCCCGAAAGCAGCAAAGATCTGGGCAACTCCAAAACTGCCGCCAAGTACGCGGTGGGTGAGACTGCTTTGTCGCGAGTCATAACCGCCACCCCTATAATGGTGTTTCCTCCTCTCATTCTGTACAGGCTCCAGCGAGGATTTCTAAGAGGCAAATCGAACATGGCGGTCACTGCTGTCAACCTGGGATTGATCACGATTACCTCGTTTGCAGTGCTTCCGTTTGCATTAGCAGTGTTCCCGCAGAAGAGGATATTGGACGTGAGCAAGTTGGAATCCAGATTCAGCGCTATCAAGAACGAGAAAGGGGAGCCTGTGAAGCAAGTATGGTTCAACAGAGGAATATAGAGCAGGAAAGGGCACTGCGGTACTCTGAAATTTCGATGAACCAGAAGAATAGAAAGCCCAAAAAAGTGATGTTGCCTACAATGGCCCCTGCTCGGGGAAGTTGGTGCCGCTTCTCTGCAGACAGTGCAAACATATTCAAGTGCTTGTTGAAAGGGTCTGCTCAAGGCATATAAGAAGAAGATTTGCGCTTAACTATATTATCTCCGCACCTCGAGCGAGCCTTTACAATTATGCATCCGTACATTTGATATATTCAAGGGGCCACTGAATATACTTATAGAAAGTATTAGATATATCTATACATGCTATATATTACATTTACATTTACTATATGTCGTTACAACCTTTTAAATCGCTTGAAACGTTTTTATACACACCCTTGATTAAGCTCATCATTTCGTATCAATCATTCATTCCAATAATGCCAACGCCCAAGTGATTCGAAATCCTCAGATGTAAGCGAGAAAAATTTATCAGCGGTAACATCGACATCGATATATCCAACTCCTGGAGCGCCAAGCAGTGCTAGAAATACATCCTTTCCAGGTAGCTCCTCTTTTAACTGAGCCACCTGTTTGTGGATGTCAGCAGTGCTGTCACTAACATAAGTAATTGCGCACCCTCCTCCACCGGCACCTGTGAGCTTTGTGTTTCCAAGCCCTAACTTCTGGGCTGCTGCGGCCACCAACTCAAGCGAAGGATGGCTGACTCCCATCGAAAAAAGCAGGCCATGGTTAAGTCGCACCAAAACAGACAGCTTCTCAAAATCTCCTTTGGTCAGAGCTTCTCGTGCAGACAGGACAATCTGGTCGACGGCGTCCAGGACGCTGTCCATTATTAAAGGATACTCTTTTGTCAGTTTACCAACCCCTGCCACCAAATCACTAGTCCGTCGAGGAATGTTGGTATTAGTCAGGACTAGCCGCAAGGGAGGGAATTGGTGAAGAGGAACCATGGTATCAGGTCTCTTGTAAAGTACAGCTCCTCCTCTTGTCGACACGGTATTGTCTATCCCCGAGGGATTGCCGTGGATGCACTTCTCCCCGAGAAAGGCGTGGCCATTGATGATATTGATCTGATCCTCTTTAGACCCGCTGAGTCCTGACAAACGAAGAAAAGCCCCTGCAAGACACACTGAAAAAGATCCGGAGGATCCAAGACCCGCTCCTACCGGCAACAGAGATCTTGACATGTACAATTTGGCCGGGGTAGAGGGGTCACACACAGTGAGATACAAATACAAAAACGCAAGAATTGCAGCCTGTTGAAAGGTGTCTTTACCCTTTATCAAAGGTTGTATAGACTCCACTATATCAGCATCCAATTCTGTTCCGGGAAGTCCCCGTTTTGTCCCCTCTTCAGCACCTTTCGATGCTGCTGTCCTGCTGGGCCACGGAAGTTCACTGATCTTCCATGACTCGCGACAGTTGGTCTCAGGAAAGTCCAGAACGATAGTATCAATCTCACTTGAGTCTTTCACTAACAAGTAGTTACGCAGTGACACTGCTGCAGCAATTGCATGCTTGCCGTGAACTACAGCGTGCTCACCAAAGAGAATAACCTTGCCAGGGGCTGAGACGATGAACGATTGGCTTGAGTTCTGAGTCATGTTCTGCATGAATGAATGCAAAGAAAGGCCCTTACTACCCCTTTATCGCTCTGGAAAAACGATCTTAAAAAAAGGCTCACTGGATATGCTAAGCCACAACACCTACTTGGAATTGATAACGTAGAGATGAATGTTCAGCAATACTGACTCGATATATCACTAACTCAGCCGTGCAACGCCGCGCAGAACGCCGCGCACTCGGTTATCAGTAGCGATGCTCTTCTGCGAAGTTAAAACCAACCTCCTCAGATTCCGAAGTGGAACTACCCTACCTGGAAGGGCTCAATCGGAGACCAGCTAGAAAGAGTACAGTTTCAATCTGGGCTACGGCTAAGCCCTTCCAGCAAGGGTAGTTCCACTTCGCGGAATCTGCTGGGCAAATGCCGCGTGCTTTGCTGGAAATTTTCACGCCGCAGATCTTGTCGATCTTTCAAATATATTTTTTTGGATTTTTCATATCGAGACTCTTCATATATAGTAATAGGCTAGATATATAATGTCTACGACAAGACAGGTTAGGATAAAGCTAGTGACCCGTGAAAGCGAGCTCGTAGTTCCAGATGCGCCGCTTTTTGTTCCCGTCAGTTTGAAACGGTACGGTCTATCGGAAGTTGTAAATCAACTGTTAGAGTTAGAGAAACAGGTTCCGTTTGAATTCCTCATAGACGGACAACTGCTCAGGTCAAGCCTGGACAACTACCTCACTGCGCATGGATTATCCTCAGAGGCTACTCTGACTCTGGAGTACGCGAGATCAATCCTGCCGCCGTCTTTTCTCTCATCTTTTTCACACGAAGACTGGATATCGTCAGTACACATTAGCCGAGTGTCCCCATTTATAGCAACTGGGTCTTACGATGGTGTTTCACGGCTATGGGACCTGTCTGGCAACGTCACACATCAGCTTGTAGGCCACAATGCTCCGGTGAAAAGTGTCAAATGGACCGACAAAGGTCGGTTAGTGACGGGGTCTTCAGATCGAAACCTGTGTCTATGGAGACTGAAAGACTCGGTGGAAGAAGGCGAGAAAAAGAGCAGCAGTGGAGTCGAAGTTTCAGCTCTCGCTGTGCTACAAGGCCACACCGCCTCTGTAGATGACATTGCATGCAAGGGAACTTCCATCATTTCTGCCTCGGCCGACACTACTGTCAAGGTGTGGTCGACCAATTACAAAGAGCTGCCCGCTCCCTCGACTCCCAATGACTCTGGGTCGACTGCATCTCAAAAGCGAAGACGCATTGCTGAGAAAAACTTGGCGTCTGCGCGTGTCCGTGGCCCACTGGCCTCGCTAGAAGGGCATACCTCTCCCGTGACAGGAGTAACATTCCATGCTTCCGATAGCCAAGTTGCATACTCAGTTTCGCAAGATCATAGTATCCGAACCTGGGATCTCACAACCCAAACTCTGGTTGACACAAGAACCACTTCTTTTGCCTTGCTTTCGATTGCCAACTTGGCCCAAGCTGGTCTAATAGCATGTGGCTCTTCTGCCAGACATATCACTCTTCATGATCCCAGAGCCACTACGAACGCTACACAAGCCCAATTGAATGGTCACACCAACTTTGTTGTTTCTCTGACATCTTCTCCTGACAATCAATACATGTTTGCATCTGGTTCCCACGATGGGACCTGTAAAGTCTGGGATATTCGGGCTCAAAAAAGTGTATACACTATTACCCGTGAGAGTGGAGAATCGCCTACTGCTGTGTATGGAGTCGACTGGCACGCTTCTGTGGGTATTGCTAGTGTCGGGCAGGATAAGAAGCTTCAAATAAACTCTGGAGGATTTTCGTCGGCTTCGGCATAATCTGTGTGTACACAAAACTATGTAATAATGTTAGCTATACAACTTGTAAAATTCTGTTCTACGATATGAGGTCGAAAGTTGGTCTTTGAATACAAAATAAATAAATCCATTCTACGATAGGTTATCCATATTTCGTCGGTGTGAATACAAAATAATAAATCACATAAATATACTACATACAGTATAGTATCATCCAACCTTTGTTTCCTTGAGTCCGCTCTAATTCGCCACTTGTAACTTACTCGACAGTAACACTCTTGGCCAGGTTTCGCGGGAAATCAACGTCGATTCCCTTGTTAACAGCCAGCCAGTAGCTCATCAACTGCAAAGGAATGACATTGAGCAATCCCTGCAAACAGTCAACAGTAGCAGGGACCTCTAGAGTTCTGTACTTGGAATCAAAGCTGTCGCCTGGATTACAGATAATAATTGGTCGTCCAGCCCGGGAGCCGACCTGTGAAACAGCATTCATCACTTTCGGGAACAGCGAGTCACGGGTAGCAAGGACGACAATAGGCAGCTCCTCATCAACCAGAGCAAGAACTCCATGTTTGAGCTCTCCAGCTAGCACACCCTCTGAGTGCATGTAGGAAATCTCCTTGATCTTTAGCGCACCCTCAAGGGCAGTGGCATGCTGGTAGCCTCGGCCCAAGAGCAGCAGCGACTTTTGGCCAGCAAGATTCTCGTCGCACATCTTCTTGATCTTCTCGTTGAGAAGAAGCACCTGAGAAATCTGCTTGGAGATGGCCTTGAGACCCTGGATGATCTCGGTTCGTCTCTCACTCTTGGAGATTCTGTCGTCGGAAAGAGACAGAGCCATCATCACCAGAGCAATATATTGCGAGGTGTAAGCCTTGGTAGAAGCAACTCCGATTTCGGGCCCAGCGTTGATGTGCACACCACAGTGGGTCTGTCGCGAGATAGACGAGCCAACAGAGTTGACGATACCCACGGTGAGGGCGCCACGCTCGAGGCAGTACTGGAGAGCAAGGAGAGAGTCTGCAGTCTCTCCGGATTGGGACACAAAGATACAGGTGTCATCTCGGAACACAGGTGATCTTCTGTCCAGGAAGTCGGAAGCCAGCTCTACCGAAATGGGGATTTCAGTCAGCTCTTCGAAAATGGCTCTGGTAGCCATGCACGAGTGATATGAGGTACCGCATGCAATCATAATGATTCGTCGACACCGTCGGATCGTGGTTAGGTATGACCGCAATCCACCAAGCTGGATGGTGTTTTTCTCAAAATCAACTCGTCCTCGCATAGTGTTGATGACGGACTCGGGTTGCTCAAAGATCTCCTTCTCCATAAAGTGGTCAAAGGAGCCCTTCATGATCTCAGCCAGCTCCATCTCCAAAGTCTGGATAGATCTAATAGTCGAGGCTCCGACCTCTCGTCGCGCTCGGTGAATGTGAAGCTCTCCGTCGTAGATGTGAGCAATATCGTCATCCTCCAAGAACAGAACCTTCTTGGTGTGCTCAACAACGGCCGCAGGGTCCGACGCAAAGAAGAATTCGGCAGGCATGGGCACACCTTCGTCAGAAAGGAATGCTCGACTCTGCGAGTGACGGAGATTGTCTCCGTTCACCTGCATCAGCCCGTTTCCGTTTGTCTCAACACCAGAAGCAGGGACACCGCCGCCATTCATAGTTCGCTCAGCATCTGGGAATTCAACATCCACGAAGTCCACCTTGAGCTTCTTTTCCGTTTTGACACCAACCAGCAGAGGAGAACCCTTTCTGGTTGCTACCAGTTCGTCTGGGTAGTGGGTAGACTTGAGCAGCAGTCCGTAGGCACCTTCGAGCTCAATAACTACCAACTTAGCAAGTTGAGAGAGGTCGAGGTTGTGTTGTTTATTAGCATCGTAAATATACTTTGCAAACTTGGCAATTGCTTCAGTATCGGTCTCAGATTCGAATCTGTAGCCCTTGGATTCTAGCAGATGTCGAATCTCTCGGTAATTGGTGATAATACCGTTGTGTACAATGGTGAATTCGTTAGAAGGGTCTGATCGCTGAGGGTGGCAGTTGATGGTCTTGGGTTCTCCGTGAGTAGCCCATCGAGTGTGCGCAATACCCGAATGGCAGTCAAACACTTTCTCGGTGTTGGGTTTCGATTCCTCAATGACTTTTCGGAGTCCCTGGACCTTGCCGACCGATCGGTAGATATCAACAGTCCCGGGGGTGTCACCGTCCACAGCAAGACCGGCAGAGTCGTATCCTCGATATTCCTGTCGCTGAAGACCTTCAATTAGGGTGTTGAGGATTTCGCCTCGGGTCTTGGGGACCAGGTAGTTTATGTAGCCAAAGATTCCACTAGTTAGCTGTGAACGAAAGGAACGTAAGTCGGGAGAGTTTCAGGCAGGTGACCGAGATGTTCTGCTTAGCAGAAAAGGATAGAGTCAGCTGTTCATCCGTTTTAGAACCGAACCATGTCTTGTCTCCTGCCTTGTTCAAGTCACCGCCCCTGTTCAAGTCATTTTCTTGAGGGATCGCGGATCAATCTCGGTATCCAGGAGGGACGTGCCGCTTCGAAGAGAGTCAATGTTGTGAAACCGCAAGATTCGATCAGTTATGATCGAAACAATCACGTCTCATCAGACCAAGTCTTGAAAGTCTGTGGCAGCCCTGGTACCCCCACTGTTTCAAGGTCATTTTCTTGAACTAGACAGTCTCACAACGCAGTGCGATTCAATAAAGTTCGAAACTACACTCAGGATCGTGACTTCTTCAACCCCACTGGATCGTGGAAAACTTGAATCGCGGCACAGTGCTCAACGTCAAAACACACGACAACATGCACAAATGAGTGAGCGCTATTTTGACTCTCAGAATGAATATTTATAACGAAAAATGAAAGTAAAAACACGCGATCATCTTTTGTCCTTCATCTTTTTTCTTACGTCTCCTCCCTGCCATCCATCTCCTCTCTCGTTGGATCAAAATCCTCGAAACAGCCCTTCACCTGATTTCATCCTTTGGACGAGATCTCTTCCTCCCACTTAATATCGAACCCTCTTTCGACTTCTCCCAATACTTACCACATTATATAATTGGTCTAATATCTCAAAGTCTTGAAAATGTAAACAAATATAAAGAATGGGGACTGAAAATTCAGAACCGAAAATAGACTCTAATATCTGCTTGATTTAATTAGGAGAGAGGCAACGTGTTGTGCCCAGAATGTTTCAGGGTTTATGGTGCAGCACACAAACACGGGTTGGGGATTAACAAAACTGAATAGTAGGAGCTGTTTCAATTGCGTGTCAAGAAGTAGTAGTGGTCAGCTACTAAAAGAAACAGAAATATTAGATACGCTTTAAAATAAACAGATAAACAGATGCTAGTCTAACGGCTACAGAAAAAGGCTCCGCTTTATAACGGATGCCACGAGTGCGTCGAGGTTGAATCAAAAATACACTTCCCCCACTAAAAGGGTAATGTCAAAACAGTAGGCTTGCGGCGGATTACCAAAAATAACTGTCCTGTCAGCACACAGTGAAAAGCCAGCCAATTGGCATTCTCGAAGTAATAGATCTTTGGGGTTTTGGCGTTTGTGGGCGTCGGAAGTGGTCACTCACGGTCGTGAAGCCCGTGATTCTGTAATTGGTCATGTGTTCGATTCAATGATGCCCTACATCTTCTGTTCTTCTGTAAAACTGCAATCGCAGAATATGATATGAATTTAAAAGTCGCGTAAATTACTCGTTTAGAGTCAAATATATTAGGCACTTACTTATCTTAGTTAAGAATTCTTCTGCGAAGCCGCCGGAAGCATGGGAATAGTGGTACTTCATTCTGGGAAAATTGGTTCTACTTCGCAGAAGACGCGTAAATTGATCGTTTCAAGAGTTAACTATGCTATGTATGCTAAGCACCCATCTTGGTCAAGAATTCTTGTCCCCTCTGTGACCACATCCTGTCAGCATGCTTCCTGGCATCGCTATCAGAGTCCAACAAGTCAAACCCAAAGTGAATTGTGTTGTTGAAGCTGGCCTCGTCATAGATGGCAACGGCCGGGTTTCTGGTCAGACCAGTTTCGTACATGGAAATGCATCTTCTGTCACTTGCAAGTGACTCCAGGCTGCGGGCATGGTGCACTGGTGTAGCACTGTGGATCGAGTCGTCCTTATTTCGGTTCACAACCTGTAATTTAGTCTTTTCATTATCGTACCCTGGTAGCATAAACGTGCGTCGTTGCTGTTGCAGTTGCTGGTTGCCGGAGTTTTCTTCTTCGTCCATTCTCATCACTCGAGGCCGCAATTCTACGTCGTTTTCATTAGTATCATGGGTGGTAGTCGCCGTAGCAGTTGTTGCTGTCTTTCTTATAAATGAACACTTGCGTGTATAAATATCATGCCTATTGTTTCCGCTCCGATAGTTCGGGTTTCTTTCGATGCAGCTACTGTCAGAGAACGTGGATCGGTGTCCAGCTCTCCACGATAGCTTGTCACTGTTGTTCTGCGAGCCACTGGAAGAAGAGATCCCGACTTTGTGCTGAGGCACTTTGGGTGGTATGCCCGCTTCTATCTTGGGTCGCCCAGTGGGATCTTGATGCTTGGTGCGATTGTCAATGTAAAGCCTTGGTCCGCTAACTCTCCTTCTGTCAGCTGACAATGGCTGTGATGGTACCATTACATTTGTTCGAGACGACCCGTGGAAGCTTTCTCGGTTATTAGTTTTGTTGCGTGGATCTGCCTGACTCTTCGTCTCTCCAGACAAGGGTCTTCCCAAAAAGTCGAAGTCGGCATTACTCGCAGTTCTCTTTGCGTATCGTGATGCAGATGCAATTCGTTCCTGTCCACTGGAGGGCAGAACACTCATAGACTTTGACCTTGTTCGAGCCAACTGTGACTTTCTGGCAGGATGGAAGGATCGACTTTTTGCTGGATTAGCCAAAGCAGTTCTATAAGTAATAGCGGTAGTAGAAGCAGCAGTAGAAGCAGCCACTGTGGCGGTAGTAGTGGTGACAGCGGCAGGTTTGACTTTCCTGGTTTTTGGGATCTCCTGAATACCCAATCCATTAATTGACTCCTCCAAACTGTACCCCGAAAGAAACTGTTCTACTTGCTCAAACTTCTGCTGGGCAATCTCTGGACTTGACTCGGACGAATGGAAACTCGAAGGTGGGGAGTACATTCCGTTTGAGTTGTCGTCCGAGTGGTCTACGCTGCTGTCTGGCGTTTCGAACAAGTCGTCAGTGTGACTGTCTCGAGTGGTGCCACTGCTGTCTTGCGGCGATGGCACCACGACGGCTCCTGGAAGCCTCGCGGCAGACGGGTGAGTTTTTGAGTAATCTTGGGATGCAATGTAAACTGCATTGGAGCCACTCTCCGGCTTCAATCTGATCTGTTCCCCATTGCTATTATTCTTGGGTCCTGAAACCTTTTCTGATGCTGCTGCATGGTATCCTCGATCTCTTTCCAACAAATAGCATTCCCCAAACTGCACATCCTCAGGGACTGAATTTTCAGTCTTGTAGGTCGTGAATATGTCTCGATGAATGTACTTTCTCAGCTGGTTTCTCATGAATGAGTCGTCGGACCTTAACAGAAACTCCAACTCGCTTCTCTCATACCACACCATGTTTTTCGACAAAGATGATGTTTGTAGTATGTCACGCATCCTCAGCGAGTTATAATCAATGATAGGATTGCCCTTTGCTGGTGCAACCAGGTGGTCTCCAACAATCTTCTTGGCTCCACTCTCAAACGAAACTGTGTTGCCCATTGTCCTGTAATTCGTGCTTGTAATTATTGCGCTTGCTGAATTCTCTTGAAGCAGCCACAAACGTTGCGAGGAACAATCCCATGTACTGTTATAAGTTATGGGAGAAACACAGTGTATTTTCGGGTGTATGAGACTACACTGTAAAAGAAACTCAGATCTGTCAAGACCACTGGCGGTCCGCTTCATGTTATTATACTTTCTGTGCTAGCAAATTTAATCTGGGTGGAGGTACTACAAGAGTGGAAACTCTAATTTGGGGGATTATCTTAGGGGCAAAAGGGCAAAAAACGAAAGACGGTATTCCCATATTGAAAGGCGGGCCCAACCATCTGAATATTTATACGCACTCGATCTCAGATAGTGTGTGTTCCCCAATACGCATCGTTTGGGCGTTCAAAAGGCTGTTGCTCATTCAGATTCAGTTAATATGGGTGGCTTTACAACCGCGCATAACGGGCGCTGATCGTCGGATGATCTGCTGCATGATAATGATGTGAGCCTCAGTTGTGCTGCCCAGCCGCCCAGCCATCTCCATTAGGTCTATCACCCAAATCACCCAGTATTAAATCAAAAGATTGAGGAAGGAGGAGGAGAGAACTAAACACTCGACTGGGAGTAAGCTTACATATTTCTATTGCTCTTGCTCCGCTGGGGGGAAGCCAGCAATTTTGTTTTTTTTTGAAACAACTCTTCAAGAAATTTTGGGGCCTCAGGTGTAAGAAAGTCCGAAAACTCGCTTCGTTTCATGATTATTACTCTTAAATTCCAATTGTGGTAAGTGAAAGCCCATCTGAATACACCGTGTATTGTACGGCGTACCCATGGTTGTCGCACATAGAATTTAATGTATACGCGTGCGTGACAGGGTTCAGAAGATGGTAAAATATCAACCTGGGCAGAAACAAGTTTTTGAAAAATGTGAGTCTGCATAGGATTGCGATATGGCCAGAATTAAATGCCCCAGGTTTCATAAACCCTGAAATAAATAGCGGAATGACTTCTAAAAGTAAGGCCATTACCCACTGCTCTTTATATCTGTGTTCTTTTACGGGTATACATCCCTTCATTCGTGAGCTTTTATATATCATGTTGTACGCGGTGTTAGATGCATGTCTGTGATAAAGTTTCAGCATTACCCGCCATTTAACGTTTGAGTTTTGACATATCTGAGAGAAACCTCTTAAGAATGATTTGGAAACTACTTTCCAAAAAAATAACAGTGGAAATGCAGTAATAGCGATAACGCAGATATAAGTAACATCGACGTGATCCCTCGAAGCGGGAAGGGGCCTCCGACGGAGACAAATAACCACGTAAGAATGAAGGAGTGGACAGAAGATTCTCAATATATATAGCAGCCTGTAGATCTGCCTTGAATTATTTGGCAATGATAGGCTTGTACTTTTTACATTCGTGGAGTCGATTCTCGTTCTGTCAGAAGTTCGCAAGGTAACTGTTGGTTTCTCACACGAGGTCAGCAAGATCTATTTTTCTCCGCTACACATATTTCCATCAACCTTAACTTTATCTACATTTTAACTCTTGGCGATTATAACTATCGTATTACTGTTATTTTGTAGCTTGTGTATGTCCTTGGTACTGATGATGATTGATGAAATCGTTAGAACTGTAGTTTACATGCTCTATCAACGCTTTACAAGTCTCTAATCTCATCCTTGAGTGGCTTACATGTGCTGGATGGGCATATGCTAGATAGAAATCAAATTTAAAGTCCTATGGATTACATGGATTACATATAGAAATACAATATTAAACGCGGTTCCATACTTTACCCCGAGAGGACTCTCGCTCACATATTCGCTGGCTGCAGGCTCTTTCTACATGTGATAGTTCAAGTATGGCGACGTTGTCGGATTTCCCATGGCCTTGATCATGAGCATAGGGAAAACCTTTAGGCTAGTTGGAATACCTTGCGTGTGACCACTTAATCTTATAAAGGGAAACTGACTTACTCTAAGTGAAGAGAATGTGTCTATGGGATGTACGCGTATAAGGTGAGGCAGCTCTGCCAGCCACTGCCTTCAAGCCCTTCTTGGAGTCAAAAAAGACCTTGTGGGTTTCAGAGCGGAGAAGTTCTGGGGTCTGGAATTGAACTGCTTTTCCCCTTGGTCTCGCACTACTTCTCGAATTCTCAGTACTATAATAACAGGACAGGTAGATCGTGTTCATCGCCGTAGAATATGCGGCGCTATCAGATATACATATGTATGTGGAAATGTTTGACTTTCTTATGAAATGATGCGGTGGCTCAATGGTAGAGCTTTCGACTCCAGTTCAGTTGAAATCGAAGGGTTGCAGGTTCAATTCCTGTCCGTGTCAATTTTTTTTTTGGATGATTGGGTTCTCCGAACTGATTGATGAATAGAAAGCAGATTCCTGGTGTACCATATTCTCTGTCTTTTTTGGCTCAAACATCACTCAGGACGAGTGAAAGGAAGATCTTCCCGCTATCATTGAATGTAGTAGTTAGTGAATATTCATTTTATGTGAATTACGTATTGTTACACATATACTCTTCGCATCGTACAGCAAGGCCCAGTATGAAGCACAGCAAAGACCTTTGCTGGAGCCAGCCCCAGAACCCAACATTCCATCACATCGTATTTCCACAGCTACTAAAACGTACCTCCACAGCTACTAAAACCTGCTCCACCACAGCTACTAAAACCTGCTCCACCACAGCTGCTAAAACCACCACCACCACAGTTCCCATTACTACAGCCTCCGAACCCCCCTACACCTCCAGCGCAGGTTCCAGATGAACAGCTCCCAATTGAAACGCCAGCTGAACAAGTTCCAGCCACACAGTTTCCAAACCCGCCGTTAAACCCACCACCATAGCATCCTGGAATACCAGCAAATATAGGTAAAGGATAAAAAGCACTGTAGTAGTAAAATTCAGGGGCCTGACATAGGGGAGGTGGAGGCCGGTTCAATGATTTGGCTCTCTTGGTCGCCCGTTTATATGCTTTATTATAATGTTCCCATAGAGACTTGTCATACTCAGCTTGGCTCGCCGTACCGGTCTTGACATCTGGGACAGCATTGTGAGTACTTATGTGAGCTCCCGGTACTATTTTGTGAACCGGACCTTTACCCTGAGCTTCATAAAGGGGATCTGTCGAGACGCCCGACTTCAATACAGGTTTAATCTTATCCCTCACGGCCTCGCAGTACCAACAGAGACATTCTGAATAGAGCTCTTTGTATCGGCGTTCGTAGAGTTTGGCAGTATTCTCGAATGCCGAGGAAAGTTTAGTCTGGCCGACTTTATCATCGTGGTTGACAAAAGCTTTTGCCGTCCTGAGAGTGAACGAGAAGTATTTGTACGGAGACAGTTGGTGAGTGTGCCATACCAAGTCAATATCTAGCGTCGGAACACAAAAGTGATTCTCAGATATCAAATCCATAAATCGGTTATAGCGTACAACAGCACGACTCATTGTGGTTTTGAGGGCAGGACTGTGAATCCAGTCGAACCCATGCATTTTCTCTACAAAAGAACACTGACGAATGACTGCATCCGACAAGTTCTGACCAAAAGCTGAAGAGTTGTTCCAATAACTGCTAAAGACCTCGCGGATAGTTCTACCAGTTAAGAGCCGAGCCCTGCCTCTCAGGAAGCTTAGTTTATCGTAGCGCTTCTCAAGAAGGCTCTTCATAGCCAACATTGGGTTTCCTGCCTCTGACTCTGATTTCCGAGATGCAATTAGTTGCTTGCCAGCATCAGGTAGGGAAAGATCATTGAAAAATATGTCTATGATTCCTTTTTTCTTAGAACCATTCTTGGGTTCCCGTATTGGCAAGTTTGTCTTTACGGACAACTGAGTTCCGGGCAATTGAGATTCGCCCGTTTGAAACTTAAGTATGTCTTCTAAAAACCTTCCCAGTGAAAGTAAATCATGCGAGATCCAGATCTCACAGCGAGGGCAAGGTAGCGACATCTCCTTCATAGCAAAAGAAGCCTTTGTGACTCTCACAGACCTTGTCTTCTCGGAAGAATCTTGCGTCAGAACCCAGGGTGTGTTGAAGACATGGTTACAATTTGGGCAAGTGATAATTTTAACGAAGTCACCATCTGGGTCCCATCGGATGCCTGTTAACCTCTCAAAGTGTCCTCGGGTAGCTTCGCTTGCATTGTAAACAAAATTAGGCGAAATGGCTTTGTTTATTGCCGCCCACGGCATATTCACAGACTCCCACAGATCGTAACGGTTAAACCGCAGGCAGTCTTCAAGATACGTTTTCGGGTTTAGCATATAAGAATGCCACACCATGAGGACATCCAAGGGGGGTAGATTATTAGGGCCGATGGCCGACGACGAAAATGCTTCGCCCAAATTTAAATTTTGCAGCATAGACGAAAAGTCGCCCAAGCCTAGCGAATTCAACGTCTCGCCCAAATTAGAACCTCCTACTGAAGTGACAGCTGGGCCAAAGTTGGAAGTCTGCACCGTATACGTAGCGTCGCGTATATTCGAAGTCGCAAACACATTGATTCCTGCATTCCCCAAACTAGACGTTGCCTGCTGGACGAATGGGGAGTTTCCAGAAGAAGTACCCTGTAGCACATTGAGCCACCAAGTTTCAAATCTCGATGCAGCCCGTTGAACGTAAGCCGACCATCTCAGATCTTTGGCCTTTACATCTAGTTTCTCGGATTCAAAGTATATATCGTAGTCATCGTGGAGTCCGAACATGCCATTACGAGTCTCAATAGATTGTCTCAGCTGGTGGAAAGTCTCCAGAAGTTTGAGATGGACTACCAGCTCATCGAAATAGGGAGTCTTGCTTGAAACGGTTCTAGTGAACAGTGAGTTGTAAAGGTTTGACATCATGGCAGGATGGTCGTCTCTATCTTCTTCACCATTAGCACCCTGTTGTTGTTGGGCCTCGTATGAGGGAGGAGGCCCCTGAGAACTATCTTCAGCAGAGGCCATTGTTTGATTATTATAATATTCTGGTCAGGGCCTAGGAGACACGGGTTTTAATTATATCGTGAGTAAAGTTCTAGACAGACTGGCGGGATAGAGTTCATCCACTTATCATATCTTAGAATATATATATGATATATGTGTGGGTTAACTAACGTTCTGTACGTGCCAAGATATGTGCAAAAGATAAGCGTGCTAACTGCCCATATAAAAATGCGGGGAGTGGAAGGTTGGTTGGTTCTTCTAACGGTTATAGGTGAAGGGCGTGCAAATCAGTTACAACTGCGATCAATAGGCGGTTACCCATAAACGACACACGCTTACCCTATCTGCAATTCCAGCCGAAGAAGAGAGAAGCTTTCGGCTGGGTTAACTGCAACATTAAAAGATTCCCATTCTAAGTTTACACGTGACTACTCGAGCCCTTCTGTTATCGTAACGCCACATGCAAGATAACAATCATCAAGGATATCCAGCAACAGCAAGGCAAACCATACCAAGCCAGATTATACTCCCAGGCATTAGCCTGGCCTATTCGCCACAATGTTCACACCTGGCCTGTGGTGGTGGTATCCATATATTGTCTCTCTATCAGAGCTTTCTTATAGAGAAAGATAAGAGCCGCGTAGAAAGAGGCTGAAAATATTTATATTAATCCCCTGAATGTTTTTTTTTCACCTCTTCAATATACCGTTCGCATCTTAAGACGGCTTCAGTATCAGGGCTCAAAACATGACTATAGAAGACCCAGTAAAAGAATCTGGCGGTCAAGAAAAGTCCAGGCAGGAGCGTGGAGATCCGCCTTTCCTGTTTGGACAGAGATTCCTTACAAACGAAGATGCAGTCTGGGATCACAACGCCTGGTGAGTTTAACGAAATTTAACCTATTTGGAGGCGAGCTTTTTAGCAAGAATCGTGGTTTTTTAGAACATGCCTGCTAAGTGATCCATTTCAACTAACCAAAGGGATCACGTGGAGTGGGGAGAGGAACAGAAGGCCGAGGCAGAAGAGAAGCTGGTTAAACAGAAGGAAATGCCCGTTAAAGAGTTTGACAAAAAGCTGTACATGAGCAACCCGGCAAAATACTGGAACCAGTTCTACCGAAACAATAAAGACAACTTTTTCAAGGACAGAAAGTGGCTCAGAGTCGAATTCCCAGAGCTGTACGCTGCCACTCAGAAAGATGCAGGACCTGTAAATATTCTAGAAGTTGGCTGTGGGGCAGGAAACACTCTTTTCCCTGTACTAGAAGCTAATGAAAACCCGCATTTGAAGATTACGGGCGTCGACTTTTCTAGCAAAGCTGTCGAGATAGTTAAATCGTCTCCTAGTTTTGATTCGACGTCTGCACATGCTGCCGTATGGGACCTCGCTCAGCCAGATGGCACTTTACCCGAGGGTGTTGAGCCACATTCACAGGACATTATTGTTATGATTTTTGTATTCAGTGCGTTGGCACCCGAGCAATGGAACCAGGCCGTCAGCAACCTCAAGAAGCTGCTGAAACCCGGCGGACATATTCTATTTCGTGACTACGGAAGGTACGACCTGACCCAGTTGCGGTTCAAGGGAGGAAGGTTGCTCGACGAAAACTTCTACATTCGAGGAGACGGCACGCGCGTATACTTTTTCACTGAGGAAGAACTGCATGAGATATTTGGTAGAGAGTTCAAAACTCTGAAAGTGGCTACAGACAGGCGGCTTATGGTGAATAGGCAGCGGAAACTGAAGATGTACAGAATTTGGCTCCAAGCGCATTTTGTAAATGAGTGAAAGCATCGCATTCGGCGGGGACTCCTCCCGGAGGGGGCTGGTTCTGCTTCGCAGAATATGTCTATTTTTTTAATATGCTTACATCGAACATGTGCGTGGAATTTGGGAATTAGGATAGACTGGTGGTAAATTATTACGATTGAATGAATAAACTGAATAAGATTATTACGATTGAATGACATACATTGAGTTAAAGTGCTATTACAATTTAACTCGTCAGTCACGTTTTGATAGACTGTATGGAAGTTAGCACGCATACGTCGAACATGTGTGTGGATTTGGAAACTAAGATAGATATATGGCAATTATACCGATTGATGAACTACATTGAGTAAGAATACTGTGATCACTTTCAGTTGAACTTTTTCACCTATCCCTTGAGCCAGCATGGGAGACAAACCCGGAGATCCTATCCCTGGCTTTCTGCGAAGCAGAACCAACCCTCCCCGGAGGAGCCGCCCGAGGCATTTTCATCTGTTCAGCTCCTCACACTAAAAATCCTCTATCGTTAAGAGCCTTTTCAGTCCAGTCCCATGTAGCTTGAGCCCCACTTTCCGAGGTAGTTATGCCAGAGACATTCAAGTGCAGATACCTTCCGTTGTCTGTCTTAGGAGTAAGAGAGGGGCTAAGACCAGCGTAAAGGGCCGGGAACGACCCTTCTTCGTTGGTGCAACTGACCTTAGCACTAAGGTCGAGCAAACTTCCGAGAGCACCACCTACAAGAGGAAATTTGCGCAAGGCGTCCCAAATCCCAGTCCCTACGACCATTCCGGGATGTAAAGATATGCTCAAAATGTCAGGATACTTTTCCGCAAGAATCTTTGCAGAATGAATCTGGCACTTTTTGGATCTGCCATATCGCAGAGCTGCTGAGAATGAATCCGGGTACCAAGCAATGGGATTGTCAAGACTGACGCCTAGTGGAGCAACGAGGTGCATCAAAGATGACACAAAGACGACCCGAGGATCAGAAGCTTTGCTCAGAAGAGGTATCAGAAGCCTCGTCAGCAGATGCCCCGCAACGTGATTGACCTGAAGCTGGATCTCGATTCCGTCAGTCGAGGGGTAAGAAGGAACCGACATTATTCCAGCATTGTTGATTAGCAAGTCCAGAATGGGTTCTTTCTGAGCAAAATGAGTGGCGAATTCTTTGACGTTGGACAAGGAAGTCAAATCAAGTTGCATGAATTCCAAAGAACCGAACTTTGCATTGTCAGGCAAACCGCTCTTTCGCGTTTCAGCCTCTGATTGTATTTCCTTGAGAGCTTTTTCTGCCCTTTCCTGGCTCCTACATGCCATATAGACAATCCATCCGTGCATGTATAGGTGCAGAGCCGTATAGAAGCCAATTCCGCTATTGGCACCAGACACGATAGCGACTTTGCGATCCTTCGCAGGGTTCAAAAATGGATAGGTGATGGGATCGGTATATATTAAAGCTGAACCTGACATTTTATGACAAAAATCTACTCGTATGGTTCCTATTACCGGTAATCACGAGAAGTAAGAGAGTTTAAGAGTGGCATCGAGGCGGATTTTGAAATCCTAAACTGCTGCCCCAAACGAGTTTTCACATGCTTGAAATTGGTCGCGGCGGAGATCGAGGACCCTTTTTGGGCTGACGCGGGTGCAAGTGGGGAAATTTAGTGGGCAAATACGAGTGAAGTATTAGCTGTCGATGAGAGTAGAGAACATGTAGTCTGCGACTTAATATTGTAGTTTCCGAGATAGTAATGTATTCTTTTTCATATAGTTGTGTATCAAATGCAATTGATTGTTTTTTTCTGTTTTACTGAAATTTAAATTACAAGTGCCACTCTCACACATCGTATATAGTACTCGTATTCTCGTATCGACCATATCAACAGGCAGGAAACAAGATATGGTGAAAATGGCCTCTTGAGTTTCAGAGCCCTCTTTCCTGATGTGTCATTCATTTTGGATAGACTCTCATACCCCCTGTGCCCCTCAATAGACTATCATGATCCCTGGTGAATATGCTGAAAGCTACCATACCACAAACGAAACCATGGAATCTCTATCTCGCATTCTCTTCAATTAATGTAGAAATGACTGATCTCCGTGAAGCAAAACCACCCCATCCCAGGCAGGGTTGCTTCTGTTTCGCAGAAGGATAGGTGCTTCATATCACTTGGGTGAAATCCAGCGTATTTCATAACTTGGTTTCAGTACAGCTTGAATCGAATATATCGATCCTGCTTGTCTGCGTGGGCAAGAGACCTCACAGTCACGACTGATACCCGCCGGAAGAAGGAGTGTGTCCCTGAAGAACAGCCAAAAATCCCCCGACTAAATGCAAGCTTCCAGTGACAAATACCTCGAGTGGTTCGTCATCATTGGCAAATCCACGGATACTCTCTACTGCTGACTGAATATTGGCAAACACATGGCTTGTACTTTGCCCGCTGGTCAAGGTACTCCACGTCTCAGCCAAAAGCTTCTGCACGACCATGTGGTCCACGTCGTGTGGAGAGTTATTAAGCGAAGTTAGCTCCTCAGAATATTTCCCAGAGGACCATGTGACGTTAGTAGAAAAGACTGCGTTGTCAAACTTCACTCCACGATCCTCAAGGACGGAAAACATAGTGGTCAAGAGCGCACCAGCATCCCGAGTCTGCTGATTGAAAAGCAAAACTTTGCGACTCGTGGGTGAACAAGTGCCAGCCATCCATTTGGCCGCTTCTGTGATGCTTTCTTTTGTGTGAGCTCCGTCGATGAGCCATCTAACCCCAGGCATAGGGCGGTTTTCATTATTATTTGTTTCATTAATAACCTGACATCTTCCTGGCCACGTCGTGTTCTTTAACCCGCGTTTAAACAACTCGGGAAGATGACCACTAGAGATGTCAAGGTCAGCGGTAATTTCCATGTTTTTTAAATGCTGTGCTACCAGACTCACCGCCAGCGAGGCATTAGTCTCCTGTATTTTAGCTGGGAGTCCCAGCTTGATGTTGGGTACTTCACTATGCACAGGCACCACTTCCAACGTGGCACTCCTCTCATCAGCACGCTGTTGCAAGACAGTCATGGCATTCTCTTCTTGCATGACAGTAAATGCTGGCACTCCACGTTTAAATATGCCTCCCTTGTGCCATGCGATCTGTTCTATAGTATCTCCCAGAACATTAACATGATCAATGCCCAAAGAGCTGACGCCACATACTGAAGGGGAAACCACAATGTTCGTAGAGTCGTGTTCCCCGCCGATTCCTACTTCCAGAATTGCCGTATTCACATTCTCTCGCATGAAAGCATGAAATGCTAACACAGTGAGAAACCGAAAGTATCCCGGTTTCCTGTCAGGCCCAAACTCCGGAAACCGATCCAGATCGGAATTGGAAGTCTCCAGCTTGGTCCACACTTCAAAGAAGTACTTTGTGAACTTGTCTTCGCTCAATGGCTCCCCGTTAATCCGCATCCTTTCTCGCACCGATATGAGGTGCGGCGAAGTGTAGAGCCCGATCCGATCCAAGCCCGTGATAGTTTTTTCTTTGCGGTATTCGTTAAGAATCCCCTGAACAAATGCACACGTGGACCCTTTACCCTTGGTGCCCGTTACGTGTATCGCATTCAGCGCGTTGAAGACTGACACGTCTTCATATCCAGCCCTGCGAAACCATTCTATAGTTTGAGGTAGAGCTTCTTTGTTTCCACGCCCTCCAGCTTTTTTAATAGCCTGAATAGTGGCAAAGTTTGTCTGGAGGCTATTCAGCGCTCGTATAGCGTCTGCGTACGTGTGCACAGAGCGTACAAAACGCATGAAACGAAAGTGCAAAGCGAAGAGTAATGGAGTTTTCTTTTGGAATATATCACGATGCGGCTGGCTAGATAAGAAAAGCATCTGGGAATCATCTGAAAAATGTTTTATTTATTAGGTTCGCACCATCTGCGGGCAGGGTAGTCTCTGGTAGTCGTTAACCAAGGGATCAGATCAATTGCATCAATGCCCGCTATATGTTCTTGCAAGCGAAGAAAGAGTGTGTGATTGTAACCGTTAATGCTATTTAGTAGGTAGTTTTTATGGAAGAATACTTGATTAATTCGAACGTTCTCGCTCATAATTGGAACTGTGAGACCGCAACTATTAGTATTCCCAGTTAGGATTTCGCGAAACAAGCTACCCTGAACAATGGCCAAGCGACAGTGGATTTTTGTAATACAAGCTTCTTCCTCGTGAAGTTCTTCATTCTCATGGAAATCTTCATCCTCGTAGAGTTCTCCATCCTCGTGAAGTTCTTGATCCTCGTAAAGTTCTCCATCCTCGTAAAAGAAGCTCTTCATCTTCGCTACCACACGCAAATCCTCTATAGCCACCAATTAACTAATTTCAAATTAATACATCATCACAATGCCAATATGCAAAAATCCATCTGGATATATAGCCTCATGTACAAGCTCAGCCAAAGGAATAGCTAGCGACAAAACTATACCATGGATGACGGGTCGGGCCAGTATGCATGTCCTTTTACTTGGGAACAAATCTGGGAACCTTTCGCTCAAAGCAGTCCCCACCGTGATATACTGGTCTTCGCGTGAAGGCCCCACAAGTAAATGGACAACCCTATTTCCTCCTGGAAGATAAACTTTCAGGGGAATGCTTTTAATATCGGTTTTCGAGCTAAACACCCGGTCGACAATAGGCCAGTAATTCTCGAAGGAATGATTGCGAACACTGT
The DNA here is from genome assembly GCA_030579595.1 of Spencermartinsiella europaea. Lineage (NCBI taxonomy): Eukaryota > Fungi > Ascomycota > Dipodascomycetes > Dipodascales > Trichomonascaceae > Spencermartinsiella > Spencermartinsiella europaea. The sequence continues at coordinate 343,580 of JAKTRG010000003.1, forward strand.
TCCACAATGATATCGTATCATCCTTTGAGAGGTTCATAATCGCCCTTGAATTGCCGTCCCTAATGCAACACGCCTCTTTTATTTGATTCAACCAGTAATCCATAACCGTCTGTTCATCATCCAGCTTCAGTATATACTCAGAAGGATAGTCTTTTTTATGCAGGTTCAAAATCCACGGCAGATTCATCGAGCCATCTTCAGATGAAGGATCAAGCCCAGTCATCATATCAAACGACAGCCCTACGGGCCAGTTCCACCGAACAGGGACTCCTTCAAATTCAAACCACCACGCCCACGACTTTGCATCCTCTGGGTCGTTCAAGAGCTTTGAAAAATACTGAAGCACCTGGGGCAGGTACAGAGGCAGATATGCACATCTGTTCGCTTTCAGGAGATAATCTGCAGTCTGGCTATTCCTGGTCTCACTGGCAGATATAGTTATCCTTAGAGGAATTGTCCCGTCCCATATATGTTTGCGGACGCCCGTCATCTCATTGTGCGAAGTATTTAATGTAGAAAAGAAGAAGCTAATCGGGATGGTTTTAAAAATGTGGAGTAAATGCTAGATGTGGTTTTGAATACGTTGGGTGGTAACACACCTCACCGAGAGATTTGAATCGAGTATGAACAGTTCTATTTCTGATAAATACTCGAAAACCACAAAGTTATATAATATGCTAGCTTATGGATAAGATCCCGCGAAATAAGGACCCGGGGAGGTTTCTGTCCAAAATCTATGTGGTTTTAATATGGTTACAAAAGGTGTCGTACCCACACTATGTATGAGCCATGGCATGCTAATGATGCCAACTATCTATCGCCATGGTTATACTCGTCTCTCCCACTAGTGCTCCCTTTTTTACCTGAACCACTATCCTTTTTCGAAGCACTCGAAACATAAGCCTCAAGATCATTTACACTGAATCCCATTTGTCCAAGCATTGTAGCAGTGGGACCAGTAATTTGGCCCTGCTCCCTGATCATTGCAATAGCATTTTTGAGAAACTGGGCATATGCTTCTTCATCATCCAATTCCAGATTGTCAAGTCCGGCAGTAAGTTCTTCATCCTCTTCACCGCTTTCACTACCATTAGGTACATTAACTTGTTTAGTATCCCGCGCCTCATTCTCCTCGTCATCACTATAAACAGCTCGATAGCTGTCGATTTCTTCTTGAGTAAGCTTCAGACCTTCCTTGAGAAAGAACTCAAAAAAATCATCTTCGGTAATTGCAGGTTCGGCATCTTCTTTGCGATTATCCTGCGTATTGCCTTTGACTATTTCTTCTTCGCTTCGTCCATGTACCTCGTCGTCCTCACTACTGTCTGCATTATCAATCCCATCCAGGCCAGCAGATTCATCTGCCATAAAAGTCTTCACACTTTCAAAGAGTTCTTCCAACTGGCCCTGCAAACCAGCCCCGTCTTGGTCCACAGACTCAGGATTAGAATAAATCCAATCATCTGAATTAGGTGCCAGTTGGGTCTTCCAGGCCGCAACTTCACTTTCGCTTAGCTCGGCGTCTTGACATTCTTGCAGCCGATCGAGGGCAATACTTGACACTTCATTTGAGAAATATCGCTCGTTGAGAAATTGGTCCTTGGCTTCTTCCACTCTGTCCCGGTACTCTGATGATGCAGGATCTACACCGTTGATAGATGTGCAGTCAACCACAAACGCCTGAAATTCGGGAGAACTTTTCAAATTGGCCTTGCAAAGGTAAGTAGACGCCCGTGCAGTCTTCATCATGAGCTCGAGCCCGATAAGTATCTTCAGGCCTAGAGCAGTCGACTGGTCGCCCTGTTCTTCAACAGAGACCCCTGGCACAGAGGAAACCATGAACATACCATATATGCGACGGGAGAATCGAATGGGTACTGAAACAGGATCTTTAGCTTTTAACTTCACGGACCGGTCCTTAGCCACAATTGTGGAAAGAAACCTCCCGCTGCTACTCTCAGCTGCAATATCGGCAACACTGTCAACTTGATAACCTCCAAACCGTTCAAAAAGCTCACGGCAAGCAGCAGATATGTAGAATGGATAGCGGTGCAGAAGCATCGCTGCACTCCTAGAGACAGTGGCCGTCGCAATGTGTTGCACAGAACCATTGCTCATACAGTTCAAGCCGCACTTGCTAAGCTTTTCATCGTGAACGACTCTATTCCCAGACGACGTCTCGTCTCCTACGCATCTCAGATAGCCGACAGCTTCTCGAAAGTTAAATTCGGTTGGTCGCTGTTGCTCACATTCCAGCAAATAAAGCTTACCATCTCGCAACCACAAGCGATACTTGGAAATGTCGGGCGTTAGCCATGAAGGCAATGAGTCGGCAGCTTCAACCAGTAGAAACTCGCCGTCAGTATCGCATACGTTTATCCAAACTTTAGGATGGCATTTACTTGTCTCGTAGAGCAGCCTCACCATGGTATGCTCGTCCTCTATAGCATCCTCCACCAGTGCATTGCCGGATAAACAAACTACACCTTCAATGTGGGCCCTGGACAGCCGCAGGGGTTCGCGGTGCCATACTCCAACCTTTTGTGTCCATGCATCCACAGTGCAGTGGAAATCAGTTTGAAATTTATCAAGCTCTACAAAGTCATTATGCTGTGAAACTACCACACATTTGGCATATGTATGTTCAAACTCGTTCATGGAATGGGTATTTCCATTTATTGAACTGGGGGCTTGGGTGTCTATGAAGAAGAAAAGAAGAGGGATCAAATATATTTTTGTACAATGCTCTAACTTCTCAAAATTACCGGTTCAGGTAATGATATGCACGATGAGGTTTGAAAGTCGCCTCATGCTAGAAGGTTCTGGGGGGCCATGTGCCTTTAAATGGTGCTGCTTTACAAGCAGTGTATCTCCTCAAAACATCCAGTATTTGGTAGCTTTGCATTTATATGCAATGGTGGTCTCGGTCATTCACTAAAGATCAAGTTAGGAGATTGCCTCCTAACTCGATCTTTTAGTTAACCATTTTGAGCACTCTAGTGGTGCGGTCTTTTGGAAATAAAAAAGAGTTGGATGTAGTTTAAATAACTGAGTGAATACACTGGAATAACGTCAAATCGTATTCAAAACCCCTCCTAGCCCAAATTTACACTCATTTCCTCTTCCCTAATTAGCTGTAGTACATAGTAAATTAGTTAATGTTTGTGGCCCCCGCGCTTTTTATAACGCCCCACTGCTCCTGGCTTAACTTCTTCAACAGCTTCTTCGACCAAATAATTCCTTAATCCAGGCTACAACTTTGCATAAGCTGGTGCCCATCTTGTTTTGAATAACCAGTTATCTCGTCCGTGTGACGTTGATGGTGCCATGTACGGCTCCCTGAACCGGGTTGACGCGCAGAATGCAAAGGCCAAGGTTGGTTGCAACGGAAAAACCACGGAATGAACTGTGTTACTAACTAAGTTGTCTGATTCGTACAACCAATTGCTTCGTGCCATCACGGATAAACAGGTCGACACGATTGGGAATTACAAGATAATACGGTTGGTGGGCGAAGGCAGTTTTGGAAAAGTTTATCTGGCGTACCATAAGTTTACCAATACGAAGGTGTGTGTGTGTGATGGGAAGTGGATAAGAGAAGAGGAAGCGTCAAAGATGGGTTTGAATCTGCTGTGTTAGACTGTTCTTCTATTTTTGGATTATAAGATTATAACTCCACCAAGTGTGCCATGGTTGAGTTTAATTTTGGAGCACTCTGCCAGAGGAAATGGTCTCGCGAAGTTTTGGCCACCTCCTCCGGGAGGGGTTATGAGGCGTAGTGTCTTGCGATTGCTTCTGTGTTCGACTCTCATTGTAAGGCCCCTTACGCAAAACTCGGTTCTAACTTGCTTCTTTCACCAATTTGACATGCTGCTTAGTATAACCGCAAACGCAAAAGCTAACAAGGTCGTTCTGAAGTCGGCTCTCAAGACCCAGCCTCACCTCGTCCGCGAGATTCATCACCACCGGCAATTCAAACACCCTCATATAGCTCGCCTTTATGAAATTATAATAACGGAAACTTTGGTGTGGATGGTTTTGGAGTACTGCTCTGGAGATGAACTCTATACCCACCTTGTAAAAAATGGATCGCTGCCAGTTGAGGAGACCAGAAAAATCTTTGCCCAGCTGTCTGGAGCTGTCGCCTATACTCACAAAAATAAGTGCACACATCGAGACTTGAAATTGGAGAACATCTTGCTGGATAAGCGGCACAATGTCAAACTGTGTGATTTTGGCTTCACAAGAGAGTATCAGCCAAGAGCATTTTTAGAGACAATATGTGGTACCACTTGCTATATGGCACCTGAAATGCTGCAAGGAAAACCCTATTACGGAGAGCCAGTAGATGTTTGGTCTCTTGGAGTCATTCTATATACCTTATTACACGGCGAAATGCCCTTTGAAGAAGACAATGAGGCAGACACAAAAAACAAGGTAATAAATGGGGAGCCTAGATATCCTGGAGAACTTGATCTTCCAGAGTCAGCTCTTAACTTGGTGAAGGTGATGCTCTCCAAGGATCCCAAGGCAAGGCCAACGCTGCCAGAAATTTTATCGCATCCTTTTCTCGAGGAACACGGTTCGGTACAGCGAGCAATTTTGAATGCCAAGGAGTCCAAAATCTTTTCCACAAAGGCTGAGAAACGGGTAGTTCGCCACCTGCGCAGCGCTCATATAGATCTTGAGCGGCTGGCTGATTCAGTTGTATCGAAGAGATGCGATTCACTCGCTGCACTATGGGCACTTTTGGTGGAGCGTGAGCACAAGATGGAATCAAGAAAGCACCGCACTAGCTTGAGTATCGCAAAGTACTCTTTAAGTAGGAAGGGTTCGGAAAAGAGGGCCTCATCGGAAAAGATAAGCCAGTCAGAAAAGAAATCTCCATCGTTTGGGAACCTAGCCAAATTGGGTTCTCGAGAAGGTTCGGGAACAGCCACATATCAGTCCGAGTCGCCTCATTCTCCGAGATCGCCTCGAGTCACCACCAAAAATCGTTTGAGCAAGTCCAGCCAACCAGAAGAAAGATCTGGCTTGGAACCAGATACTAGGTCAGATTCGCTGGCAGTCCCATCTTCTTCCTTGGACCTGCAGCCTCAATTCTCTCCAACATCTACCACAATAGTGGGAGCTCTACAGGCTCTTCCTCGGTCGCCTTCTGAAAGTCAACAAGTGCTTTCTCCTATTCGCCCTATATCTGTTGCGAAATCGAACAGTGATGAGCCTCTCAACAGCTCGACGCCGATGAAAGCCAGCACGATAGAGCCTACATCGCCGCCTCTTACAATGAAGACCAGCGGATCATCGTTTTCAAAGTCCCTCACTAGTGAAAGAAAAAGAGACCTGCGCAGTCTTAAGAACTTTATGCTTAGATTTATTCTACCAGCTGGAAAACGAAACAGAGAGAAGGGACAGCAGGAAAATATGGTGGCCAAATCGGCGGAGGCTGACAAACACGTAGCACAGCAGAGCAGTATTCCTTCGTTTTCAATCCAGGATGATCACCGAGATGCAAGCTTTGATCTGTCTTCAATGGTAGAGCATAAGAGGCAGCGACCCGTCTCCCAGGTCTCTCAAATCTCTGCCATTTCTCAGTTTTCGCAGCTTTCAGCCGCCTCGTCAGTCCCATCTGTCGGCTCCCAGGATCTTTCGGGAGCAAATTTGTCATTTCAAATGAGACGACCGCATTATGGGCGAAGGTCAACGTCGTCGTCTATTTCCTCTGTTGGCAATAAGGCCAGCAAGAAATCGCATTCCAAAGCATCAAGCAACTCCAGCATCTCATTGAACTCTTCCCCACAAGCAAGTAGACCTCGTTCACCCGATATAGATGGTCATCTCGAAAACGTTGCTAGAGCGCGACGAACTAAAAGTCGGTTCAACGAATCTGCTGTGTTTATGAGCCCTCATTCTCATAGAGTTCGTCATAGAGGCAAATCACCATTTAGCATCCCTATTCGCGATAGAAGGGTGAAGAAAGGGCATGAAAGTAAAGGAAGTGTAATAGAAGAAGCAGACGAAAAGTCTCAAATCCACGACGTCTTCGAAGATGAAGAGGACACTGAAGATGATCGTGGCCGGACAATGTAGAGACGGAGGGGGATATGGACGCTAAAAACAGCTAATTGCTGGTTATTGACGTTTTCGTTGGAACGAAAGTATATAAACAGAACTTTTTTTTGCATTAGCTTTTTACTAATTTATAATCACATTATTATCAAGTTAGGTTAATTTTCACTAATCTATAGAGCTTTCCACAATCCCCTATGCGACATTCACTAATGTGATACCAGGGGAGCCAGGTACAGCATCCTGAATGACTTTTGTGTTAGGAACATCAACCTTTTCACCAGTAATTGCGTCAACACCCTTGGTCTTATCAGAAGTGTCCAAAATAATAATTTCGACTTTGTCAATAACCGAAGCTTGAGGACTCTTTCGAAGAATAGGTAATATATCCTTGAGAGTGGCAACCTCATCAAAAACAAGGTTTCTGTTGAAAACACTATCTGCACTTTCTTCGCCAGCAGTCAATCTCATCTTGAGATGGTTGACAAACTGCATACCGCGCTTGACATCTCCCAATTTGCCAACCTGCTGCTTGAATTCAGGAGTGAAATCCATCGATCCAGACTCGTGTAGCTTCTTTACCAAGTCAATGTACTGCTGTTGCCACTCGGGGAAGGTCAGGGCAACATAAAATGAAAGATTAGAAGGTTTCTTTGGATCAAACTCAGGACCCTTCTTCTTTTTCTTCATATTGGCACCCTCAGTTTCTCTAACACTTCTCTGAATTCCTCGAACATAAGCAAGAGCAGCTGATAGAGAAATGTCGGCAGGATTAGAAACAGTGGGGAAGAGTGCATTCTGCACAGAGGACTGGTGACCCAAAATATCTCTCCAAACATATTCGGCGAAATGAGGAGCAATTGGACAAATCAGCAGGGCTTGGCATTCGATGTATCGCATTACAAGATCCTTATGCATGTTAATGTCGGCAGTGCTCTCTCGATAGTAATCACGGGCAGTCTGGAAATCGAAAAGGCCAGACTTAAGTGCAGCCTTGTAGTAAGCGTCAGTGTAACTCTGTTTAGTAGATATAAGGAGCTCGTTGATTTCGTTCTCAAATGTCTTGTCAAAAAAGCTGTCTTTAGGTCCTGTTCGGAGCTTATCCTTATTCTGGACCATTTCTTCCATCCACTCTTTAAGATTATATAGTCGGAGAATGGCAGCATTGGCATTGCTTTCATCAAAATTGGCATCTTCAAAAGTATCACCGGCATCGGCAAGAGCAATTCGCGCACAGTCAGCACCAAATTTATGAGTGATCTCTTCCAGGGTCATGAAATTACCAGTACTTTTGGACATCTTCTCGTTGTTAAGGAGCAAGTGACCGTTTGCCCGTACACCCCTTGGCCAGTACTTCTTGGGGAACAAGGCAGTGTGGACATAGATGAAGAACGTCAAATGGTTCGGGATCAGATCCTTTCCGGAAACTCGAACATCTAGAGGATAAAAGTAGTCAAATTCATTTCGCATCTTTGAAAGCTTCTCCTTGGAAATATCAGTATCGCTAGGAATCGACTCAGTGTGGCCGAACACATAATCCCAGACGGCGTCAGACATTTGCTCAGCCTTGATTCCAAGAGGACCAAGGTCCTTGCCGTAAAAGTCGGAATGAAGAAGGTGAGAAACAGTGTAATAAGCCATGTAGATAGTAGAGTCGGAGAGAGACTCAACAAGATACTGAGGATCCCATGGTATCTTACTTCCCAAGCCGTAAGACCGAGAGAGGGCCCAGTTCTTCAACCAACCTAAGACCTTTTCAAAAGCGTTTCGAGTTTCAGAACTGTAAGTGTTCATGTTAGCAAGACACTCTTCGGCTTGTTTCCTCCAGCTCTCCTCACCGTAGTCAGTATACCACTGGTCCTGAAGAGAAACTACACATTCGTCACCACTCCTCGAGATAACAAGACCCTCAGGCTCACTGTATACAAAAGCGGATTTTGCAGCAACGAGATCATCTCGTACTTTGGGCTTGGCGACCTCGACAGCCTCCCCTTTGTACTTTCCAATTACCATGATTCCCTGGTAGAAGCCCTCTTTGTATGCAAGTTCTTTGGCAGTTGCAAGAGCATCCTTGTCCTTCGGAGATTTGATCTTAAGTTCTTCAACAAGTGTTTTAGCAGTAAGCCCGCCATAAGTAGGAGTTTTGATGATGGCGACGGGTGCATAAGAAGCCCATTCCTTCTCAATCTTGTAATACTCAGGTTTGTTCTGGAGATCTAAAGAAGTGATGTAATCATCAGGAGAGTCAGACGGCACCGAAGTGACAACTCCAGTACCCTTACTGGGGAGAATAGTCTCCATAGGGAGGACCCTCAATTCTGGATAGACGGACAAAGGAGCATTGATCTTAGATCCGACAAGGTCGGCTCCAGAAATAGTGGCTGCAGCATCATATACTCCTCTGGCGGGAGTAAGATCTTGGAATGACATGTTCTTGAACGCACGTTCGGTACAGATGTAGTATTCGTTGTTGCCAGCATCAAACACTCCATATTTAATCTTGGGGCTGACAAAGCAGCATGTCTGGCCGTACATGGTCTCGGCTCGCAAAGTAGCAGCTACCAAGTAAACAGTTTTATTCTCAACGTCAAAAGATGAAGCTTTGAAGGATTCTTGAGCCGCTTCAGTAAATTCTAACACCTTGATTTTGATGGCAGTATATTCCTGGGGGTTCACTGCTTCTCCGACCTGACGGTCGTGATCCATACAAGGCTGGCCATCCTTTGCCGAGTAGATGGTGTATCTCTTACCAAACTTGATCTTTCCAGTTTCATAAAGACGGTTCATTTGCCATCGCACAAAAGCGTCGTAGTATGGATTGACGTCAGTGGTGACCATTGACCTCCTCCAGTCGATACGAGCACCAAAGCTGGTGCAATCTCTTTGGCAGAGAGGAGGGAAGTAATCTATCCAGTAGCTGCCATCAGCGAATTTGTGAACTTCCTCACGGGGAACACCAAGTGCTAACATGATTTCAAATTGATACTTTGACCGGCCCTGTTTAGCGACAGCTTTTGATTTTTTAGCTGTGAACTTGGTGATGTCTTCTTTAGCGGCCACAGCTTTGGGAGTCTGCTCGGCAGCGTCGGCTTCCTCGCCGGTCGGCGGAAGATTTTGATCAAAGTTTTTGCCAAACTGCTCCATTTCTCGAACAAGTTTATCAGCACAGGCCTTTATGGGCATACCCGTACAGTGGAATCCGAGGGGGAAAAGGGCGTTTTTGCCGTTCATTCGCTCGAAACCAGTAGCAAACTCAACTTTTGAGAGGGTGAAGCAATGGCCAGCATGCAAAACTCCATTCATGTAGGGATAAGCCATGGTACCGAAGAATTTAGGATACTTTTCCTGCAGTTGAGCGCCTGAGAGATTGTCCTCTTGGGGTGCGTCGACTTCGAAAACTTTCTCGTCTGCCCAGTATTTCTGGACTGATTTTTCAATTGAGATGAGAGCGTCCCGACGAGCGGTCTTGTTAGGAATTGGATTTGGGATACAAAGTAACGAACAGAGGTAGATGTGGGCAGCAAATCGTCAGGTATTTGAATAACGATCTCCAAAACGAAGAAGCATAAAAATAAAGGAGCAAACGGTTATTGTAGGAAGTATTTTCGAATAGAACTCTGCTCAGAGCTGTAGAACATTCCTCTTGGTCATAACTTCAATCTCTGCATCCCGCTATACAACTCTCCAGGATAGCCCAACGTTAAAGTCTTGGCTCGCTTTTTCCTCATAGCCTTTACTTACATTCTCCATCACTAAGGTTTTTGTATCCGATTTCACAGCGGAAGCCATTGTGAACGACTTTTCAATCTAGAATCTGTATAATCTACAACGGTGGGGAAATATATCGAAGATATATTTTTCAGTTGGAAGTGACTCAAACGCGGTTCTCTGCCTAATGAGGAAATACATCGGTCATGTGATACGGTTCATGAAGGAGTGGGTTTCACGGTGTGAGGAAGAAGAAGGATTGTATCTATTATTTTTAATTCTTATATACTATTAAAGTCAATAGGGTCCTTAGCCTTCATATTACTGTCTTCATGGTTGCTTTTATTTATGACCAACGATATTTACAGATTCATATTTTTGGTAGTGGGATCCCGTATATGAACAACCACAGCTAAAAAATTTTACCATTCGATACAGCTTCTTCCATATGGTGCCATCGGGTAGCTTGGGCATTTGCTAACCCGACCTTCTTGTCAGGTTTCAGTGAATATGCCCATGACCAATAGATGTAAAGTTATTTTGGCTGCTCAATCACCGCCCGTAGCTCAAGAAGAACCAAACTGACATCGAAAGTAACATTCCAAACTTGCCGTGAAGGTGATATCCACCCTCCTCTAATTTATTCCCATCGCCCAGGTCAGGTTTTTTGCCCTTTTATATTCTCTTTTATCATTTCGTAAATGCAGTTATCGTAATCCTGTTTCTACGCCAATCATCTCTCAAAAAAGTCGTCGCCAGAGAATTCGTCATCTTCACCATCGTAGTCCTCTCCCCATCCATCCTCCCCGCTTTCACCGCCGTCGTCCTCATCATCTTCACTATCATCTTCTTCTTCGCCATCCTCGCTGTCGTCTCCTTCTATAAATCCTTCAATATTTACGTTCTGTAGTGTCTCATTCTTGGCCTGGAAACCAGTCAAAATATGATATCCTCCTTCGACATGGCACCCAGTAAGCTTGACTTTAGTGCCAATGTTGGCCTGCCTCCCAATCAAGCAGTTTTCCAGGACGACATCATCTTGAATATTAACCCCATCAAGAATAACGCACCCAGTGATTCGGCACTTACTGCCAATGGTGCAGTTGTTCCCCACAACTGTTCTTTTGATTGTAGAACGCTGACCCAAAGTGGTGTCAGTACCAACTAATGAGTCAGAACCTACAGATCCTGAAGTACTCGCAGTTCCACCCTTTCCAGCAGACGAGCTTCCACCACTAGATCTTCCCACCTGGGCAGCATGGTTCTTCATAATGTATCTGTTGGCCTCGAGATACGCAGGTAGGTTATTTGCGCGAATAAACGTAGTTTCTGGGCTCATTAGATGGAACCAAACTTCCTCGCACTTTTGCTGATGTCTCCAAGACCGGCGAGCAAAATCTCGCACTACTTGAGCCCATGATTTGCCCACCACACTGATGGAAGAGTCATCCTCGTCCGAAGTGGTAGTGGATCCCACAATGTCCAGAACTTTGTGGCTGCACAAGTAGATACTAGCGTTTAGAATATTAGTCGACACCACGCTATTGGGATATCGCCACATCATCGATGTTCGTAATTCCAACCCTTTGTGGTCCTGGACCCACTCTTTCGTATATACATCTAATAATTTGGGGTCTTTGCCATTCAATGCGGTGTGAACCAAGTAGTCAGGACTCAATGATTTCTTCTCAATCGCCTCAACGTTGTTCTTGTAGTAAAACCCAGATATCAAAACGCCATCCTGGTCTCTGTCATAGTAGACCTTAAGCACTGACTGCGGGTTGACATCAGCAGTGATAAAATCACAAGGGAGCACTACAAAATCGCCTTGGATCTTAGGGGTCAGCGATGCTATAATTTCTCCTGTAAACTGCGAGTCAGTCTGGACAACCTCAATTGGTGTGTCACTTTTCCTGACATACTTCTCCTCGATATACTTGCGTATATCAGTCCCGCGCTCACCTTGAGCAACCACAATGATCTTTCTGAAAAGCAGCTTCTCCGTCCATTCTAAGCTGTAAGAAAGAAGCGGTTCGTTTGCCACAGGCAGTAAGGATTTCGGAACCCCTGATCTCGCAGATGCAATGGGGTGCAAGCGCTTCCCTTCGCCACAAAGAATAATTGCCGTGAGGTCCATTATTCGTTACTGAGGACAACCGTACGTAAATGGCAGACTAACAATTGATTATGAAAAAGGATCATTAACACTGACATGCTTGACCTAGCCCTGGATCGGTGGGGTGGATAAACTACGGTGGAAATTTTTGCCATCACCACGGCAACCCCACTCTTTGAAATACCAGGTAAGTCGCCATCCATCATAGGTCCCATTTATTAACCCACACACTTATCTGTCAAAGCATTAGGGGCGCGATTTATAATATAAACATATCAATCCGGTGACTGTGACACATCCAGCCTATCATGAGTGAGCAAGATCCATTGTTAGAGGCTCTGAGAAATGAAGAACAGCAGAACGAAGCTGAGCCAGCGGCAGCAACGACGTCTACGTCAAACGTCGAGGAGCCGACACCTGCTGAGCGAGAGAGAACGAAAGCGTTGGACGATTTCAAACGCAAACTCAAAGACCATCGAGAATGGGATGCCAAATTAAAAGACCTGCGGCTAGGAATCAAAGGATTAGACAAGCAGTTTGAGAAGACTGAAGATGACATCAAAGCATTGCAAAGTGTGGGACAGATCATTGGCGAAGTGCTGAAACAGCTCGACGACGAAAGATTCATCGTGAAAGCTTCCAATGGCCCACGGTACATTGTCGGGTGCCGAAACAGCATTAAGAAAGAGAGTCTGCAGCAGGGCGTACGGGTGGCTCTGGACATGACTACGTTAACGATCATGAGAGTACTTCCGCGAGAGGTCGATCCGCTCGTGTATAACATGACGACGTTCAAGCCGGGTGAGCTGACTTTTGGTGGAATTGGAGGTCTCAACGAGCAGATCAGAGAGTTGCGAGAAGTTATAGAGCTGCCGTTGAAGAACCCAGAGCTGTTCCTTCGGGTCGGTATCAAACCTCCCAAGGGTGTCCTGTTATACGGACCACCTGGAACAGGTAAGACGCTGTTGGCCAAGGCTGTGGCAGCCACCATCGGTGCTAACTTTATCTTTTCTCCGGCCAGTGCCATTGTGGACAAGTACATTGGTGAATCTGCTCGGCTTATTCGTGAGATGTTTGGCTATGCCAAAGAGCACGAGCCGTGCATCATTTTCATGGATGAGATCGATGCCATTGGAGGAAGGCGATTCAGCGAGGGAACTTCAGCTGATAGAGAGATTCAGAGAACTCTCATGGAGCTTTTAAACCAGATGGATGGATTTGACTATTTGGGCAAGACTAAGATCATCATGGCGACCAACCGACCAGATACTCTAGACCCGGCTTTGCTGCGTCCGGGTCGACTGGACCGAAAGATTGAGATTCCGCTACCCAATGAAGTTGGTCGTTTGGAAGTATTCAAGATTCATTCCCAGAACGTGTCCAAGCAGGGAGACATTGATTTTGAGGCATTGGTTAAGATGAGCGATGGCTTCAATGGTGCCGATATCCGAAATGTGGTCACGGAGGCTGGATTTTTCGCAATTCGAGACGACAGGGACTATATCGTGCAGAATGATCTTATGAAGGCTGTGCGCAAGGTCGCCGAAGCTAAGAAATTAGAGGGCAAGTTGGATTACGAAAAGTTGTAGTTAGGGGGTTTCTTATTCTATATAAGACTTTATAAGATACGAACTAATTGCTGCTGCATAATCCATTAACCTTTTTTTTGTTGTCAGTACGACGAGAAAAATGTAGTTGTGTAAAACAAGTTTCTTACATTTTATAGAACACTCTGCGGAAGCCTCTTTTCTTGGAAGGGCCCTTCCTACGCTTGAGAAAATAATCCACACTTCACTAAAAACAAATCATGGATGGCATTTCTCAAGGTTTAACCGACCTAAGATAATTAATAATTATTATGATTTGGTGTCTCCCTCTTTAAACTGTCTTTAACCTTGACAACAGCATCTCTTTCATCTTGTTCGCTGTGGTCTTGTTATCATCATCCAATGCGATAGATATCGCTAGCGACATTTCGCCTCCCTTGACAGATACTGCACTCAAAGTATAAGTTGGTGCTGTGGAGCTGGTCGCCTGGAAAAAAGTCATGCGCTCCACTTGATATTTCTCTCCCTGGCCCGATTTCGCTCCGAGATTTGAAAGTTCTGCCACAGAGTGACGCTTCACTGTCTTCAGGTAAGACCTTACGTTAATTAGACTCAGGCACCCAAGAAGCAGATTCATTTTAGATCGTGGGCTGATCAGCTCTCGTTGAAGCTTTGAATTGAAATCTTCAGCCCAAGCCTTGGCAAACTCAGCAGATTTTTGCTCACGGGAGGTATAGTTCTTGAGGGTATAGGGGAATATCGTCACCCAGTTCCCGAATTGATCCATCGCCTCGGGCTTCATATGGCGCCGCAAATTAACGTCGCAGTCAAACACGACAGAGGCGCCTTCCTTGTCCTTCGGGCAGTCTTGCAACGCACTTTGCAGCCAGCATATAGAGACAACGGCAGACACAGGTAGATTGAGCTGTTTGCATCTTTTGATGAGACGTTCCGTGTCTTCAGTACTCAGATATGCTATCACAGTCTTTGAAGAAAACGGATGTACAGTATCGCGTCCCGTCCAAATACGCTTCGAAGAAGGAGAAAACCTTTTACTCCACACGTCTTTTACATACAGAGCAGCCAACCACGGCACTGAAGGTTTTATATCTATCACTTTATCAACGCTCTTAGCAAGCCGACCCGCTGGTACTGGCACAACGGGGTTCTCCAAGAAGCCTTCCGCAATAGCAGCGCCCTCTACGCCCAAGTACTTTAGCAGTCTTTGATGAAAAAGAGGTCCGCAGTTGCCATCGTAAGGAGTATGGTTAAAGCCCCAGATGACTTCCCTTGCCCCCAACACGTAAACACGCCATAGTGGCAATGTTTCATCCTCGTAAGGAAGCACGATTTTGTAGAATTCGTCAGAGAAGGATTCCACGCTCTGTTCGGGGAGAAAACTGACTACATGATCGAGATTCACAGAAGGTATTCTGCGAAAATAGTTCTTCCCTTTAGCATTTTTGAAGACATTGACTCCTAGCCACGGTTCCTCTGCGATAACTTGGGCCAGCGCGTGGTATAGCAGTTCTTTAGTGATGTCGACCGAATACGAAGCTGAAACTCCTACCAAGGACATCCAGCTAAGCTCATACTGGTAAAGACTCCATAGTTCCAGCCCACCAGCTTTACGTTCCATTTTTTGAATTGACCCCTCCCGAATGCCTCTGAGCGCCTTGAAACACCTGGTAAATAAATATATCGCTGGTCGAAAGGACCAATTCTAAGCTTAGCTAATAGGCGATCGGACGTGATCGGCGGAAACGTTATCCGCTAGCATTCAGGAGAAAATCGCTATTTAAACTTTTTCTTCCAAGCGGAGTAACCCAAAGATAAGCGAAAGATAAACTTATCTGGCTGTTGTGAACCTGGCTGGTATATGGACCCGTTTGCTCATTGAGTCCAACTTGATGAGCGACAGGTCTAGACCTTATTCGTTAGCTCACCTTCCAATGTATTCGGGTAGCAAAGAAACGCTCTGCGAGACCTAACAACCCATCAGAGGTGGTACCACATCAAACGCGATAATCTCTATAGGTAAGTCGAGCCACTCCAAGAGATATGTAAAACATTTTTTATAGAAAATGGTCCCAGATGTCAACTCAGCGATGAAAAGATTGATCGGCATATGCACATAACGTTTGAGATGTGCACGCAGCACAGACCTAAGCAGCGGAGCAGTGGAGCAGCGGCTTGCAAGGTTTCTAAGACATATAATGGTCTCTGTACTCTTCTTCCAAGTGCAACTTCAATTTTGCCATGGACCGTTTAAAGTCGGTACCACAGTAGGTACATATTAGATTAGCTTTTTTAAGTCTTGTCTCAGCCATGGCTAGATCCACTTTCGCGTCTGGGATGTCCTCGTAGTTGACGAAGAACTCAGTCGTGAAGGAATTGTAGTGGCGTGCTGTTTTCAGTCGATCCGAGTACATATCCCGTGAAATAATATGGATATGTAGATTTTCTAGCGAGGGAATACAGTGTATGCCTGCCTTTATGTGGCTGCGGTCGACCTCTAGCAGTACGGCCGCTTTGCGAACAAACTCGCTGACTACAGACTTAGTTTGCTTATAGAAGTCTTCATTGTTCTTGAGAGCTGTCAGAGGATGCTGCAGAGTAATGGATTTATCGCGAGGTAGGATTAGCCAGTGAAGACGAGCTTTGGGGAACGCGTCTTTGATAACAACGTAATTGTCGTCGTAGAACAGGGTATCATGGTTTTCGGGATGGATTATATATGTCTGTAGTTGAAATCTAAATGACATGGAGAGAGCAAAAGCTGGAGCAGAGAGAAGCAAAACCGCAAAAAATATAATGACCAAAACGGCAGAGCGAGACTAAGATTATCAAAGTGTCCAAAGAGGAATGGCTGTAAAAGAATTGAAATATTACAATTCTAATTGTTATCATAATCTCCACTCACACGGAGGGCCTCGTACCTACACCCCAGAGAGGGTAACTTTGTAATTTACAGCGGCGATTAAATGTTAATTTCAGGTGCATGACTGCAAGAGCAGCCCATCTCGAGGGTTAGGAGAATTAGAAGCATTGTAAATTTTAAGTCCACACTTTTCTCTGCTTTAACAGGATATATTCAGGCTTGCCTGTTTTCACATCATCTGGCTATTTTTTTCGTTATCATCACATGGTACCCACGGTGTGAGGGAAACCTGAAATAAGACAGATTCCCTTACTTAATGCTCTATAGTTATCCCTTTCCTTACCTCAGCCGTGTATCGAATCAGAATGCACCTTTTTTTCCAAACCATATCGAAAAAAGAATGCCCGTCACAGTCTTATTTGAAAACTACTATAGTCAATCTCAACCATTTACACCCTCCTTTTCAATGTACGTTCTCTATTATATCGCTCTCATCTTGCTCAACCCTGATCTCTCCCTGCTTCCTGCGAAGCTTCAAATTCCATCCTTCCTCACCCCGCATGACGGCCTCCACGTACCTACCCTAACCGGTGTGCACCCCTACCCTCTCCCGTGACGTGGCACACTAATAGTTACTGTTGTTCAAACCTAAGGCTGAAAAGTTACAACACGTATCCAGAATTCTCGTTCTCTCTACCTCACCCCCTTCTCTTTTTCTTTCCTACGCACACACACATACGCATAAATGAGCAACGTACGTTTCCTTGACCTGGTGAAGCCTTTCACTCCGTTCCTGCCAGAGGTAGCAGCTCCGGAGCGAAAGGTTCCCTTCAACCAAAAGCTAAGGTGGACTGCTGTCACATTGCTCATCTTTCTTGTGATGAGTGAGATCCCACTATACGGCATTGTGTCTTCAGATTCCAGTGATCCACTGCTGTGGCTGCGAATGATGATGGCCAGTAATCGAGGTACGCTGATGGAATTGGGAATCACTCCAATTGTAACTTCGGGCATGGTCTTCCAACTGCTCGGTGGAACTCACCTAATTGACGTTAATATGGAAGACAAGAGCGATCGTGAACTGTACCAGACTGCTCAGAAGCTGCTGGCAATCATCCTGTCGTTGGGTCAGGCGACAGTCTACGTACTGACAGGAATGTACGGGCCTCCTTCTGGTCTGGGAACTGGAGTATGTCTACTTTTGATTTTGCAGCTCGTCTTTGCGGGCCTCGTGGTGATCCTTCTCGACGAGCTGCTGCAAAAGGGATACGGGTTGGGATCTGGTATCTCATTGTTCATAGCCACGAACATCTGTGAAAGTGTGTTCTGGAAGGCTTTCTCGCCCAACACTGTCAACTCTGGCCGAGGAAACGAGTTTGAAGGAGCCATTGTGTCTTTGGTCCACCAGCTGGCAACCAAGAAGGACAAAAAGCGGGCATTGGTCGAGTCATTCTACCGACAGAATCTCCCCAACATGTTTCAGCTGCTCACTACTGTGGGAGTGTTTCTTTTGGTTGTTTACTTGCAAGGTTTCCGAATTGAGATCCCTGTCAAGTCGTCCAAGACTAGAGGACCTTATGGAACGTACCCGATTCGTCTTTTCTACACGTCGAACTTGCCCATTATGCTACAGAGCGCTCTTACTTCCAACGTGTTTATTATTTCTCAGATGATTTTCGGCAAATGGCCCGAGAGTATTCTGAGTAAGGTGTTGGGTACCTGGGAGCCTCGCCCCGGCTCGGCGCAGCTCTACGCGGTGTCTGGAATTGCCTACTACATGCAGCCTCCTTTTAACTGGGCTGAAGCTCTCAAGGACCCTATCCACACTGTGATCTACGTAACCTTTGTTTTGACTGCTTGCGCTGTGTTTTCCAAGACCTGGATTGAAATTTCAGGCTCGTCACCGCGAGATGTTGCCAAGCAATTCAAAGACCAGGGTTTGATTATTGCCGGACGACGGGAGACTTCGGTTTACAAAGAGCTAAAGCGTATTATCCCAACTGCTGCTGCTCTGGGTGGTGCCACTATTGGTGCTCTTTCAGTGGCCAGTGATCTGTTGGGAACTCTGGGCAGTGGTACTGGTATTTTGTTGGCTGTCACGACTATTTATGGATACTTCGAAATGGCTGCCAAGGAAGGCGGTCCTTCTTATTCGTTGTAAAAAGGTCTGAGGATAAAAAGGACAAAGTCAAGTATTCCGTGCAATACCTATTATATCTGACGTGTGGTCGTGGGACCCCATGGTAAATTTTTAGATTATAAAGGTGTATATGCTAGATGGAGCAGGCTCGATTGAGATTTTTCAGAGACACATAAAAAGAAAGGGGTGTCGGAACGAATGACTTTTGAATGAAGGTAGCAAATGAAGTGCGGGTGAGAGCAACTGAACGGGCAAAGGACTTGAAAACAAAGAGAGATGTTGCTTCACTACAATTCGAAGAGTAAGAGGCGGACAGAGTGCATTCAAAAAAGAATAAATATATGCAATGTTCAATTATAAGTAATCCTGTTAAAAATACAGGAATATATGTACGCAAAATGTATACGGATAGAACCATAGGTCCCCCGTTGGTCAATATGCTGTAAAGAAGGCCGACCACAATTTTAATCATCAAATTCCTCGTCCGACATCCACCCACTTTCATATTCTTGAGCAAAATTGTTCAAGTCTTCTTTCAATTCTTCTCTGTCCTCTAACCGAGTTCTAGATATTACATCGGACATTCGAAGAAGCTGTGCGCGTGGGGCGTCAGTTACACTGAAATAGCTGCAGACTCTATCGCTCGAAGTGATCATTCCAGGAGGTATTGATGGTACACTAGAAAACGCTTGTGGACAGCTGAGTTCCACGGGTTCAAGATTGTTCTCCTTTTTAACAAAAGAATCATACACATTTTCTCGAGTAGAACCACGAGCAGCTATTAAGCTCCACGGGTCACGGCTATCGACAAGACCGAAGTTTGAAGTAGAAGGATTCGCTGAAGCAAGCGTAGAGCCACCACGCTTGATAGCAGCTTTCTTAAAACAGTGGTCTTCCTTTCCTTCTTTACCATCTGCAAAAACACCGGACAAGTCTATCCAATGGTCTGCAATAGAGGCTGCCACTCCAGATACTATCGATCTCCCACTACCTTCCTTCAAAGTGTCAACAATGGTATGCATGGGGACTCGGTTTGAGTGTCGCAGGCTGGAAAGTACAGACAACGACTCAAATGCAAGGTTTGTAAATGCCGACTGGCCCCAGGGACTGCTAATATCAGTCAAACTCAACGACCGTTCTTCAATTAACGATTCCGGTACGGTTGGAGCAGCAGTCGGGATAAACAGTGAGCTGTGCTCGATTAATCGACAAGATGCGCGGATCATAGACACCTGCTGCTGTCTGGACATATTTCTAGAGTCTGTCGCATGTGAATTGTCGGTTGCCCATACGAAAATTGGCAATTTCAGAGCAAACTCGTCCCTTAATTGAGTAAGAACCTCGGAAGAGAACCCACCCCAGCCAGAGTCGATTTCAGTGCTAAGCGAGATTCCAGAAATTGAATCGCAAACCTCTAAAAATGGTCTAAATGTATCCTCCAGATATTCTTTATTGTCATTCAGGGTCGAAAACTCTTCGACTCCTGCCTCGTAGAGCAGAAACTCCGTCGAATCCTGTCCTCTCAGGCGGCCTTTCGGATATTCGATTGGATCATATTCCCAGTTGGATAGAGTTTGTAGAGATTTGGGGTGTAAGTATGGATTGAGATAGTCACTCCAGTATCTAGTATTGGATGCATTGAGTCTGGGTAATTCTTTTCCCTGATCTAGGGATTCTTGATATTGGCTCCTCTGGATTGCTTTATGCCGGATTTTAACCGCAGTTGCCTGGTCCCAAACAGCAACTCCCTTCCCAGTCGCCGCCTCTTCACCATCCTTTTCCTTTTCACTGTATGCGCCAGAGTGCGAAGCCAGACTGCCGAAACCGCCTCTCATATCCCACAGGATAGCTCTCGGTGTATATCCTTTGCCTTGCTGGAATAGTACCGATGGATCCACAAAGGAATCTTTTACTTTTGCATCGTCGAAGACAAAGTAGCTTGCTTGTGCATTGTAGAAATGGCTGTGAGTATGGTTTGACAGCGCAGAAAGCGACAGATGGATAATTTCGTGCATGTTGCGGTGGTCCTCGTAGTAGACCGAACCAGAGCGAGTTTCTAATGAGAAGTGGATTTTGTCTGATATGTGAAAGATCAGCCAGCTGCATGCGGCTGCACGCCGTTTTCCATCAATGATCTGGTATTAGCTCAGCCAAGACAGTGGTAACCAGCTGTGAGATGTTTCTACTTGTCTACATATCGTTGTCTTTCAAAAGTTTGATATAATTCCTCTAACTTAAAGTTAATCTTTTAATTAGTTATAGCGATAGCAGATATGTGCGCCCCATAATTTGTGGCTTGCACAGACCCTGCATATTGCATATCTATCAAAATAATGACACGTCTCTCTCTCCATACTTACAAAACCTAACGTAAGAATAATTATAGAGCTTATTTGGGCCTTTCTCTTCGTTCTTTTGCGGGATCGATATCACTTTCATTTTTTATATTGGGTCATAGAGAAAAAAAAGAGATCAAATAAGAAAGAGAGAGGTTATACACAGAGTTCACAAAATGCTGAAATTGTGGTACTTAGGTCTTGTGCTGCTACTGCTACAAGGCCTCGTATTTGCTGGAGCTGACTACTATTCAATCCTCGGAGTCTCTAAATCAGCTAGCGAGAAGGAAATCAAAAAGGCATACCGACAGCTGAGTAAGCAGTATCATCCAGATAAAAACCCAGGAAATGAAGAGGCGCATCAGAAGTTTATAGAGATTGCAGGGGCTTACGAAGTTCTCTCTGATAAGGAGCAGAGAGCCAAATACGACCGATATGGTGAGGAAGGTCTGAAGGGCGGTGGGAATCCCATGAGAAACCCATTTGACATGTTTGCTGAGTTTTTTGGTCGGTCAGGTGGAGGTGGAAACCCGTTTCACCAACATCAGCAGCAGAGACTTAAGAGAGGCCCCAATACTGAGACTGTTATCGAATGCAGTCTAATAGACGCATATCGAGGAGGCAGCATTACTATCTGGATAAATCTGCAAGGAGTATGCGACAATTGTGACGGCACTGGGTCCGAGGATGGACTCGAGCATACTTGCGATTCCTGCAATGGTGTAGGCGTTAAACTGATACGTCACCAGCTTGCTCCGGGAATGTTCCAGCAGATACAGACTCCATGCGAAGTATGTCACGGTACCGGTCAGGTTATCTCCAATCCGTGCACTGTGTGCCATGGCCACAAGGTAGTCAGGGAAGAGCGGTCCTATGTAATTGGGATAGAAAAGGGAGCTCCCAAAGCGTTTGACCATCGCATACAAGGTGAGGCCGATAAGAGTCCGGAATGGGAAACTGGAGACTTGATTGTACACGTGAAGGAGGCAAGAGATCGTAATATGGGATATCGACGAAGAGGGGTGCATTTGTTTAGAACGGAGGTACTGTCGGCCAGAGAAGCGCTGTATGGAGGTTGGGAGCTAAAGATTCCATTTCTTGACGGAGAAAGCAACATCACACTCAAGCGGGAACGGGGACGTGTCGTTAACAACGGCGAGAGGGAGGTTATAAAAGGGAAAGGGATGCCGACAGGAGATGGTTTTGGAGACTTGTATATAGAGTACGTGGTTGTTTTTCCCACTGCAATGAAGGAAGGGAAGGGTGGATATTTGCATGAAGACCTGTGAGACATCACAGCACTATAGATGTAATTTTCTTTGACGACATTATGAGAATAGATTGAAATTGAGTTAATACGAAGCGATTTTGGGGTGTTGCAATGCCCTCCCTTACGTGTTTATTGCTTGCTAAGCGAAGCGGTAAGAGAAGCAGGAGCGCCCGAAAATTAATATTGTAGTGTGAATGTTTAATTGTAACTATCGAGAACATGTTACGTACGTACAACAAGCATAGGGTTAAAATGTCTTTTAGTCTTCGGGTATAGTCAAGCTTAATTAAACTTAAGCTGTGAAGAACAATTTGTACCTACTCACAGTGTTAACAGGGAATATTTGATTATTTCTACACATTCTCGTCGGTACATGACCCATGCCACGACAGTCTGTCATGCTTGACAACGCGTCACAGTTGACAACGCAGCTGTGACGCGTGGTTGTCCTTCATTGTCTAAGTAGCGCTGAGAGCGTGATTAAGTCGGATCTCTCGTGCGCTTGAATACCCGAACTTTCAGCCTTCACCTATATTTCCTTAGGTCAAAGCTCTCAGCTTTCAAATTCATAATACTGGAAATCACAATATCGGGAAGTTTTCAACTCAAATATATCTCATGTTGTTAAGCTTCTCCACTCTCTCATGTCGGGGATAGCTTATCGTGCTTAATCTTGCATGGAACAAGTCAATCTAACCCAATTTTTCGTTGTGCTTATCAGAACTCCGCATGACAAAACGTGCTTGGAACCTGTCAGCCCTGCGGTTATCAGAGGAATTCTGTTTTAAACAGCCTGTCGAATCTCTTACCAAGGATGATCTCGTAGTCCCATTATGTACGGTGACGTGGATAGTTGTGTAAATTTTGAAGATTCAAGGTTCCCTGGATATAGTAGTGAACTGGTAAAATCGGCTGGCAGGCTGTTTCTCATATCGAGTGCCTCGCAAACTTGTAGCTCAGTCTATCTTTGCAATTAATTATACACTTATAGTTAAGTCTAAGCTATAAACTACACAATTAATTATACCTCCGACGGCGCCTTCTGGGGAGTGTTGGTTCTAATTACCTCTGCTATAGCGAAGAAACCATCTAGAAAGTCGCATGTGATAGTAAAATCTATCGTTGGATAGCCCACGTGTTGATTTTCAAACTGAACTCAACAGGGGCTTTTACTTGGAGCTTGTGTTCCTCACTCTTACAACTGTGTGTCGTATCTTGCGTTATGCGCAGCCTTGCAAAAACTACCGTCAGGGTCCAAAAGTATGTCATTTTTGAAAGTAATCCCCGCAACAAAACAGCCTATAGTTCACATTTATATATTAATTTATATCACAACAAAACTTGATTTAACACTTTAGTTTCACAAACTACCTGTTTTTGTACACTGCCCACTCATTTTTATCCCACGCCTACTCTCTTCCCCAGATTCATTTCTACCTGCACGTGCTGTTGCCCAGTCGAATGCTTCATTGGTCATTTTCAAGACCCTTTCTGATGGTGGGTCTTCCTTATTCTCGTGAGTTCCCGCACCACCCGCCCGGGACATGAAGGGAACCATACCCCTGGCTAATCGAGAGAAACACGATGCTGGCCAATAGATTGTTACATTATACCCCCCGTTAATGTAGCCGATAATACAATTCTACACAACTCGCTTGATGGATCGGCAAGCCATCCCGCCAGTAGATATGTTCAAGCCCGTCAACGTGCTCGCTACACGGCAGCCTTAGTTAGTGACGCGAAAGAGGCATTTTAATTAACCCAAAAGACAAAACTCCAATATGTCAAATCCATACATATATATATAGGAAGGCCCCGCGTTGGCATCATCGTTCGTCGCAGCATATCCAATTCGTACTGTTAGACTTCCTGGAGAGCAGAAACGAATTCTTTGTTCAAATCCTTCTTTTACTTCAGTATCTTCTCTTTGTACTGGTCCTTCCTTAGTGATATAAATATTCTTCACCGGCTCTAATAGCAATGTCCCTCGTGATATACGCGGCAGCAGCAATTGTGCTCGGGGTAGCCGTGGCTTTCAGCAGTCAGAGTGCTAAACAGGCTGCTCTGTTTGCCTATAGCTGTTTCTTTAAACCTCTGGGTCACTCTGCCCACTCCGGTCAGCAATCAGCTTTGGAAAGCTTCTACAAGGGCCAGGCTGATATCTATGATGCCACGCGTAAGAGACTCTTAATGGGTCGCGAGACCATGTTGGCCATGACTGTGGGTCATCTCAAGAAAAAACACGCGAAAAACGTCGTGTGGGTTGATTTGGGTGGCGGAACCGGCTGGAACATCGAGATGATGGACGCTTACATGCCAATTAAAGATTTCAAGGCTGTCTATCTGGTAGACTTGTCGCCTTCATTGTGCAAAATTGCGCAACAAAGAGTAAAGTCGCGAGGATGGACCAACGTTCATGTGCAGTGCATGGACGTTAATGAATTCTCACTGCCTCCTGAGGTCGCAACCACGGCAGATCTGATCACCATGTCCTATTCGCTTTCCATGATCCCAACCTACTACTCCCTCATTGACCGAGTCTCCAATTTTCTATCCAAAGACGGAATTGTCGGAGTGGTTGACTTTTACGTCCAGTCTAAAGCCACAGTATCGGGCAACTCGACCTGGATCGGAGGTGAGCTTCACAGGCATGTATCGTGGCTCAGCAGAACCTTCTGGAGGTTGTGGTTTGAGTTTGACCGTGTGTACCTTGACTCGTCGAGACGAGACTATCTCGAATACAAGTTTGGTACTATCAAGAGTCTCAATCTTCGAAACAAGAAAATGGGCCAGATTCCCTATTATGTGTGGTTAGGCTGCGATAAAGATTACAACCCGGACATAAACTTCAGATTCAATGCTTTGGCAACTGAAAGCCCTTATTTGGCACCCACTCGACAGGATTCAGACCCGTCTCTGAATACCTCGCTATCCAATGAAAGCAGCATAACCCTGCGATCCAAGGGTTATGAGGCTGCCATTATTAATGTCGAGCGAAACCTGCCGTATCCGTCATTCTTCTTTCAACAAGAAGTTTGGCGGGTATTCTACGAGGCTGAAAATCCAAAGCACCATCAGTTCGCAGAGCAGTACATTTACGCTTTCACCTGGGAAGATCCTCGAGAAGATGTCAAGATCCTCAATATGGGAGCAAACGATACTGTTCTCGCTATTTCATCTGCTGGAGACAATCTTCTTGCATATGCTGCCCTGGAAAAGCCTCCGAAGAGAATCCACGGAGTGGACCTCAACCCTCACCAAAACCACTTGGTCGAGCTAAAGCTAGCCGCACTGCGGGTTCTGGACTATGAAGACCATTGGAAGCTTTTTGGAGAGGGCAAACACGCCGGCTTTGAGAACCTTCTCCTGCACAAGCTCGGCCCTCACCTTTCGTCTCACGCATTCCAGTACTGGATGACCAAGGGCAAGAGGGCCTTTGATCCTAAGAAAAGCGGACTCTACGATACTGGGTCCACCAGATGGGCCCTGAGGATAGCCAGATGGATCTTCAAGCTTGCTGGAGTTGAAAGTGACATCAAGCAGCTATGCGAGGCAAAGACGATTACTGAGCAGCAGCGAATTTGGGAATCTCGAATTCGACCAGCAATTTTCAACACTTTTACCCGCAAAATGCTAGTGTGCAATCCACTTTTCCTGTGGAAGGCACTCGGTGTCCCTATCAACCAGGGTGCTATGATCGAAGGAGGAACCGAGAAGTATTTGACGGATACTTTGGACCCTATTGTATCGCGAAGCCTCATTTCTAGTGAGAACTACTTTTATTACCTGTGTTTAACAGGTCAGTATTCGCGAAACAATGCTCCAGACTACCTGGCAAAGTCAGGCTTTGATTCTATCCGAAGTAACAATTCTTTGGATAACATGAGACTTCACACCGATACCATTCAGGATGTAGTTGAAAGATTGGCTCCGGGATCGGTCACTTGTGCCATCGTCATGGATCATATGGACTGGTTCGACCCAGAAACTAACGATGCCAGAGATGAGATCCGTGCTCTGAACAAGGCACTTAAGAAAGGAGGCAGAGTCTTATTGCGAAGTTCCTCTCCCCATCCTTGGTACACCAAGGTTTATGAATCTGAGGGATTCGTGTGTCGAGCAGCTGCTGTGCGGAGGTCCGGCACATCCATTGATCGAGTCAATATGTATGCATCTACTTGGGTTTGCACTAAGGTGGATGATATTGCTGGTAAGAGCAGTATCGAGGAGCTTTCGTTGTAAAACATGTCTCAAAGTTATGGGACGGTGGGGAAGCGGTTGCTTGGCATCATGCCCACTTGACTGTATTTTTATAGAAGATTTTTCATCTTCTTTCTTTTCTGATTAGAGTCAGTGTTTTTCTTGTATTTTTTTTTTTTGGCGAACGATATTGCAATGAATGACATCCCTCCATTTCTTGTAGACAACCTACCTGCATATCTGCAGAAAGGCGATTACGATTGCATAACAAAAACATATGGAATTGCTCTGTATCCGTACACTTTTCGGAGAAATACAATCACCCCTATCCAGTCTGAATCTCAGCTTATTAAATATATCGTTAAATGTAGAACTAATGGGGTGGCTCCTCAGTTGTTTTCATTGGATCAGTCAGATGCGATGATTTGGAACAGACTAATAAACCGACACGCAGATCGAAGTGTGCTCTCCCTGAGCCAACAGCTAAATGAAGACTTTGTCCGGCTAAAGAAGGCGGTCCGCATATTCATAATTATGAACTATCCAGTTTTCAGATTAGTTTTCAACGAGTCTGCAATGATTGTATGGAACTACGGCAAAGCGGTCCTGGCTTTAGTCATCGTGTATTTCATGTATTTTGTGGATTGGATTCACTCTATGGAAATCAGCGTGCGAGTGAATGACAGAGTGTTTGAAGTTAAACCTCATTTACAATAACGAGAGAAAGTTGGCATCCTATAGAAAATTGTATAGTGTTAGTTAGCCAAGTGTTCGCATTTTATAGTTAAAACACCTTAAAACACTATGTACGCAGACTAGGAGTGTGGGATATTAAGATTCTCTCTTCTTGTACCAGTTCGCCCGATTCGAATTCCTCAAACCATAGTCGAAAGCTAAATCTGAACGGCCAGTCCAGTATCATTGCTCAAACTATTCTCTATGCTTCCATTTTATCTAACTGTTAGTTTTGTTCCATACAAACATGTCTCAACCACATTACTTGGATGTAACATCCTTAGTGGTAACGTGATCCGGGCACAAATAACTCAGGCACAAATTTCTCATCGTATTTGAGCTATTTGTGCCCATCTGCCCATCAATGCATGCATGAAGTTTGCGACATAGATATTATATATAGAGATATCACCGAACAATGAAAGAGCATACTGCCAATAAATAGGTCAACATTTCGAACCTGAAACTATTAGAAAGCCTGCAAATGGAACGGCATATATTTACGGTTGACAACATCCACTGCGAAGGGTGTTCGTCTTCAATCGTTAAGATCCTACAGCTTTTCGATTCTCGAATATCTGTAAATCATATCTCTCTCAAAGAGCGCAACATTTCGTTGGATAGTCCCTCTGGACTCGCAGTGGGATCTATTGCCTACTCCCTGTACAACGGAGGATATAATGTGGTCTCTATAGACGGTCACAGTTTCGGCCGAGAGGGTTGGACAAATTTACTTTGGAACAGGTGGAGGCAGAGGAAAGCTCACAGAGCTTCGTGCCAGAAGTGCACCGAAAAGAAGAATCATTTCTTGCCTACTATTAAGGGCGACAGAAACAGTGGCAATGACTTTACTTCCGACCTGAGCCTAACAGGAGTTACATTAGACAACGATGAAACCAATGAGTACCGAGCGATTTTCGCCATTGGCGAAATGTCCTGTGCTGCCTGCGCAGAGACTATTCGAAATGTCGTACAGGATAAGTTCCCAGAGATTTCGGAGATAGGTATAGACTTCATTGGCAAGTCAGGAACCTTTATCATACCTTCCAAACCTCTTGCTGGGCGTATCCAGGACACTATCAGGGATCTTGGCTACTCCTGTGATCTGGCTGAACTACTCCCTATCGTTTCGAGCAGAACGTGGAAAGTAGTGGCCTCGATCGGAGGTATGACTTGTGGAGCATGTTCTAATGCTATCCAGGAGCATGTGAGACTTTTGGACTTTGTCGTTGAAGCGAATATAAGCTTGATAGCCAATTCTGGCGAATTTGTCATCAACGATTCTGGCAAAGCTTCGCTCCTAAAGGATGCTGTTGAGGATATTGGTTACGGCTTTGACCAAGTCAGTATACAGGAGGCAAAGTATGCCACTTTGAAGAAGAAGTCGAGATCAGTAAACCTTAAGGTGGAAGGAATGTTTTGTGAACACTGCCCGGATAACATTCATGATGTGCTGCGTGCGTATGGCGATGCTGTGGTAGTTGACGACCCCATTGCATTAGACAATCCTTATATCAAGTTCACTTATCTTCCAGACCCCCCGACTGTTACAATCAGGACGATTCTCGATAAGATAACTTCCGTATCACCGAATTTCAAGGTAGAGATTGTGCATCCAATGTCTTTGGAAGAGAGGTCTGCGTTGATGACCAAGAAAGAGCAGCGTCGTCTGCTGCTCAGAATCCTTTTTACATTTGTCGTCGCCATACCTACCTTCATAATAGGGATTCTCGGAATGACTTTGTTGCCAAGCAGAGCACGCCTGAGAAAATACTTGGAGGAGCCAATGTGGGTTGGGTCTGTCAGCAGAGCTACCTGGGCTCTTTTTTTCCTTTCGACTCCTGTTTACTTCTTTGCTGCTGATACCTTCCATGTGAAATCATTCCATGAAATCAGAAGCTTGTGGAAGAGAGGGATCCCCTGGTCCCGAAGATTGCTCAAATTTGGCTCGATGAATTTGCTTATGTCTCTTGGTACTTCTATTGCATTTTTTGCAAGCATCGCTTTGTTGGCATTATCTGCGAGTGTTCCAGCGAATTCCACTGGGTACACGAGTACTTACTTTGACTCGGTTGTTTTTCTTACCCTTTTTCTGCTTCTCGGTAGATTTCTCGATATATATTCGAAGGCTAGCACTGCTTCTGCGATAACTCTTCTTATGAATCTGAGAGCAGATACTGTTGAACTTGTTGATGATATTCGCACTTCTCCAGACTCATTGAAGAGGGTCTATGGGCAATCACGGACTGTCTCGTTGGACTTGGTGGAAATAGGAGATTTTGTACGAGTCCTACCAGGCCAGTCATGTTCTGCTGACGGTATTATTGTCCAAGGGACTACCGAATTTGATGAATCTGCGTTAACTGGTGAGAGCACCCCGGTTAGTAGGAGTGTGGGCGATCAGGTTTTTGCGGGAACAATTAACTCTGGGTCGGCTCCTGTTGTTATCAAATTAACAGCCATCAAAGGTGAATTTGTCATTGACACGATCATTGACATTGTTCGGGAGGGGCAGCTTCACAGGGCTCCTATCGAGCGCTTTGCTCAAAAAGTGGTCGGAATATTTGTTCCAGCTGTCACTGCCATAGCGGTTGTGACCTGGCTCCTATGGCTGATACTTGGGCTGTCTGGAGCTTTACCTCAACGATACCTCGATATTCAGATTGGGAGCTGGCCAGTTTGGTCCCTGCAGTTTTCGATTGCAGTTTTCGTCGTTGCCTGCCCTTGTGGGATCGCTTTGGCAGCTCCTACTGCTCTTTTTGTAGGTTCTGGTTTGGCTGCCAAGTACGGAATTCTGGCAAGAGGAGGTGGAGAAGCATTTCAAGAAAGTTCCCGGGTCGATATCGTTTGTTTTGACAAGACGGGGACTCTGACTGAAGGTGGAGAAATTAAAATTACTAATGAATGGGTTGATGGGGATCGAAAATATCTTCTTCAGGTGATGAGGGAACTGGAACTTAACTCTACTCATCCATTGGCTCTTGCTGTACGAAATTTTGCAGAAGTAAAAGATTCTGAAATTGATACTGGCTTTGTTACCGAAGTTAAAGAAATTTCTGGACGGGGTCTGAAAGGTGTGATAAGCGGAGAATCAAAGACTGAGTGCATTGTCGGAAACGAAAGGCTAATGAGCGAGCACAGCGTTGTGGTTGGATTAGAGGCAGAAAACACTTTGGAGTCTTGGAAGCGACAGGGAAAGTCTCTCATACTGATGGCAATTTCTGTCAATGGCCAGTTTATACTTCAGCTGGCACTTGCTGCTGCAGACAAGATTCGAGATGAATCAAGAGACGTCATTGAAGCTCTGACTGCTAGAGGTATAGAATGTTGGATGATATCTGGAGACAACATGATTACGGCAATGGCTGTGGCCAGCGATGTTGGTATTCCAACGGACAATGTCATCGCTGAAGTCTTGCCTCAAGAAAAATCTGCTAAGATCTCATGGTTACAGAAGACTGGTAGTAGCAAGAGAAAAGGCAACTCTTCGAGGGCGATTGTCGCAATGGTAGGTGATGGAATAAACGATGCACCATCCTTGACTGTGGCTGATGTTGGGATTGCAATTGGATCGGGGTCTGATATTGCACTTTCGTCTGCCTCATTTGTGCTTTTGAAGTCCGACTTGCGTTCCTTGCTCACGCTATTTGATATCTCCAAGGCGGTATTTCGACGGATAAAATTCAACTTTATGTGGGCAGTGGTTTATAACATTATTGGAATTCCAATTGCTGCTGGGGTTATTTACCCTTATAAGAATTCCAGGCTGGACCCAGTGTGGGCATCTTTGGCTATGGCTCTCAGTTCGATCTCGGTCATTACTTCGTCGTTGTTACTGAAGCTTTTTAAACCAAAGCACACAAGTTAACAGCTGAAACACTCTTTCTTATAGACTAACTAATGATTATATTTATTTATTTATTTATCGATATTTCGCTCTTTATCCGATCTAAAGAAAAAAAAAAGAATTAAATCCAGCACATACTTACTTGCTTGATCCTTGAGCAGCTACCGCGGCAGCACCGGCGGCAGCAGCCTCGGGGTCAAGGTAGTAATAGGGCTTGGCAGGTTTGAGCTCATCGTCCAATTCGTAGACAAGGGGAATACCTGTGGGGATGTTGAGATCAGTGATGTCCTTGTCCGAGATGTTGTCAAGGTACTTGATCAGAGCTCGCAAGGAGTTTCCGTGAGCAACAATCAGAACAGTCTTGCCCGCCTTGATGTCTTCGGTGATATCGGATTTCCAATAAGGCAGAAGACGGTCAATAACTAGCTTCAACGATTCAGTTCGGGGAAGCTCGCTCTTAGGAACGTCAGCATATCTCTCGTCACTGAATTGAGAGTACTTGGAGTCATCATCAATCTCAGGAGGGGGGACGTCGAAGGATCGTCTCCAGATCATGAACTGCTCCTTCCCAAATTGAGCCTGAGTTTCAGCCTTATCTTTGCCTTGAAGAGCTCCGTAGTGTCGCTCATTCAATCTCCACGAACGCTTGACGGGCAAGAACAGTCGGTCAGCTCGCTCAAGGGCAATGTTGGCCGTTTGGATGGCTCGGGACAGCATCGAAGTGTAAAGGATATCAGGTTTGAGTCCTGATTGCTCGAGCAATTCACCAGCACGAGTAGCTTCCTTCCTGCCAACATCGCTCAGTTTGACATCCACCCATCCTGTGAACAAATTCTTTTCATTCCAGTCGGATTGACCGTGTCTAACCAATATCAACTTATGAACCATGTTTGAACAATTGAGAGTATGTTATGATGGGTAAATTATTTGATTGGAAATTTTGTTCTGTGGTGTGTTAACCAATTGTCATAAAAAGCGGGTGCTACCCGAAGATCACCTTTTTTTTTAAATGCATGAGCGTTGTTGGCTTGTTAGATTGTAGGGGAAGCACCCTATTGGTGAAGAAAACGTGTGGCCTGCGGAGCCCAGCATTGCGGTTTCTTCAGTTGTTAAGTAGCTGGATAATATCGCGTGCAAGTGAATAAATTAGAGTCTTAAATTAGAAGGGCCAAAAACCAACGATAGGCGAGATAGAAAAACTGTTGAGATAAGTTATACGAAGGGTATTTTGGCGTTGCATATAAGTAACACCCATATTTTTGTTGGAATGGATTTTACATGGTGAAGAAGAACGTATCTACGGATAGAAACTCTCCTACAGCTAATCTGTTACCTGCATTCATTCACCTATTCTTTGAATTTTTATTCTGACTTGAGATTCTGTAAAGTATATACCGTATGCTACTTAGTTATACCTGACAGTGGTTGATTCTATATGGATTCCATACACGCAGTATGCCATGTGAGATACACCCGTATATCGCAATCCATACACCTCTCTGCTACCTGAATGTCTCAATTCAGTCAGGGAATGCTTTCCTCCAAGTATTATATTCTCCAAAATGTGGCTAAGCTTCCTCCGTGCTTGATGGTCTGCGCATATTAGCGATCCGGCCACGTGACACTTAGTCGTGACATTTTCTCTGAACCAACGCGTGCGTTCACATTTTAGCTATATTTCTCCACTGGGACGACTATAGTGTGACAAGGTTGCACTGGGTGGCTCATTTGCTAGATACTTTATTCAGGTACAGACTGTGTTGGTTTAAATAGCGCCATCAGTATCGACAGTTCGAGTCACGATATCCATCAGAGAAGATGGATAACAACTCTAATACTCCAAAACCGGGTCTTCTGCAGAGTTCTACCACTCCTGCTGGTAATCCAACATCGCTGTTTGGTGGTGATGGAAACAAACCAGCATTTCAGTTCAAATCACAGACGGGGGGGCTCTTTGGAAGTGCTGGCTCCACAGCCGGCACGGCTAATACCTCTGGACCAACGTTCGGTGGATTTGGAAATGCAACTAGCAGTGGACAATCAACTGCTCCAGCATCCGGCTTTGGGAGTGCCTTCGGGTCAATCGCTTCTGCAGCAAATTCTAATTCACAGACTCCCACTACCACAGCTGGCAGTGGCTTGTTTGGCGGCAGTAACTTAACCCCGGCAAGTTCATCGGCTGATGGTGCTTTTAACGGTTCCAAGCCTTTTGGGTCTTCCTCTGGTATCTCTTTTGGGGCTGAAAAGCCCGCTGGCAATATATTTGCAAACCTAAAATCAACTGATTCTCCATTTGGTTCAGGCCAAAATGCTCCTCTTAACACAACTGCTTCAACACCCACGGCGACAAGCTCTCAACCGTCAAATACAATTTTTGGCACTGCTGCTTCAACATCTGCCGCTCGGTTTGGGTCTTCAACAACGACTGGTTCTCCTGCCCCAATTACATTTCCGAATTCGACCCAGCCGAATCTTTCCAAGGAAAGCAAAGGGTTTCTTTTCAATGCTCCTAAACCTGGTGACGATGCTAAACCCAAAACTGGAACAGCATTCTCTTTGGACAAGCCAGCTGGAGCAGAGCAGAAATCCACGCCAACTTCTAGTTTCATGTTCGGGGGGAAGCCGGCTTTTGCTTCTCCCGCAGCCCCTTCAGCGAGTGCAAAACCAGAAGGAAAGGACTCTGCTCCCCCCACTGCGCCGTCCACCGCTGGTTTAAAATTCTCGCTCAGTTCCAAACAAGAATCTGGAACAAATGCGACTCCTACGTTTGGAAAGCCAAACAACGAAGAAAACAAGGGGGCTGAGAGTAAGACAACCACAGCCTCCTCTAGCCTTTCTTTCGGAACAGCTGCTGCTCCAACCACAAATAAGGAAGGTGCAGGGGCATCTAGCGCTGTACCTGGGCCCTCATTCGGTCAGAAGGAACAGGCTAAAGTTTCAGCTACTTCGGCTACAGTCGCCCCTTCTGTAAAGGACATAGCACCTTCGGCATACCTAAAGAATAGGTCATTTGAAGATATCATAAACAAGTGGACGACAGCTTTAGGGAAAGACACAGAGGAGTTCAAATATCAAGCTGCTGAAATTGCTAAGTGGGATCAGGTTCTGGTTGAAAACGGTGAAAAAGTTTCTAATGTATATAATGAGGTCGTTCTTGCTGAACAGAACCAAGGCAAAATTGACCAGCTACTTCAATATGTTGGCCGACAGCAAGATGATCTTGAAGCAATGCTCGAGTCATACGAGAAGCAAGCCGGCGACTTGTTATCGGATTTGGGCGGACCAGAAGGGCTGCAACCAGTTGACCAAGAAAGAGAAAAGGCATATAGATTAGCTGAGGAACTAAGCGAGAAGCTTGACGGGATGGGCTCAAATCTTTCAAACGTCATTGAAGAGATTAACAAAGTTTCAAGCGATCTCAACCACTCCGAAGAGGATGACAATGCATTAACACAGATTGTCAAGATCCTTAATTCTCATCTATCAAGTTTACAATGGATAGATTCCAATGCTGCAAGTTTGGAAGAAAAACTTGGCCAAATCCAGCAACTTGAAACTCAAGTTGAATCCTCTTGGAAATGAATTGTTTATTATAAAGAAGTATGTCTATTTAGTATATAAACGCATATGTTTAAATAATCAGTTTAAAAAATCAGTAAGCGTAGTTAACAATATAATAAGTTTAACAAACTCATGAAGTTTGGGGTCTGCTTCAATCCTGCTGTTGGCCCCTTGCAACACATCTTTCTTCAATACGGCAACCACTAATTGCCTGTGTCTTTCTAGAAACTGTCGAACCCTCTCAATTACCGCTTCGTTTTCAGATCCCATAGAGATAAGCACTGCGGATACCAACTGAAAAACTGGGATCATCAGACCATATAGTGATATATACTCACCGTCAGTACCAGCTTGTATGCCAACATCTGGGTCCACATTTAAAAGTTGACTGGCATCCAATATACCAAACAAACCACACTGGACGATCTGAAGTGCACCCAAGCGTGTTTGTGCTATTTGCAATAATAAGCACAATATCGCCTTGAATACATTAGTTTCATAGTGAATATCACCGTTATTGCAAAGTTCCTGGTCGCAGCGTTTAAGAGAATTGATCAATAAGAGAAGTAGATTGTATCGTACCAGTGAGTTCAAAAAGAATGGAGCATTTCCTTTAACAGCAGCATCACAAATGGCCTCTAGAAATACGAGAGCAACAAGCCGAGGAGTGCCTTCGCTAGCCAAGGCGTCCGAGCAAACCAGCTTAACAAATCGGTCTCCAGCTGTCCTTAAAGTTTGCAGGTTTGCATTCAGGTCAGTCAAAGAATTCGACTCAACGCCGGCCTTTAAAAACTGCGAGCATATAATATATAAATCGGCTCTGAGATCGGGGGTACTGATTGGACTTTGGATGGCAGCCATTGCAGCTTGGAACAACGCTTGCGTGCGCTCAAATCCACTGGTGACAATGACATCTCCCCCCCTGCTAATAACTTTCATATCCTCCTGATAGATTTGGAGTAGTGAAACGATAACGGAAGCAAAAATACCCGAGAATGCAGCATCGCTCGTAGAAAAAGCAGAAAGTTTTGGAATAATCGTTTGAAAAGCTTCCAGGATGAACGTGCTCCGTAGGCCTGGAGTCATATTCGTATCAATCGCCACAATCAACACCAACTTTGCCCACGCTGCTAGACAGCCTAACTGGCTATCTCGTATTCCTTTAATAGATTTCGCAATTGTAAAAAATTCCTTGACCTCGCTTAGAGCCTCAACATACTCGATCTGCTCCAATGAGGGAATCTTCCCCGTGGCGACCATGTCTAGTCCCTTTAGCTTGAAAATATACGATAAATCATCCACGGAACGAGTATCATCATCCTCCATTAGAGAGGTTGCATGCTTGATAATATCGATTCCAAAGCAATCGATGGACTTCTCGCTTAATCGGAAATCAAGTTCAACTTTAAATTCCAAGGCATCTAAAAGGGAGAGAACTTTAGCAGAACCACCGGAGAATCCTCCCAGATGACTGACTTCAAGGTTAACAAGAGACGAGAGATACCGAGACAACAGGGATAATGACCCATTCTCAGCGGAAGTATGAATTTCCAGCGAGAAATAATTTAGCAGTGCGGTGCGATGTTTGAAAAATGACGAAAGAACTTGGGGTGATCTGGTGCTAAGAAACTCCGAGGATTTTTGAAATCGGCGACCATCCCACAGAGCACCTTGTTCGATGATTGGCTCCAAAGCAAGAGTGTTCAAGAAAAAATCATTCCCCCTTAAGTAGTCCAGTATGACCTGGGACGATATCGAGTTTTCAACCAACTCTACTAATATTTGGCAGATTGTGCTGGCAAAATTAGCTGGATCCGGTAAAACTTCATGTGGCGACACACTCTCAATACTCTGAATTAGTAGCATTAGAGCCGATTGAAAGACTGATACTTCCGAGTTGATTCCACACATTTCTTCATCTAATGCTAAAAGGCCGTCGCTCTTTATTTTGAATCCTAAAAGGAAATGGGAAACGTTGGGTTCGTTAGGTTTTAACTGCAGTGTGGTCAGAATGAAGCGTAACAATTTATGCTTGATGCCAATTGCACCTTTAGCAATGTCTTCACAAGTTTCTTCGTGATAGGCACTGGCCGAACGCTCCAATTGTTCGATCATTCCTTCTTTGATCCGAATTGATTCATCTACCGTCTCGAGAGCGCTTAACATTCGATTTTTCTTGATAGTTGGGTCCGAAGAAGATCTCACCGGTGATAGAAACTTCTGAGATAACGATATCTTTTCGAACAACTCCAGCGAACAGTTAGCAAGCTCAATGTTCGAGCTGCTAGTATATAGAGCTAAGTGTGTAACAACAGGCAAATTGAAGAGAATAGCATCTTCGAAACTTCGAAGTCCATGGTTCGAAATGTATTGCAAATCGTTGGATCCCTCAGCTTCCTTGCAGACCACGCCCAAAAAAACATCTTGAAGATCGAGCACTCTGTTCATGATCTTGATGCTGTATATCAAGGCTTGCACGACTGGATCAGAGGGTAATAATTCCGCAATAGTATCAATCCCAACAGCTGCGATAGAAAGTATCAAGTTATAGATCCTATCATCAAATATGCAGCTCATAACTGAAGAGCATGGATGAAGCTGCAAATACACCATAAAGTTCTTTGTGGTTACAATATTATCCGCATTTATACCAATAGAAGCCGATACTGTTGCCAACTCATTGTCAAATAACTCCAACGATTGTAGGATGAACTTCAAACATGGTATTTGAAGTGCCAGCTTGTCTTCCAAAGAAAAGTCACTCGAAGAAGAGGAGTAGAATACTTCATTTATAACAAATGAAACATATGGATACAATCCAGGGCTGCGATAAAGCTTTCCAAGGTCAGAGGGAAAAGGCAAATTTACAACATCTGACTCGCTCCACTTAATCATAAATGTCTGAAGTAGGTTAACTATACCTAGAACGTCTGTGAAACTTTTGAAGATATTATTGAGCCTCTCCTTTGCCGGCATATGGGGAGACAAGACAGTGCCATCTGGTAAATATATTATCGAATTGAAAACCCATTCATCGATGAGTTCCCAAATGCTTTCTCGCATTGTCCTATTTGAAGTCTTTGCAAACCCGGCAATCACTTCAAGGCTGGGTCCCAATAAAGGAGATTGCGTTACCTGCAATCCAATTATCAGGGACAAGGGCCGTCTTTTAAAATTGTAGAGCTTAGTTTGTACTTGGTCATTATACTTCAACTGTTCAGACATTAGCCGAAGATATGAACAAAGGAACAACATCTCGCCATGCTCAAGTTCAGGAACGTCAGAGGCCTGCATCACAACTTTTGCACCAGCCACTATCTGCGCCGCCTTTTTAGGCTTCAGATAAGTTTTATATTTTTGCAGCGCGCTCAAGATTAAACTCCAAGACACACATGAAGATAATTTTCGATTCTTGACTTGCTTTTCAGCTTTATCAGCTAGAAAATTGAAAACGTGCATAGAACTTTCCGCTCCACATGCCAAACTAGCGAGCATATCGCAATAAGCTGTCGACATAAATTCAATATGACTCTGGCATGCCCACACGAGGAAGCCAAACAAACTACCCTCTTGATCGACAAACCAGTTTAAGCTGGAATTAGGGCGCTCCATATAGATGAAAGATATCAGGATGTAAAACCTTTCCAAATCTAATCCTCTAGAATCTTCTTTGTCATCTTCTGATAGCTGTGAATCTTCCTCTGTTATTTTCATTTCCCGCAAAATATCGGCAAGATTGGTGATAAAAGCTTCGATAAATCTCTCCAACCCAGATACCAGCAAAACTGAAATACCAGGTGATAGTGGAACCAATAAGTTATTCATTTGAGGAACCCGGAGTTGCAATGACGGTCGAAGATCGTAGAAGCGTGTAGTTGTCGATGTTGGTTTCGTATCGGCAGCCAATGACATGAGAAACTCGAGAGCACCATCGTCTATCGACGCTCTTATTGATTGTAGGATATCTTGGTATTGAGTATCGACTGGTAATCCCGTTGAGACATCAGCATTGCACATACCTGTAAAATATGTGCAAAAGATCAACTGTACAGCACCTCGCCAGTAGGACAGTACCCACTCCTTCGATGTATCTGTTAAGAGTTTGTATATTTGCATACCTTCACCCACAGAAAATTCATGGGAGAACTCATTGAGTACTGGATCGAATACACTGCAGAAAGCAAAAATGCACGGGATGTAGTGAACGAAAAGAAAATCGTATGAACTGAACTTGTGAATCTTCTCAAACAGCTCTGTAAAGTTGCCGGCATGAAGTAGTTTGTTTTGAACTAGCCCGACTAGAATTTGGCCCACAGTGTCGTGTTGGCGATTTAGAAAGTCCCTCTGTAGTTTGATAGATTGTACGTGGAACTGATCTTGCCCTAGGATTTGACCCCGCTTTTCTTTCTCGTCAAGTAACAACAATCCATCCTCAATTTCCTTCATTAGATCCAATGAGTTCTTAAGAATATCGCTCTGAGAAATGATATTCAGAAACTTTTTATAATACACTGCCATTGGATTATTGGCGATAGACCGCGCTTGATCTAAAAAGAATCGTATAAGATCCAGAATATATTGACGCCTGAGATGGAAGCAGGATATGGAAGACAGAAAAAGACTACTAGTGGAATCCGACTCTTCGCTCGCAAACTGTAAGACAATTTCTGCCGCGACCAATTCATCTATGGATAGCTCATCAGCCACTGCGCAGGATTCACGAATGAAGTCTTGATTTAGACTGTACTCAATATCGCCAATTTTCACAGTTCCTAGTTAGAAATCCGTCAACTGCTATAATACATTACTATGTTTCTTTTCATCTCTTCATACCCCTTTCTAGTTCTCTCCTACTTGCTTCAGACTTTTGGGGTGCTTTTGAAAAGCTCTTTAGATCTTCCTCCACCTCATTGAAATATTCCTCAATTGATGATAGCAGGGAAAGCGAATATTCCGTATTTGGTCGCAGATTTGCTTCCTGTATATCACTGTGAAATGACCTGAAAACGCCAGTACTCCAGTGCATCGTGGAGACACTGTTGAGATTTGAATCAATGGTCTTCTCTAGTGGTGGAGAATATGAAGCGCGCATGCTCGATGAGAGCATTTTCAAAAACTGATTACGTAACATGATGACTAGCTGTTTCACGCGCCGTTGGTTCAGAATCAATAAATAAGTTTAACATGCACGAACGACACAACTAATCGGCAACCTTACTCATGCTTCATCGCGATTCCGAAAGCTCTTCCAAATTTTATTGACTAGCGGTAAATAATTTACCTCTCACCAGGTTCTTCATAAGGCTTGGATACTTTTGATGATTTCACGTTGAGAATGACAACATTCACCAGGCCCGTAAAATGTATCAACGAATCCTTTGATTTAGAGTTGTTTAAAAAGTCACCTGCTTACTCCCGTTTACAGGACCTGATCTCCAAGCTGAGTATAGCTGTCACACTGCAACAATGTCCAACCTCGTCTTCAAATGATAGAGTCAACGAGCTACTATTGGTTTTGGACCATTTGACAACGTGGGTGGACGAGATCCCGCCGAAAGATGGGCCACGGAGATTTGGCAACGTTGCTTTTCGAACTTGGCAATCACAATTAGAGGATAATGGGCCTATTTTGATTTCTCAGTTTCTGCATAATTCAGATTCTCAGATTGAAATACAGTTCTACTTTATAAATGCGTTTGGATCTAAGCAGCGTCTCGATTATGGAACTGGACATGAGCTCAATTTTCTAGCATTCATAGGTGGGCTTCTCTACACCGAGGTGCTAGATCCAAGTGGCCAAGATGTCCTTCTACTGTTTGAAAGATACTTTCAACTATGTCGTAAACTGATTGTTACGTACTCGTTAGAACCTGCTGGCAGCCATGGGGTCTGGGGACTCGACGACCATTTCCATTTGCCCTATATTTTGGGCTCTGCTCAGATAGTTGATATCACCGAAGAAGACAAGGTTGTTAGTGATATTCCTCCTAAAGCAGTTTTAAACAAGGCTACGGTGAAAGAGATGGCCCCTAACAATTTGTACTTTAGTGCCATCAACTTCATATACCAAGTGAAAAGAGGCCCCTTTTTTGAACATTCTCCAATTCTATACGACGTCACTGCTGTTGCCACTTGGAATAAGATTCACCGTGGAATGGTTAAGATGTACATTGCAGAAGTTCTGGGAAAGTTTCCTGTGGTTCAACATTTTGAATTTGGGACCGCTCTATATCCCTGGACGAACGAATGATGTTTTCTGTTCACACCCAGCTCACCTACGAAGTCCTGTTCGGCTTCGATGATGCTCTTTCATGGTCATGCGACCGTAACGCATCTTCAGATATGTGTGCACTTTAGGATTGTTATGGTCTCCATAACTTGCATTATTCCAGAAATTTTATTAGTGCTTCTGATATCCTCCGTTTTTATAATTATCACTTTTTGGTCAACACGAAGAAATGAAAAAGTATACGTTTATATTAGTTTTATTATTTAGTTTATACTTTAACTTGAGCTATGTCCATGCAGCAGATGAGTCTCTGTCGGACAATGACGATGGCGGTTTCATTATCCAGATATCACCAGACATAACTATTGACCACTTTCTCAATCTTTATCCATCTTTGACCCATCAGCTGAATGGACAGATCCAGTTCGGAAACTTTCAGATGATATTTGGCCGCTTTAATTCCCGTTTAGTGCGGTACTTATACTATAGCAAGCTGGTCATTGATATCGACAAAGATTTCATGGTGAAGATCTTCGATGTCCAGTCAAATGCCCCAAGACATTTGGGTCGTCTATCCCAAAAGGAGAAGCTTTCAAATAGAGGTAAGCTTTGAGCTCATCTGCCATCAGCTCGCAGAGACTTTGGAATCAAGTATTGCTACTGCTACTAACATAGGCCCTTATGATTACGTCTATGACTCTTCTGCCGGGACAAATGTGGATATTTATATATTTGATACCGGAATCGACACGACTCAGAAGGAATTTGGAGGGAGAGCCATTCCTGGTGTCGACTACACGGGAGAAGGAAGTGGAGATAACAATGGCCATGGCACATGTGTAGCAGGAGTAGCTGGCTCTCAGACATATGGGGTTGCGAAGAAGGTAAATCTGATTGAAGTCAAAACCATGGACAGAACAGGGAGAGGCAAACTTTCTTGGGTTCTGAGTGGGCTGCAATTTGTTGTGCAAAATAAAGAACGCCGAAGACACTCTGCAGTTGTCAATATGTCTCTCGGATCCGCCAGAAGCACTGTATTCAACCGTGCAGTAGAGCATCTTGTGACCCTTGGAATTCCGGTGATTGCTGCAGCAGGTAACTCAGATGCCTCTGCATGCCGAGTATCACCAGCAAGTGCCAATGGTGTCTTTGTTATTGGAGCCTTTGATGACAGAACTGATTCTGTTGCCTCATTTTCTAATTGGGGTCAGTGCGTTGATGTATTTGCTCCGGGCGTTAATGTACAAAGTGTATCTATTCGCAGAGATGAGGCACCAGTCCTTTACTCTGGAACATCCGTTTCGGCACCCATTGGTGCCGGTATCGTTGCATATTTCATGGGAATGGGTGATACCGGTCCTGCAGCTGTTCAACGAGTGAAGGATTTGCGGGTTAAAGGAGCTTTAAGTCGTAGTACTCTGATATTCAAACCTCTTTCTGACAATGCTATTCTCTACAATGAGGCAGGGGAGCCCTTATGGTAAGGATTTCCCATATAACCGGATAAGGAGGAAATTGCTACAGTATAGACCTGAATGTAATTCGAAGTAATATATCCAGAAGCATATCAGGTGAATGAAGTTCAAGAAACATTTGAAACGACTTCGTTTGTCCGTTCTCTATAATTTATTCTCCGTATCCATCAGATATCCATATACAAAATTGACACTGTGTAACAATAACGGTCACATTCTTCATCTGTATGATTTCAAACGGAATAAGAAGACCTTACCATTCATTATGTCTGTTTTTCTTTTCTTGGTATTAATGAAATCTTTATGCATTATCTCCCATATTTGTTAACAACCCTACCGCCACTATCTTGTGGCATTATCCTCGTCAACCTTTGACATTGCCCATCTCAAAGACAACCCGTAAATGAATCCACAAGATAGAAGACAACGATAAATTGATACAATTGCAACCTAGTAAAGATGTCAGACGAAGACGATTTCATGATGTCGGCGGATGAGGAGGATGTATGTTGGCTATGGGGGACTTTTATTAGGATACTAATAAGTACGATTTTGAGTATGAAGAAGACGAGGAAGGAGATGAGAACGAGAGAGAAGACACAGATTTAGTGAGTATAAATTGTGGTGCTATGTGGTACTGTAGCTAACTAGGAAAACAAATACTACAGCGCAAAAGGTATGAGATAAACCACGGTTCATATTTTACGAGTAAGACTAATGTAGCTCTTAAGGAGGAAGAACCCGAGGCAGCATTAGAAGAATTTCGACAAGTAATTGGCAAGGAGGACGAATGGAGCTTCAAAGCTTTGAAACAAGTTGCCAAGCTATCCTTTTCTCTTGGGAATAAGTCCGAAGTTTTAACATACTATACAGATATTGTTGATATGATAAACCGACCTGTTATATCTAAGAATTATGGTGAAAAGTCACTAAACAATTTACTGGAACGGCTGTCTTGTGATGATACATCCTTTCTAGAGAGTTTATATGGGATTACATTGGACGGACTAAAGGGGATCAACGACCGGCTATGGATGAAAACAGCTCTGCGACTCACTAATATTTACATTCAAGACGAGAAAGTGCCTCAAGCTGAGAAGATTCTCCACAATCTCCTCCGGGTTTGCAATCAGGAGACGCAGCTACTTGAACTTTACTCTCTGGCAATACAACTCTATACCCTCACAGGGAATATGAAAAAAGTGAAAATTTATTATTCCAAAACATTGAAAATTAACTCGGCCATACCCCATCCTAGGATATTGGGAGTGATTCGAGAGTGCGGAGGTAAAATGCAAATGAAAGAGAGTATGTTGATAAGGATTGATGAATTGAGGAAGTAGTCTCGAGATTATGTCTCTGAGTTTCCTCTTAGAGCAAAGATGGTTTAGCTTCTTTGAAACAATATCACAAGACTAACTAGAAAAATGGGATGCAGCCAGAGAGGATTTCTTTGAAAGCTTTAAGAATTATGACGAAGCAGGATCGATGCAGAGAATACAGATTTTGAAATACTACGTATTGGCGTGTATGTTATCAGAAAGTGGTATCAATCCATTTGAAAGCCAAGAGACAAAGCCTTATAAAGATGATCCCAGAATAATGGTCATGATGCAACTGGTCGAAGCATTTCAGAAATCTGATATTGACCAATTTAACAGGTTATTACGGAATCATGATGGCGAAATTATGAGCGATAAATTTATTAGGATATATGTCGACGATCTCATTCTCACCATCAGGTCGCAAGGTATTATTAATATGGTTAAACCTTACACGAGAATTTCACTGGAGTATTTGGCTTCGGCCCTGTCTGTTGATGTTGAGTCCGTGGAAAAGATAGTTATGAGACTTGTTCTGGATAGAAGATTGCCAAATGCACGGATAAACATGATCAATGGCTGGCTGGAGCTGAAATATTTGCCATCTGCCTCAGACACCGAGGACTCCATGTCCTCTCTTGTTTTGCCTGCTCGATACAGGGATAGCGAGTTAGATCAGAAACGGCAGGTTGAACAACAAACTCTTGCAGCCGGTCTGCTGACTGATTCGGATCAAAAAATAGCCAGCCGGTTTAAAGTTCTCAGCGACTGGCTCGATACAGCACACCATTTGCATGCCTCCATTCACTCAAGCTCTAAAAGTGATTGAGACCCCATTACACGAACCTCACCTCCTCGCCAGTCGGCGGGGATTAGCAAGCCTATGTTATTAAATAAGAATACTTGTCTATAAAAGATATTCATGCAGGTTGACCCTCAGGCTTGACACTAGCAGGGGGCTTTTCGTTTTGAGAGGCCTTGGCTGTTGAATCTTCCGACCCCATCATTTCTTGCTCTGAGATTTGATCGCCATCTGTATGAGAAATACGATGGTGTAAGGATTCCGTCGGCTGAC
Source organism: Spencermartinsiella europaea (assembly GCA_030579595.1). Classification (NCBI taxonomy): domain Eukaryota; kingdom Fungi; phylum Ascomycota; class Dipodascomycetes; order Dipodascales; family Trichomonascaceae; genus Spencermartinsiella; species Spencermartinsiella europaea. The sequence continues at coordinate 388,091 of JAKTRG010000003.1, forward strand.
CATTAAAATGCTGGGTAGGAGGGGTCCACGCCAAATAGTCACGACGAACTTCCACATAGTCATATGCAAACTCTCCAATCTGATCATCATCAATACCTCTCAGCTCGCCGTCTTCCGAAACACGTAGCCGGCAGCCGGGAATAAGATCCACAGCCCTACATATCAGGTATGTCATGACCAATGTATAAAGGCAGCACGCACAAATATATGCGAATTGTTTATACATTTGCTTCCAGTTATGGTCTATCCAACCTCCTGCATGATCTGTTACACCATCGAGGCCAATCACCCAGTCAGCCGCAAAAATTGCATTGAAAAATAGGCCAATAACACCCGCAACACCATGCTCTGCGAAAGTATCCATTGAATCATCAATATTCACGAGATATTTGATTTGGGTTGCAAAGTTACAAACGACTCCAGCCACAATTCCAAGGACAACAGACGCCCAGAGTGGGATAACTCCAGCACATGGGGTCGCAGCAACAAGGCCTGAAATTATGCCAGAGCATACAGCAACCGTTGACCATTTTTTCTCCAGGCGGAAATCGAGAAGACACCACGACATTGCTCCAAATGCAGCGCAGATGTTGGAATTCCATATTGCATAAACAGCGCGGAGGTTTGCTCCTAGAGCGGAGCCCCCATTAAAACCAAGCCACCCAAACCATAGTAGAATCGTTCCTAGTGTTACTAGAGAAACGTTATGAGGTCGGTAGTTGATCATTAACTGATCCTTCCGCCGGCCAATTGCCCAAGCATAGCCTAAGCCTCCAACTCCAGATCCAATTTCGACAGGTCCACCCCCAGCGTAATCCAGTACGCCCCACTGTGCACCTGCCCATCCATTTGTACCCCATGCCCAGCATGCTATAGGGCAATACACCAATGTAGCCCATATGAAAGTTACTACCATTGCAGGGAAAAGCCTGCCTCGTTCCGCGGCACCGCCCATAATGATTGCCAAGGTCACTGCGCAAAACATGCCCTGATATGAAGCAAATAATAACTCTGGGTAAGAAGCGCTCCCTCCCAGAACATTCCGTAAACCAAAAGAATCTAAGTTGCCAATGAAACCATTTGTTGCGGTCTTAGAAAAAGTAAGAGAATACCCCCAAAAGTACCATTGGAACAGGCCCACACAACCCGCCATAAGAGTGAACCATATCATTGACAGAGCCGATTTTCTCCTTGCCAAGCCCGAATAAAGAAAACCCAGGCCTGGAACCATGATAAGCACCATGCATGTCGACACGGCTAGGTAGCTGACGTCTCCAGAGTCGAAAACTAAAGTTAGTCGATATATTTCATTGGATCGATAAGATGTCCCAAATAGGAATTCTCGGCGAGCATCTCTGCAGTATTTTCAAGAACTGAAGTTTAATTCCAGTAATGGGGGTTCACAACACATCGAGAACGACCGCGATAGCCCATAACGTGGGTGTACTTACCTTCCGTAGAGACATCTCCCCGAGCAGCTAACCTCGCGGATGCCAGTTTCTCGGCTATGTTATATGAATGCATCTGCGAAAGTCAAGTCGAGTGTCTTAACAAATGTATACACTTATTCCGAGCTTGGACATCAAAAATGAAAAGTGTCGCTCAGGTAGTGCCAGCTTTAATAATGAAGTGCTGTATAATAAGATAGCTCTTGTAACTTTCAGACGTCGAATAACAACCTATTCGAATGATAAAAATGTAAAAATGCAAAACCTTCTCCTTCTCCAGATCTCTGTACCCATTTTAAAAATGGCGGTCTTCTTTCATATTTATACGACTCCGAGGCAAGCTGCAGTCGGATATTTAGTCACGCATCTGCCATCCCAGCTTAAATCTTGGCAGGTTTTGATAGGAAGTACCGAGAAACTTCATTGGTCAGAGATATTAGGGACTGTGGAAATGAGCCGCACTTTTGCATATTGAAAAGCAATTCCGAAAATGTACCGGTTAAGATAAGATTTGATGGGATCCACTTATATCTAACTAAATGATATATTGTATAGATAGATACGTGACAGTTAAACAAAAACCTTAAATTTCTCAACTTACAATCAAAAGATATCTCCGGAGTCTGATAGCTGTTTCGCATCTCTGAGTTTCCAGTATTCAGGTTTCGGCTTATAGTAGCTTTCGCCAGTAACTGGGTGTGACTGTTTGACAAACCACTTAGGCTGGTAAGTGATATTGTGTTCTTCCCGGTAACGGCGTGCTGCTCGTTGTTTCTCTTCTACCCTTCGTTTCTCTACCGCAGCATCATCATAGCGAAATTCTTCCATCGCCCGTTGATCAGGCCGTAGTCTTGTGTCGGTGGCAGCAATCCAGTCTCTCAATGTCTCTGGTAGGGCATTCAATGAAATAGCAAAAGGAGTCAAATTGAAAGGAGCTTTCGGCCGATCATGGATTTGCCATAGAAGAATAGGCTTATTCTGGCCCAGATGAGGGTTTTCCAATTCAACTTCTGGTGATTTCTGACCGTCCGAAGAGTCTGCATTATTACTCCCATTTAACTTTCGTGCATATATCTTATCATTCCATTTCCCACCAACAACCCACTCAGCAACCCCACTGGGGTTATCAATTGTACCTTTCAGCTCGTAAGCATGATTTCCTCTCCAGCCTCTAGATTTGAATTTGATAAGGGCCTTGTGACCAAGGGTATGGTTCACAATCTCCATATCGCCATAACTATCAACTGCTGGTGAACCAGTAATAATACCCACAACTGAACTGGTGAGCTTTCTAAAAGAGTAAAGCTCTTCTTCAATCCCAGCGCCTTTGTCTGGTCGGATGACGACGTACCACCGTCCCAAGGGGTTAAAATCGAAACTTCTTCCATTAAATCGAGATTCAACGTTGCTATCGCCGTAAAAGTCCCATCTTACGCTCTCAGCAAGCATAGCTCCAATGGGCGGATGATGGCTAACTTGCTCAGAGAACATCCGATATCCGTAGTCAGGGCGACAATACTCAAATGTTTCTCCAAGAAGGGGATTGAAGGGTTTGGCTATTCGGTTTATGGTGGATGAATAGGAACTAGCAGCAAATGCCGCAACATGCGCCAGCCGTAGCGATGGATCATCTACTACTTTGGCCGCATTATCAAGAATATCTGTATATTCCATATCCTCGGCTGAGCGCTGCAATAGGTTCGTGCATTCGTTAAACGATACTGGGAGTGTCATTCTCGTCATATCCTTTCCAATCATACTCTTCAGAACACCCCATAAGCTAATCTTCGGCCGGTTGTCTTCATCCATGGTTAACTTGGTGCGCGGTTTATCTGGGTAACCTGCAAACGCATTGGTTTGCTCCAGCAGGGCTTTCTTCTCTCTCTGACCATGCGTCAGTTCTTCGGTCGCTTTCTTCTCTTTTTCGTCTCCTAGCTGGTTGACGCTCTGTTTATCTTCCGCAGTCGCTAGGTTCCCTTCACCCAAAGCATCGAAAAACTCATCATCGTCATCATCAGAAAAGCCGTCATCATCCTCCAGCTGCGCCAATTTAGTGCTATCCAACGCAACCACTCCTTCAACGTCCTCTGACTTGATCGCACCAACAGCTCGCAGAAGTTTAGAAGCTTCCTTCTTTTTCTGCAATGCTCTATAAAGATCTTCCTGGAGTTTCTCGTGTTCGGTCTCCAAGTCGCGAACATTTTTCAACCATAACTGCTCTTTGATTCTTGACTTCTCCAGACTTCGTTCGTGATATTCTTCTTGTTCAGTTACGTAACCAGAATAAGCCCGAATAGCATCCTCCAAATTCACTAAACTGGAATTCAAAGCTTCAAACCCATCGCTCAGGTTTTCTGAACTTAATTCCGGGATCCTATTTCTTAGCCCTTGGAGAAGATCTCTGATAGCTGTAAGCTCTATTCGAACGGCATCATCCAAACTTCCAACCAATCGAGTTCTTGGTACTTCATCCGAAATCTCACTCCCATTGTCGAGCTCATCTTCGATTTCACTCTCGTTCATAAGTTCTTCATCCCTGTCCACAGCATTTGATGATAGTCCGGTCCCAGCAGTGCTCTGACTTAGACTTCTTACAATCTTGCTTCGAGACAGAGAGTCATTACTACTTCTTCCTCCAGACCTTCTGTCAGCTGAACGTACAGAATTCGCAGAAGACGCTAGCTGAGGAGGCGCAAGAGTGGGTGCAGGACGGTTCTCCAAATCTTTGGCATACTGAATAGCATTGGTCAAGGCCCAGATCCAGCGATTCGTCTCAACTGGATGGTTTGCTTTCAAGTGAAACTTTGAGTTCGTCCCTTTCACCGAAACCTCAAACCTCAGCTTTTCAGATGAATCCAAATGTAGCCGTGCCTGTTTCATGTTCATTGAACCTCGACAAGCCTTTTCTGTGTCATCCTGCTTCTTATAGTAACTGAGAACTCCATTTTCCAACACAAACCACCGCAGTTTATAACCGCCAGTGATATTGGTCCATTTCTTCAGGTACCCTTTCATCGATGGTGGCTCACCCATTTGGGGAGTACGGCTACTGACGGGCGTTTGGATTACGCTTTGATCTTTGCGGGCAGATCTCAGCAAGCGTCGTATGCTTTCGTCTTTAGTTTTCTCAATTGGCAGCACACCATTACTATCTCTTTTAAATGGATCTCCACCGTGCGAAAGAATAAATTCCACCATCTTTTTATTCCTCTTTCTGCAGAACTCATGCAGAACTGTGGATCCAGTATCGGGATCCTGCCCATTTATATCTAACAAAGCATTAGCTCTGGGCTGAGAGAGCAATCCTTCCAGTTCATCGACATTTTCTTCAGACAAGTACCTCTTCAGAAGTCCAGCAGCTCGCTCAACGTATTGAGCCCGTGCCACTTGCATTATCTCGGCTGTCTCGGGATATTTGCACACTTCGACAGGTTGCTTTCCATTGCGATTCTCGATCGTGTCATTAATCTGATCAAGCGAGAGTAGCAGTAAAGCTACATCCTGTCTGCCGTACATTGCAGCTAGATGGAGTGGTGTGTTTCCATCATTATCCGTTTCATTAACTTCAAAATGGTATGTTCTTAGTAGCCAGTTTAGAGTACCGACAGGGGCTATCTGGGCGGCTGTGTGAAGCAGTTGAAGGCCATTAACGGCGGCCTCATCCTCTTTGATTAAAGAAGAAATCCTTTCTTGGTCCCCAGCACGAAGGGCTCCAACTAATTTAAGCCTTAAGATAGATGCCCCCAATGATTCATTTATAGTGACGGCATCATCATGAGCAACCTCTTCCTTATCTCTTAGTTAGCTTACATTGCGATACCTTCAAATTCCACCATATCATCACACACCTCTGATTCACCGCGTTCATGGCTCAGACTATTTATCCGAAAGTATCAGCCGAAATAACAAATTACCAGCTGGTCAGAGAATGGTTACAGATCTTGTTGGAATGGTGTTTAAATTACGTTGCGCTGCTCTGTGTACATCTTTTGCCGATCATATGTATTTGCTCCGAAAAGCAAAGATGTGGTGCCACTCTCAATAGCAAGTTATTATGCTTATTTGTATATTAATATTTACAAGATAGGATATAAGTTACAGCCCTCCGTGTCTCAACCTTCATTGTCTCCTTCAAGCTCTTCCTTGTCTTCCTCATTGATTGTAGGCACGGATGAAGTCGCTTTCGTTATTCCTTTGGCTGTCAAATAGCTGAAACTAGAGTCACCGCGAAAACTGTCGATGAAGGCAAAAAATCCATGGAAGACATTTTCTCGTACTTCCTCGTTATAGATTTTGTCGTAGATATACTTGAATTTGAATTCATCAATCTGCTTTTCCCATTTTGTAAAAGCAATAGGTTCATGGCCAAGAGTCTGTAACTTAGTATTGTAACCGTCATAAACGGGCCTCTCAAGGAGGAGACCCAAACTGGGCGCTTTGGGGATGTTAACTCTGATGGGTCCGAATGCTTCCGAGATTCGTTCCAGAGGACATCCAGTACGGATGACTAGAGTTGCCAACGCCACCATTTTTCTTATCTGATGAAGCATGAAGGATTGACCGTGAATCTTAATAGACAACCATTCAGTGCCATTAATAACCTTGGGATCTGACACGGCTAACGACTTCATCACCCTAGTAGCACTGGCATCACTTGGAAGTTTTCCAAGAGTAAAGTTATGGAAGTTGTGCACCCCCTCATATACACGGAATGCTGCTCGCACTTTTTCCAAGCGTGAATTCGAAATCCGGAAATTTCGTCTATGTCTATTCTCAACCGCCTTGATTCGCTTAATTATAGGAGGCAATTCGTGTTCCTCATTCCCCTGTTCTTCGGCTTCTTCAATATTCTCGTATTGCTTTATATCCTCTCGATTGATGCCTTCATTTTCCAAATCATGCTCCACATCAGCCCAAAACTGACGGCCTTCTTCGTCGCTTGCCGTTATGCCTGGAGTGGCATCGTCAGCAATTCGAATTTGCTCTGCAAGTGCACTAGAGGGGTTTGGTGGTAAAAAAGAGTAGCTGGGTATTAGGTACTCATACATTCGAGAGTTGCACATCTTCCGACACTCAAATGAGTTATTGGTTCGACTATATCCCCATACTCGAATCTGATCCGGCAAAAAAGAGTTGATCCGCTCAACAATATCTTCATCCTCTACGATTAATTTAACAGACACAACGTTTCCTGCAGCATGAACTCCTTTATCAGTTCTAGCCGCTCTCATAAAAGCAGACTTCTTCGGGTCATCAGCATTATCCTTTGAAATTGCACCCGCTTGAACAAACGCCTTGAACAAATCACCTTCAATCGTCTTTTGGGGTGGATTGGCTTGCATACCATGATACCCACTTCCGCAATAACCAATGAGACAAGCTACCTTCTTTTTTGGCCTCCTAGGCTCTCTGACCTCTCCTTCTGCTAGTTCTCGAGGTTTTCTCGTTTCATTTTCAAATCTACGTTAGATATACATCTTGCCCAGCTTTTAATATAATTACCAACCTCTTTCGGGGGCCCTCATATTTTGAATTGACCTTTCTCTTTATCCCTTTTGGTTTACCCATCTGAACTGATCTGAATATTTGAGAAGTTGAGCTTCTGTAGGCGAAAAATTGTAGCATGTACGCTACTTAACTTTTGGTGGTGTAACCTGAACCCATCCTAGCTGAAAAAATTTCTTTGAAAAAGAAAAAATGTATAGCAGATACTTGCACTACCCGATCAACCAAACTAACCTACTCACTCCATTATCATTATTTTATCATATACAGAGCTGAAAAAATGAGACAGTTAACAGAAGAAGAGACAAAGGTTGTTTTTGAAAAGCTTGCTAGTTATATTGGACGGAATATAGCAGCGCTGATCAAGCGAACCGATGGATCATATTGTTTTCGTATTCAAAAGGATAGAGTATATTATGTTAAGTAAGTGGCCTGGAGAATTTTGACCGATAAATGACTAACCTTCAGCGACTCTATAGTACGATATGCGACAAGCGTACAAAGATCTAACTTAATGTCCTTAGGCGTTTGCTTGGGCAAATTCACGAAAACTGGAAAATTTAGATTGCATATAACTTCTCTTGAAATCCTGGCAAAGCACGCGAAGCACAAGATTTGGATTAAGACTAACGGTGAAATGCCTTTCCTGTACGGAAATCATGTTTTGAAAGCGCATGTTGGAAGAATGAGCGAAGATATTCCAGAGCACACCGGCGTGATAGTATATTCTATGAATGATTCTCCCCTTGGTTTCGGCGTAGCTGCTAAATCCACGATTGAAACACGCAAAGCGGAACCGTCAGCTATAATAGCATTCCGACAAGGAGACGTTGGAGAATATCTTCGCGAGGAGGATACATTATTTACTTGATTTACTTGAAAAGAGCATGTATTGTGACAATAGTTATGGCGTTAGATTCATCTCCTGGACTTTTTCTTGTTTTTTTGTTTGCTCTGGATCACGGTTGACTGGCTACTTGAAAAGTCTACTTCCTGGGCAGAGGAGCCTTGCGTAGACTTAGCAGCATTCTTCCGATCCTTTTTCTTAGGCCTGTAGTTACTTCGATCTCTCTTTGGCAACCATCGTTCAGGATCAGGTAATCTCTCCGGGTCATATTCCTTCGAGACCTTTGACTTGATTCTACGACGCTTGATCGGGTAGGTTATATGAGAATAAAGTTCTCCATAGCTCTTCAATAGAGGATTAATACCCTGCACATTCAGCTCCTCACTGTCGATACCCTTTATCAAAGATCTGACATCCGGCAATCCAGTTTCGATGCTAGAGAGAGCTCGGTTAGTGCCAGTGGCCAAAAGGCCCGCCTGGCTAATAGATGCATTTGAGTCCAACTTCATCTCTGCAGTGTAAAACTCATTCGCCCTTTCTCTCAGAGTGTTAGATTCACTCGTTGCTAGCTCAAAGAAGGGAATGGTAAGCGACTGTGTTTTCATGCCCTTCCAAAACTGTATGGCTTCAGAAATAATCCCATGAACTGCAGATGTTCTAGATTGAATCTTAAAAAGGCTCACCAGCGCGGCGATTAGTCCAGGGTAGAACTGCTCAGCCGAGCCCTCCTTCTTTAGACTGGAAAAAAGAGTCTCCAGAATCTTCGCAGCAACGTCATATTTGCCTGTTTCCGATAAAAGCTGGGCTAAAAGAAACCCTCCCGCTATACTCCCTTGATTCTTTTTAAAATATGACTTAAGAGTCTTTATCTGCTCAGATTGATTCTGGTCATCCAAATGAAGTGATGAAAATAATCGGTTTGCCTCAATATTGACAATATTGGGGTAGTCTTTTCTCAATCTTTTGACATTTCCAGAAATATCCCTACCAGACAATTGATAAAGATACAAATAATTTGCGACAAATATTCGCTTTTGAAATCCGATGGCTCTATCCGAACCAATCGGAGAATTCTCTAGTTTAAGCTGTTTGAGCGTTAGGTTCGGATTCTCTTGCTTTTCTAGTAGAGCCAAGTTATTCAAAGCAATAGCCCTAGTCAAGCTATCCTGTATGTTCGATATGTCCAAATTCTGCAGTAACTCCAAGGCTTGAGATTCATCACCTAGGAGTTGATGGACGTAGGCAGCTTGGACTTGAATTGGTATAAGCTCACTTGCTATTTCTTCAGACGAGAGCATACTATTTTGACAAGCGAGTTTGGATCTTCTCAAATAGTCTAGAGCTTCATCATAGTTACCATTGCCTGTATTAGCCAATGCAACATTGAACAACAGCTCATGCGATTTCTCTGACAAGTTATCGTTGTTCAAGTTTATGACATCTCCATTCAAAGCCCTCAGAGCAGTTACAGCACAGAGGTTAACTTCTACATCAGAATTCTCCCCTGCAACCTCTTCCTGTTTCCCTTGAAAAGATTTGTAAATCTCTTCTACATCCGACAGAAATTCTGCCTTATATTCCGCCTGAGCTAAGCTGTGACGAAACGCCGTTGAATTATTTCCAGCGGCCAGCTTCTTTAAATCATTGAGGTTGCCAGACTTATAACATATATAAGCTGTCTCCAGTGGGAAATCCTTATATGAATCCTCTAAGCCAAAATCTTCTACCGCAACGTGTGCATCATAATATCTGTCTAACTGGAGCAAAATCGATAAAAGAGAACTATACGCATTTATATTCGTCGCATCACTCTTCAAATCCTTCTTGAATCTAGCTATATTCAATTCTAGTGACTGATCTTTATCACCTCCGTCAATACTGAGATTTGAAAAGACCTGGTTCACAGAACCTCTCCCTACAGGCATACCGAATATAGTCTTCGACAAGTGTCAGTCCCACATCTGGAATTCAAATAAAAAAACCTACCTCCGGGTAACAACCGTTACCAGGGAAACAGATCTCGCTACCCTTCCAAATCAAACCAGGAAGAAACTAAATCAAAATCAAAATATCCAAAATCAGAAATATCCAAACCGGCAAAACCTAATAATGAATAAAACCAACAGAAAAACGACAAGCCTAACTCAACAACATAAAACCAGCAAAATAACAGATTCCAGGATTCAATTTTCCGTCTTCCTAAAAAATTCGCCACTATCATAAAAAGCCCGTCTCAACTAAACAAATTGAGAAAATAGCAGTAGTTATCATAATACCTGGACAGCACGCAAACACGCAGTGCTCGGCTTCCAGCCTGAGAACTCTCATCACACCTTTTCACACCAACTCACACTTCCCACCTAACGTAACTTTAAACCTTAGAAGTCGTCCATGGTCGACACATTCTTCCATAATGAAGTGCAGTTGATATTCCCTAATTAAGCAAATTTCTCCGTCCCAATGCTTTCTTGTAAATTTATAATCTAAGAAAAACTTCCCTTTTTGGAAATAACCCATCATAAATCCAATAACTACTTCGGAAGCAAGTGTGTGTACAACTAGAATCCTATTTTAGGCTATTTCGTATATGCCCAAACTACGTAATTGGATATTGTGATAGTTAGAAAAGAAGAAGTACGGCCATACACTTCTTTCTTGAAACCGAAAGATATAGTTGTATGTGATACTGTCTATATATATATATATGATGGCACTTAACTTGCAAATACAATGTTGATAACATGGTTGCAAGAGGTCTTCTTTCTTGCCGTTTAGCATCTAGATTGCCAGTTAAATTATGGTTTCGGGTTTCTTTAACTGCTCTTCGCCATTGGAGGTGCTACTTCCGAAATTTTAGTTAGTTGTGATATTATACTTGAAGAAGCTATTTTTTGTTCATTATATTTTATCATTTTCCCTCCGGATAGGAACCTGTTGTCTTTTTTATTCCTAAGTAGGTAATTGTTTTGATTGAGATGCATTTCGTTCTATATTTCGAGTGGGGATATATTGTCTTTGTTAGTCACAGACGTAATTTGAAAATACATTTATTTCTTATACAAATCTTTGAAGCCAAGAACGGGATTCTTGCTGGATTTGATAGTTGTTTTTAAATAATATTATGAGACAATCTTTTATAAAGAACCACTTCCGTGATGAATGATTAGTAGGTTGGGATCTAATATATGTTTTATGGATTATCGTGGTTGGGGCTGGGACTGTTAGCGTGAATGGCCAGAGTTATTTTCGTATAAATAGCCAAAAAGGTGAAAGTTATTTCTGTTGGTTAGCATTGCCTATATATTTTTATATTTTTTCGAATTAGGTTATTCTCAATAGTGAGATTTTGCTATTCCCGTAATACTACTCTTTCAGGAGATAGTGAGATGTCATTATTTTTGGGTTATTATCACGTGGTGGGCTGGATGCGATTCTTGCATAATCAATCTTGATTGTGTTGATGCTTTGAAGAGATGCAGGCAGATAGATTCCGCGTCCCCATTTCAATATTTTTTTGTTGCGTGGGAATTTGTTTAGAAGTTATTTCTCGTTTTTATCATAGAGGGTGATTGATATTATAGTGTGAATGATTTGCGGTTGATTGAGTGAGGTGAAGGAAACATGGCCGCGTTTAATCGGAATCTTGCCACTAGTATGTTTGGTGATTCAATATATCAACGGTTGGATGAAGATGACGATGAGGAGGAAAGAAACATTGAAAGTGGCAAAGGGCGCCGTATGAGTATTCCTGTAGTATCAGTTGGGACTATTAATCGAGCACCGGTGCCGGCAAGAATTGCAGCTTCTGATGATGAAAGTGATGATGGGACGAGCCAACCTGAATTGCAATTTCCTGGCTTCAAGGACACGCTGCCTGATCGTCAGGAGGAAAATAGTAATTCAGATGGTGAGCCACGTTCCTTACTAGTTGAACCTGTCAGAGTGAACTCGCGGCATGACAAGATGAGATCAGGCCGCACAGGACCTTGGAAGCGTCGGGCCCAAAGAACCGACCAGCCTCTAAGCCATGGAACAGATCCACCCAGCATTTCCTCTGTTCGACCATCTTTTAATTTGTTGAATCCCAAAGAGAGGGCTTTGTGGAAATGGGCCAATGTCGAGAATTTGGATCTGTTTTTACAAGAAGTGTATTCCTACTTTCTTGGAAATGGAATATATTGCATCCTACTTAATAGGGCATTGAACATGGCGTGAGTTGATGCACGATACAACGGATCACAAATCTATCGATAGCTAACAAGTACCATTTTATTTGTGGTCGGATTCTCAACATACCTGGGGTCATGCATCGATTATTCGAAGATTACTACCAGCAAACGGCTTAGCGATATAGAAGTTCCTCACTGCATGTCGACGATGGGCAGGCTTCATCGGTTTGCCCTTTGGCTATTTATAGTCTTTTGGTTTGTTAAGCTTTTCCAGTACGCGAGCGACATTCGTCGACTTATCGATATGCGGAACTTTTACCACTATTTATTGGAGATACCTGATAACGATATGCAGTCAATTTCATGGCAGCATATTGTTCATCGGTTAATGCTGCTTCGCGATCAAAATCTCGTGACAGCTACTGCTGTTGATAGATCAAAGGTTGGTGGATCGCAGTCTAAGCAAAGAATGGACCCGCATGACATTGCAAACAGAATCATGAGGAAAGAAAATTACTTCATTGCCATGCTGAATAAAAATATATTGAATCTTCAAATTCCTCTTCCATTTGAAAATATTCAAGGTTGGAACTTTTTCACAAGGACTCTGGAGTGGAGCATAAGCCTATGTATCATGGATTTTGTGTTTAATGAGCAGGGCCAAGTACGACCAGTGTTTTTGAAGGAATCTCATCGACGTGTTCTGTCTAATGGCTTGCAGAGGCGTTTTCTGTTTGCGGGGATTATGAACATTATTTGTGCTCCTTTCATTGTCGTTTATTTGGGATTGCTCTATTTTTTCAGATATTTTAACGAGTATCATAAGAATCCAAGTGCCCTAGGCTCTCGGCAGTATAGTCCATATGCTGAGTGGAAGATGAGAGAGTACAACGAGCTATATCATTTGTTTCATCGTCGCTTGAATATGAGCTATCCGGCTGCTTCACGCTACGTAAACCAATTTCCAAAGGAGAAAACTGTTCTACTTTCTCGATTTATAGCCTTTGTTGCTGGCTCGTTTGCTGCTGTTCTTGGAATCATATCTTTAGTGGATCCTGAGCTGTTTCTTGGGTTTGAAATTACAAAGGATAGAACGGTATTGTTTTATATTGGTCTCTTTGGTACCGTCGTTGCCATTAGCAGAGGAATGATTCCAGACGAAGCTTTGGTGTTTGACCCTGAGATATCTTTAAGATACGTTGCTGAATTCACGCATTTTATTCCTAAAGAGTGGGAAGGAAAACTTCACTCAGAATGGGTAAGTCAGTGTCAAATTGCTAACGATCTTCCGTTAACCAGGTTAAAACCGAATTTTCAAAATTGTACGATCTAAAATTGCTGATTATCTTGAAAGAGCTGGCTAGTGTGCTCATTACCCCTTTCATTTTATGGATCTCGTTACCACAATGCAGTGATAAGATCATCGACTTCTTCAGAGAAAATACAGTTCATATCCATGGGCTTGGTTATGTTTGTAGCTATGCAATGTTCGACTTCTCAAAAGGCGTCAACCTTGTAAGTATAACGCGAATAATGTGGGTGCTATAATTTCGGAATTAACAAAAGAATGAGAGGCCCCATCATCGGGATTTACATGGGACTACTGACGCTAAGATGTTGAAGTCCTACTTGAATTTTATGGACAGTTATGGTGACCCCAAAGGCGATGGTGCGCTTCGGCATGAAACGCTGTCCCGAATTGTAAAGAAGTCGCCGGCTCTGAAGGATGCGCCTGTCGATTTGGAGAACAGTGTAATGGCCAAGTTTAACCGAATGCACCCACTTGGTGTGAAAGTCAAATTGGACACCGTGCGTTCAGACATCAGCATTAATGGTGTCGACGCATCACCTCCCTCCGCTAACCCACCATTAGTCAAATACTCTGAGGTACAGCCAGTGGACCGCTCTTATGACTTAGCAATGGACTCAAGCGATCAGGAAAGTAGCAGCGGTCAAGTACTTGATGGTGGGGTTCTGGGTTTGTTAAACCAATTCTATAAACAGACCGATGCTCCAAATTCGCATGGTATAAAGTAGTCTCCGACGTTCTTCTAAAGACCATTTTATTAATTTGTGCATATATCTATATCAAATGACAAACTTTCGTCCTTCTATTGGCTTCGTGCTATATAGGATTCCTCTTGCAATGGTTTTTACCTCTTTTTAAACCCAGCTAGTTAAAGCTTTATCGTATAATATCAGATACATCATAAAAAAAGAAATAAAACCTCGCCGCATTTCAACAATGATAAAAAAGTTTCGCGATCAACATTTTATTTTATCTACCATATAACTGTTTAGAGATGCCAGCTGTTAAAAGCTTCAAACGAAGCCAGGAGAAGATTAGCACTGCTCCTCGCTCCAAGCGACTAAAAGCATCTGAACCCTCTGAAAGCCAGAGTGACTTGAGTTCCTCTTCGAGCGAAGACGACGAACTAGATCATCTTGAATCGAACAATGACGGAGAAAATTCTTCTGAAATAGAACCTCTCGAATCTGAAGATGAAAATGATACTTTGGAAGGTAAAACCTCGAAGGAGCAGCATCTGGAGCAAAAGCGACTGAAAGATGCCCGAAAGGCCAGTCGGCCAAACGGTCCTACCATCCAGCAGATCAAGCAAATATGGGAAAGGCTCCGAGTCAAGTCTGGCATTCCAGCAGAACTTAGAAAAAAACTAGTCGAACAAATCTGGGATTTGACGAAAGACAGAATTAAGGAGTTGGTTTTCAAGCACGATGCTTCTCGAGTGATTCAAACTATATTTAAGTACTCTGACCGTTCCAAGAGGTTGGCAATCACTGCTTCTTTGAAAGGATCATATGTGGAACTTGCGAAAAGCAGTTACGGAAAGTACTTGCTTATAAAATTTTTACATTATGGTTCGAGTGAAGTTCGTGAGGATGTTATTAACGAATTGCATGGAAACTATCGTAAGCTCATGAAACATAAGGAGGGGGCTTATGTTATTGAAGATACATATCGTGACTACGCAACTGCACTTCAAAAGAAGCGCATTATTAGAGAGTTTTACGGTTCTGAGTACGCTATTTTCAAAGACCCGTCAATGGACAAATCTCTGAGTGAGATAATCGCGGAATTTCCAGATAAACGACCTCATCTCATGAGAAATTTGAAAGATGTTATCACTTCCGCTGTGAATAAAGGTTCTATAGGGTTCACAATTATCCATGCCGCAATGTTGGAGTACGTGAAAAACATTAATAATGGAGGGTCCGAGAGAGAAGAATTTATAGATCTGATTAGTGAGCAGTTTGCAGAAATTGTTCATACTAGTGAAGGTTCACAGGTTGCATGTACTGTTCTCAGTATTGCCACTGCTAAAGAGAGGAAGGTTCTTGTCAGGTCATTGAAGCCCTTTGTTTCCAAGCTGGCGAATGATGAGTACGGTCAATTTGTTCTGATAACACTGTTTAACACTGTTGATGATACGGTTTTTGTTTCTAAAGCATTCATTCCTGAAATCAAGGCATCAATTTCTGATCTCATAACTTCGAAGTCTGGGAGGCGGCCTTTGCTTTATATTCTTCTTGGAAGATCGCCTCGATATTTTTCGCCTTCTGTGCTTAACAGGCTTAAGGAGATTGATGATTTAAAAAGAGAGACATCCAAGAAGGATGATGAAACTCGTCGGCTAGAGCTAAACAAGGCTTTTTCTCCGTTGATTCTTGATGCCATAGTCAAGGATACGCGCAAACTTCTGGAAGTGTCAACGGGGTCTCAGTTCGTAGCAGAGGCCCTTCTTTTCACGTCTGAAGTGGATCGATCAGAAGCCCTCCAGGCCATCGCCGCCGCCTGTGAGGGAGATCCTGCAGATGAAGCCCATTTGATTCAACAGCCGTTCATTGGAAGAATGCTGAGAACATTAATCCAGGAGGGACATTGGAATAGTGAAACGAAATCTGTCGAGAAGATCGAGCATCCTAATGGTTTCGGTTCTATCATCTTCGACCACATCGGGGATCATTTAGGACAATGGGCTGTAGGAGAGGGTTCGTTTGTGATTCTATCTTTGCTGGAGAATCTAGATGGCGAACGCCGCCAAGAGATGGTCAAATTGTTAAAGAGCAGCAAAAAGGGTATATCCGATGCTGTTCTGTCAAATAAGGGATCCCGGCTCATTCAATCTGTATTAATAACTGGCTAAGTGTTTTTTCTAGACTAAAAGCCAATTCTTAAAATAAATAGGCGGCAGCCGTTAAATATGTCAACTTTTTTCGTGTCTTCGTTAAATCATTTAAGTTAAAACTGACTCATATCCACATTTGTGTATTGGCCGCTGTATTCCTCATAAATAGCTTCGTCTCTGTCGTCTTGGAATGACTCCTCATATTGATATGAATCCTCCTCATCCTTGTATTCATCTTCAGTCTTGAGCCCGCTATCACCACTACCCGCACTTTTCTTCTTTTCCTGTTTTTCCTGTTTCATGACTTGATAGACTCTATATTTTGCTAAGTAGATTTTAAGAACCTCAGAATAATTCTCGAAACCGAGTGATGTCATTGCAAACAGAATGTCTTCACCGTTCACAGTTTTGCGCTTTTCTGCACAACACTTCTCTGAAGCTTCAGAGGTAATAAAGGAAACAAATTCAGAAACGCATTCTTGAACGCATTCTTTCGCTTCCTTAGAGACTTTTGCGTTCTCCGGCAGAGCATTCTTCATTATTCTGGAAACGTTTGCTATAGGTAACCATTTGTCCTGTTCGCGTAGCTCAGTCTTGCTAGAGCCCTCTTCCGGAGACTTCGAGCTAGACATTGATAAGAAATAAAGAGATTAGTAGAGTGTCTTGTTTGTCAAGACAAGGGTGGATAATCGTCTCGTTTATTCTTCTATTGATTACTATTACAGCTCTTGTAACCTGGGTCTTCCACAGAAACATCAGATATCCTTCATATTTACCCGGCCTGGAACGTGTTGCTCGACGCCGATTTTGGCGTTTTAGGGAATTAATGCTCGTCAAGAAACATGATTTATCCGCCGCTGCTGCGAGACCAACACCAGACCACTGTCGAAGCCAACGGGTATCCTCTTCGCGATCCAGAAAAATATGAAGGTTAAAATCCAGCGGTGGGATGCAGTTGCAACATGGAAATGGGATGTGCCGGATGATGAGGTTTGTGGTATTTGTAGAGTACAGTTTGATGGAACCTGCCCGACTTGCAAATACCCTGGCGATGACTGCCCACTGATAAATGGAACATGTAATCACTCGTTTCATATGCATTGCGTTGTAAAATGGTTAGAGGTCGAAACGTCTAGGGGACTCTGTCCCATGTGCAGACAGCCTTTTGAGGCTCGCGCATGAGGGTGTCAGTAATACCCAGCAGTGTCACCTACTACCGGTCCCGAAATCGACGAATGAACGGGTGGTGTCCAAGCTGGTCTTTGAGGTACCACTTCTCTTCCTGATGGCCAGTTTTTCTCAATAGCCCCTGCCTTCGGTACTGGCTGAAATAGAATCGCTTTGTTTTCGGCAGAGTACAATGAGATTAGCTTGCTAGTAGCTTCCTTGAGCTCTAGCGTTCGCCCGACAATGCCATCCTTGTCTCGCTTCAGCAGGGATTTCAGTTTACTAGGGTCTATCTCATCATATGCCAGGTTCAATATACCGATCGCTTTGCCAACATTTCCTCGTTTAGACTCATCCATGGCGATGTAGCGCTGAGCTGCAGCCAGGCTATAGGCACGGGCTTGTTTTAACCAAGACTGAAAACTTTCCACAACGCCCACTTTCTTGGACGAAGTCGAAATCAGTTGCAATGAAGAGCCAAACTTCTCCCAGGCGAACATCGCGACCCGGCTGAGTAGAGCGGCAGATGCATTGGTTCGGATGGGCGCCGTGGCCGGCCCAGAGGCTCGTTCTCTTTCTTCTTCTAATGATTTGTAGAGTATTAGTAGGTGTAAAGATCCTGAAATCATGGTAGAGATGGAACTGAGCGTAGATACTTGTAAATCCAGAGGAGGATCCTTGAGGGTAGGCGGATTGGCAATCAGGTCATTGAGTACACTTTGAGCCTGTAAGAAATAAGCTGTAGATTGTTTCCATTGTTTTGAGTCTGCTTTGGCATCAGCTATTTGGATCAATGCTAAAGAGTAGCACAGTGAGCACATGCCCCTCTCGAATTCAATATCGGAAACTCCGGACTTCGGTGGATCTATCAACGGTGTTGCACCTTTGAAGGGCAACCTCCAAGATATTGATAATTCCTTAGAAGTCCGTTCTATGCCATTTCCAGTGATAATAGTATACAAATATGGCAGATAATCCTCCATGGCCTTCACTATCCCCATCACGTCTGGATTGTTCTGGTCCCTCTTCGCCAGTTTTAATGAACCACGAAGCAGAGCGCGGGAACTATCGGCATTAACTATTGCCTGTTGATAAATTGATGAGCGGTAACATTCAACTAGCGATAAGCTTCCCGTCGTAGGCAAGACGAAAGCGTATGCCGCTGTCATAATAGAATGGAGTTTGTTGATCCAAAGTCACCGTATGGTCTAGTGTTCTGCTCTGAAGTAAAATATCTGGGGGAGTTAATCTGGGGATTATGGCGAGGCTTAAAAATGGTTAGGAGCCATCACTGCATGACCACCCGACATAACAACGTCTAGGATTTTTGGATTGGAGCGGGCATTGGGATATAATGGATCCCCTGGATCCATTCATTAGCATTCCTTTGGTGCCTCGGAAGGATATATGTAACTCGGACAATACTCCAGCTAGTGTTACATGCGTAGATTTCTGGGGTGGGTATTAATAGTCTTGCTACTAGCTAGCCATATCTCTAACCAGACAACAGTCTCTATATCGGGACCTCACAAGGAGAAATTCTCCATTACTTCAAAGTTGAGTCCGCTTACATATTTGCCTCTAGGCAGAAGACGCATCCCAAAAAGATTCGTCCGGTGTCGCGAATTCTATTGTTGCCAAGTGTCTCCTTAGCCCTCATTCTTAGCCAAAACATTACATCAGTGTTTTCGCTACCTGAATTTGCACCATCTAGTGGAGTAGGCTCAATGCGCGATGTCAGTGATATTTCAGTCGATGTTAACGATCTCGACGTTTTGACCAAGACCAAGGCGAAAGCTGTGAGTGTCACCGCTTTCTCAAAGCAGGCTATTAGGATCGTCAATGTTAAGTCTGATTCTCTTGTGTTGAGTAAGACTATCGATTATCCTGGTACTGTAACCGGCGTCAGACGGGCATCTTATGCTCTCGTGGCCACTTTGACAACTTACGATTTAATAGATCTGGATAATACGAGAAAGATCCCCCTTTTTCCTGTGCAAGCTGTAACGCCTGGTGAAGCTACAGATAACAGTTCAATTAGCGCTATACGCCCGCAGGTAATACCAGTGGGTACGGAAGAGTTTTTAGTTACTAGCGGTACCACTGATCATGAGCCTGCAATGGGAATAGTAGTCAATGTTGATGGAGATATTTCACGTGGGACCATTCCCTGGCCACAGTACCCAAAATGTGTGGCTGTTAGCGACCCATATGTTGTGGCAGTTGTTGAGAATGAGCTACTTGTTCACTCCCTTTACGACCAGGCCCTGATTCAAACCATTAACTACAAATCTGAACCGATACTGGCGCATGTTCTCGATACATTCTCTGTTCCCTATGAGCCTCTGGCAGAAAAGCTGCGGCTAGTACCACTGATGAATAAAGATTCTGAGAGAGAACTCCGAGAAAAAGATATAACTCAAAAATTGTGTATTATATCTTCTTCTCTATTTATCTACACAGATGAGGCGGGGTTGGAATGTCTTGTCCCTAAGCCTCGTTTGTTCTACCTGGAACATCTAATCTTAGCAGGTAGGATTGAAGAAGCTACTAACGAAATTGAGAAGCTTGAAGTAACAACGGAGTTAGGGGTATTGGAATTACAATACTTGAATCTTCTTCTCGGTATAGGGCATTTGCTTCAAGGAAAGTACGACAACGCCCTCGAGTCCTTTACCGTCTTAGATCCGCGGATTATTATTTGGACCTATGATAAGAGGTATCTATATGGAGATTTTTGGACATTCAACGGCATTCTGCCACATTTAAGTAAAGTAAAGTGTGATTCGTCGTTTTACCGCTCTATGCTGAACCAGTTTCTTGGGCGAAGGGAATTGGAAAGTCTCGGCGACAAAATTAACGTGTTCAAATCAATTGAAATGTCAATTTTAAGCTTAGCGGAGACGAAAGAGGATTATTATACTTTTTTGGACAATCATGTCCAAGAATCTTTTGATGAAGTTGAGACCTACCTTGAATCTAAGAAATTGTATTTCTACCTTTCACGTCTTTATGAAGCTAAAGGAATGAGCAAAGAAGTTTTAGCAACTTGGAAGAAACTAATGATAGGGGAGTGGTCTGACCCTGGATTTTCGCATGGAGCTGAAAAGATGACAGCTTATCTTATTCAATGCAAAGATAAAGAGTTAGTGATGGAGTACGGCATTTGGCTAGTTGAGACAAACCCAAACTATGGAATTTCAGTTTTCACCAGTTCCAGTAGGAGCACGGATCTGGATGATAACGAAGTTATCGAGCGCTTCAGGGGTCTACCTGATATGAGAGCTTGGACCGAATACCTGAAATTCCTTGTATATGTGAAGAAAAGCACGCTTTTCACAACGGATCTAGTCACCTTTCTTCTAGATGACCTCATCGAAAAAATCACGCCGAATAGGAAAATGCTACAAAATGAACTCAGTGTCTATAAAAGCTTAGACCTCCCTAAGCCTAACTTTCTTCACTATTTAAATGGGCAGATCATTAAGAATACAGGGAAAGGAACTAATATCACAAAGCTCAGGCTAGATCTTATTTCGTTGCTTGTCGCCGAGGATAGATACGATGAGGAGTCAGTTTTGCGACGGCTTCAAGGAGAAGCAAGTGAAGAGCTTTCACTTGAACTGGCCATTGTTTCGTCACGGCTAGGCTTGCATGAAACTTCTCTGGATATTCTTTGTCGCCTCTCAGATTTCTCGACTATGGTCACATACTGCAAAGTAGGAAAACCTATTGTCTCGGATTCAACACCATCTCAAGAGCTTAACCTTGAAGCTCAGAGTGACTTGGCAAAAATTGTATTTACAAAATTTCTTGCGCTATCCGATGCTAGATGCAGACTCTGGTGTACTTGCAAACTGATAGACGAGTTGGGCCATCGGCTCGATGTTTCCTTGCTTCTCACAAAGTTGCCTGAAGATTGGCCAGTAGAGCTCCTGGTGAAAAGATTAGCCCAACACTTTGCATCTGTTGTTCGCGACAAAAATCAGAGCATCACAAATAGATCTCTTTCACGCTCAGAAAGTGTGTTTATAGCAAAACAACTGCGATCAATTAATGAAGTATGAAGTTTTATTTATGTACCAATTATTTACAAACGGAAGTTTCTCCTTTTTCCTTTCTTCTTTCTCCTTTCTCCTTTCTCCTTCTCCATTTCTATAATAGCGATTAAACTTTAGATTGGGACGGCGGCTGCGATAAGGGCCGTTTTTTTAAAGCAGCCTCCAACACCAATAGACGAGACGCTTTCGATAAAGTAGGGTTTGAGTTCAGAGCATTCAATAATGCGATGGTATTGATATTTTGTGGAACCATCGCAGTTACATTATCCTCATTAACTCCAATCACACTTTGACGAATTATAGAACGCAGCTTCGCCGATCGTTGTCGCCTTGTCAAAGATTTGACCTGCTGAACAGCCGTCAAAACTCTGGTATTGAACGTAACAGCAGATTGAGGCACCCCTGAAACCATGCCAGCCGTACTTAGCTCTTCGACTCTTGCAAATCCATTTACTTTCCCATTTACTGCCATCTTGGTCAGTTTGTCCAAAGCTTGATTTGCAGATATGCCTTTTGGTCTGCTGTTTTCTGATCGAGCGGAGACTCGTCGTCTTTTGTTGGATCTCGGATTCTTTCGGTTTCCTATTGAGACCTGTCCCGGCCGTCTTGAATAGCGCTGCTGAATTCTGGGGTTCCCTTCATTCGTGCTAGAGTTTCGCATACCCCGGCCAGAGCTGGATCTCTTGTTTTGGTTAGCATTGTCTCGACGGCGATTACTAGTGGAAATATGGAGATCCAGCTTTTCCTCTGCCTGCTTATTGATTAAATCTAAATCCAAGTCAATATCAGACCACTTGGAAGATTTGGCACTAGGTGATCCAGTAGAAACACTGGTTACTACGTCTCCATCCTTTCGTCTAGGAGGACTGGCTCCGTCTCGAGGTCTTGTCAGGTTCTCAACGCGTCGCTTCCACGGTTCATTTCTTGATTGACCAGAAACATTATCTCCTTTTGTACGATTCGAACTCTGAGATCTATTTTCGACGTTCTTGAGTTTGCTCAGCCTATTTCTGACAACTTCGTCTGGTTTGTTTCTCCCTTTCTCTTCGTACAGCCCTTCGATTCGATTTAAAAACGACAAGACGTTGAAAGCCGCCGGAGCTTTTTTATTTGGCTCTTTAGAGGAATAGAATCTCCTGGCCACTTGTCGGTATGGGCACAATATCCTGCCACCTCGTAGCATTGCAACTGTTTTTTGGGATTCTTTGAAGTGATTAGTATCAGACCAGTGGTACAGTGGGGTTTTCTCTGCCTCGAGTAATTTCAGGACCGAATATTTTTCACCGTACTAACCGCGCATGGAGATATTACTCCACGAAAAAAATCTAGCATCAAAAAACTTGAAGTCCATTATTGTAAGAGAAATGATAGGGAGCTGTAAACAAGTCGCTCGAATTCGCGGTATAAGGACCTTTCATTCGTGTGAGGTGAATCTTTATAAACAGAAGAAGCAGTCGATTTCTCAGGATCCTATAAATCTATTTAAACGTGGGACACCGAAGGCATCGGGCGGATCAACTCAAAATTTCAAGCGGACAGCTGCCCATTCCAAACTAGCAGCCCTAGCTCCTGCTATCCCAGCAGATACTCCTGGTGGGGAAACACTGGTTCTAGATCCCCCTACTCCTGGAGCTCTGGGTAAATATCCTATAAACATTGCCAAATCACTTGCCAAACTTGGCTCATATAAAAGAAACCAAAGAAATGAGCTTTTCAAAGAGCACACAACACTGATTCGAGAGAGCACCTCAGTTCCCATGTATAACATTATAGAAAATGGGACTCAAACCCCTTCTCGCAATAATCGTCACTGTATATTAGGGGATCCAGGTGTCGGCAAGTCGACTCTGCTTGCTCAGGCGCACGCTCTTGCGTTGTCCAAGGGGTATGTAGTTCTTCCTATCCCTTTACCATTTTCTCTTCTTTCGGGTGGTTTGGACGCGGTATTTAATCATCGGACGCGAGTTTTCTCGCAACCAATGTTTGCCAAGCGATGGTTGAGAAGATTAGCAAGATCGAACAGCAAAGTCTTAAGCAAAATGAAGGTAAAATTGGATCATTCAAAGGGTTCTGGTGCGTATCAAGCGCATTCATCTGCAGCTTTGGAAAACTTGCTGTCCTTTGCTAAAGCCGGCATATCTCGAAGAGACGCGTTTGATATTCTCGATGAGTTAATGCAAGAGCTTGCTCATCAGAGTGAAGTGCCAATTCTTTTCACCATGGATGATGTCAATGTACTCAGCACCAAAATCTATGCCGAAAATCGAGATATAGATAACGAGCCTATATATCACGGGCAACTTCAAACGATCAAGTATTTCCTGGATTTCTTGTCTGGACACAGATCCTTTAAGAAAGGCACAATTTTGGCTGCCGTTACGGGAGACCATGCTCTGAACGACACTATCCCGGTGGGTCTGAAATTAAAAGAGCCTGTCGCCTATTCAAAGATTGAAGAGTATGATCCTAAGCTAGCTTCAAAGTTCTCTGGCGTTCTACCGATTCGAGTCGAGAGACTAACTTTGGCAGAGGTCGATACCACTATGAAGTATCTACACGCAGCAAAGGTGGTCCCTGACAGCAGTCAGGGCTTGGTACAAGAAAAATATTTTATATCTGGTAATGGTAACCCGAGAGAGTTACTTAAATCGTGCTTTTCAGTAGCTAATTAGAGGGACTACTATATTATCTGGAGGGGGGTCTCGAGGCTCCCTGCCAGTCTCCGACGCTCTGATATACGCATTTGTACATAAACCTGAATATAATACCTAAGTGAAGAGAAGCTGATTGCATCTCAGAAATGTTAGAATGTCATTGGTGAGGTCGCTTCTCACCATGCGGTACGGCTCCTGACTCTCTCTTCTTCCAGCGCTCTCTCATAATTGGGCATGCGCGTAGTAGTTCTTCCTTGGATACACAATCTTGTATGCTTTCAATTACTTTTTCGACAGTAGATGTATGGTTAGCAGTCTCCTTGTCGTCCCGAAATCTATGATATCTCCATCGATTTCTCTCATCTTTATATGCCTCGACCACTCTGTCGTCCAGTGGCTCTTGCAAATCCTTTAGCTTCGCCCACTCATCGTCGGTAAGATACAGCTCGTCGAAATAGCTATGGCTTTTACCGCCTTGCCACACAAGCAATTTGCATTTAGGCATTTCGTCGTAAATAGGATAGCTCTCCTCTTCATCACGATACATGTGAAATTCAAGAGAAAGAACAAAATCGACTGTGTTCTCTATGGCCGGCTTCCATTTCAGACTTGTTAGTGCTCGTTTCGGTGTGCCTCCTTCCAAGGAGGATTATTTTAAAAATCAGAATGAGGTCAGATATCTCAGGTCTATCTCGAAAGGTGACTAGGGCTGGTTTCGCTTCACGAAAAGCCAAAAGAGAAAGAAAGATTTGTGTACCTACATTTTATCGTCCGTTCCAAACACATATGGACTTTCTCTTGGTGTGAATATCAACCCATCTGATACATGTTTCAGATTTGGGATTATGTCGTTGAATACTTTAGCTAGCCCGTATGACCTCTCCATCTCCTTCCTCTCTACTTTAAAAGGAAACATCTTGCAGTCTTCAGGAAACTTCCTCCACAGCTCCTTGTATGGATCTTCCAACCCTTCTTTCAGATACGCTATCCGCTTGTCAAGAGATCTGCTAACTAAAGCCTTTCCGTCCAGCGCCAGGCAGTCGAATGTTAAATATTTCAATACTTCTGAACCATCGGGGTTCGTGCTGATTATGAGCTCTCCGTCTACCAAGACCCCAACATGAAACTTTGACATGTCTCCTCGCACTGGGAAGTGCAAGTTTGGAATCCAATAGTACTCATTCTTTCGCGTTATGAGGTATACTCTTTCCTCGTCGTTCTCCACCGTTAGATACATCAGGCATCTTATTCCGTCTGACTTTTCACACACAAAATAGCTTGTTAGCCACCACTTTAAGTTAAACAAATCAACACTTACTCTTCTTGAAAAAGGTTCGCCTCAATGTGCTTTCGCGAAAATGAAACTGGCTGAGAGCCTGGGAATGAGAGGTTATTGGGCGGCCTCAACAACAATTGAGCAACATCACGCTGTAATGCCTGCGCCACTTCTGGTGGAGCCAGATAGCCTGGGATCTCTGGTGCCTTTCCCATTTTTATGGGGTAAAACAAGTTTGGGTGCCAACAACAGACTTCGATGAGTCCATTTGGCAAAATCATGTCATATGCAAGATGTCGCCTTAAATGGGTGATGTACGGGTGAACTTCTTCATTAGTGTACGGGTCATTCAATGTTACAGAATGGATCAGTAAGTCGGCAATTCACAGCATAAGGGTTTCAATTTAGGACTGTTCCAAAAGAAGCAGAATCTATTGCCAAATGATCAAAGCCACTATAAAGTCCATAGCCATTGCGAATTGCTGTCGAGGGCTTTATTGGGTAGGCTTGTATGCTATTATATGTATGAATTGGACTGAGCGTAACTAGTGCTCTAATTTACATAGTACGTAACTGAAGGTACGATACGGGTCTAACTATCATGAGAACCTCAGCGAACATTCATCATTATTAAAACATTTAGTCCCGCTTGCATTTATTGGCTTTATTCTGAAAATGTCTTCTATGGGTGATGATGAAGATGAGTTTCTTTATGGGACAGAGGCAAAAAGATTAAAGTCTGAAGAGGAGAAGGAACAAGGTCGGGCTCCGGCTGAGACGAACGAAATGGATCAGGATAGTGAAGCAGGTGGAGCTGACAGCGAAGAAGATGATGATGAGGAAGATGACTCTGATATTGAATTCTTAATTGATACAAAGCCGGGACATCGGGCCGAAGCTCCATCACGTCAGGCACCTTATGTTCAGGCTAAAGAAGCAGATAAAGGAAAAGACGAAACCGCTGGGGAAACTGATTCTACCGCTGCCAAGAGGGATGAGAAGCACGTTGGATTAGATTTGGAGAGTGTAGCAGAACACAATGGCAAACCCATAACGCAAATAAATCTTGAAGAGCTTGAAGATAAGCCATGGAGGAAACCAGGCGCTGATATCACTGACTATTTCAATTATGGGTTTGACGAGTTCACATGGACGGCTTACTGCTCCAAGCAAGACAATCTTCGTGATACCTTCACCCCGCAAAAGCTTATGGGGCAGATGATGGGCATGCCTATGTTTCCTCCTCCTGAAATGATGAATGGCTTTCCGGGCATGCCAGGTATGCCTAATATGCCGAATATGCCAAATATGCCCAATATGCCTAATATGCCTAATATGCCCCCAGGCATGTCTGGGATGCCTCCAATGTTTGGTATGCCAGGATTCCAAAACCAGGAAGCTGGCGGGTTTGGAGGACCGGGCTCTAATAATTCGAACAGAAGGTGAAAGGCTGATTCTTGGGATATACATATATCAAAGCCTTGGAGAATCACTCTGCTCGAGATTGGTCTTCAAATAATGAAAAATCGGTGAGCCAAAATGTTGACTAGCTCTCGTAATGCTGGCCTACGGAGGAAGGGAATTTTTTTCAATGTACATGACATATTTATGAGCGTCGCTACGTATGACTATATATTTAATAAAAGTGATAGCAGCATCATAAGCCTGCAAAGCAGGATCACACTTCACGAGCCCCTGGACCTTGTTACAAGCGCGACGGCGGCTAGCATGCCTGAGACCTCAGGACAAGATCAACCCATGGAACCTGGGTTGGACCTTTAGAACCGACAACCTTGCTTAGAAGCGATATCCAGTTTTTCTTTGCATCCTGGGAATCAGCGTAAAAATCAATGATTTCGCCATTAGCAAATCGCAATCTGAATCCTTCGTCAACAAACATGAACCCCTCTTCCTGTTCAGCAAAAGCAGACTTCCGTCGGTTCTTCCCTGCGCCAACCGTGGGTTGAGTCAAAGAAGTCTTGTCATCTACAACTCGAATAGCCTTGCTGAGATTGATGTTTGCTCTCGGTTTTC
The DNA here is from genome assembly GCA_030579595.1 of Spencermartinsiella europaea. Lineage (NCBI taxonomy): Eukaryota > Fungi > Ascomycota > Dipodascomycetes > Dipodascales > Trichomonascaceae > Spencermartinsiella > Spencermartinsiella europaea. The sequence goes on from JAKTRG010000003.1 coordinate 415,400, forward strand.
GGGTTGTCTCGCTGTGAGCTGTCAGAACGTTATTCGTCAAAGTGAAATATCTCCTTCTCCAGTATTTACAGTCACCTCCAAGTTGAGAAAGGAACCCTTCCATTGAAGAAACTTCTTGATTTTTGGCTTGCTTCAATACTTCTGTTGCTTCTTGGATAGACCTGGGAAGAACTTCACTTGCAGTAGCACGCGGAATAAACATCATCTGTATCTGAAGTCGGCAAATACTGTAAGGTGGTCGTCTAGTTTTCTGCGCAGTTTTTGCCCATTCGTTAAAGCACGAAATTTCAAAAATGGCAGGTTTTCCATAAACTTCCTTTTCGTACTGAGCGAAGTCAACGTAAGCCCTTCCAAAAGAGCCATCATTGGCCACCAGGCTTTCCCATGTATCTGGCTTCTGTACCTCCTTTGTAGAAATATTAATACTATGTGATGACGGTGTCGCATCCCTCTTTCGCGAAGACGAGCTGAACAACTTCGAAAGACCTGTTCGTGACTTATGATCCCGCACATCCCTTTGTGGCGCTGGAACTGGTTTGCGCACTACTGCAGCTTGTTTTACCCACTTGGTTTTCAAAGTCAGAATAAATTCCAACTGCTCGTCCACAGAAAGCTCAAACTCTTCGTCCAAAGCTGAGGATTTATGTAATGCCAGCATATTGGTAGTAATGCAATGTACCCCATTATCCAGCGTGATGCTGTACTTAGCCGCTTTTTCGGCAATGCTGGGAAGTGAAACATCCTTGACGGAAAGGACTTTTAAGAACAGCCTTCCTCTTTCCTCACTCGCCATTTCATTTTCCTTTGCGCTTTCTTCGGGTATGGCAGGGGAGTCAAGAGTGCGAGTCGGCAAAGGCTCGATACGCCTGACTGGCCCACTTATCTTTCTCTGGGCCCCAGATATTCGGCGCTCACTTGCGTGCACCACCTCTCTATTCTCACGAAGTACATATCCACGCTCGTTAGTTTCATTTCACAAATTAGGATGGTTTTGGCTCTTTTCTTAATAGGACTTACTTTCTGGACCTGAATCAACTTGTCGAACTGTTCGTCAATATCTCCAAAAATCGAGTCTCCATCTGTGGAAATATCGTCGTCCAGCAAATGAATCACAGGGACCGGTTGTTTGTTGATCTCCTTCAAAATATGTTGATCGCCTTCCTCGGTTTTATCCCTAAGAGACTTGGTTCTAGAGATTCGCCCAACATCATCGGGTGTCAAGCTGGGCCTAGATTTGGTTCCTGAGCTTGATCGCATGGTTGCTCTTCCTTCGTTGCCCATTGGTGAAAGCATCCCATACTTAGTATTCCTAGGAGACTCTTTGGGACCGTCTATATATTCGTCTGAAAGAGGAGCAGATGGCTCCTGCTCGAGAGGAATCTCTCTCTCAAGCATGTTAGGAAACTCGGCAGTAAATTCTTTGCCGACGGAAGGCATGTCCAAAAGATTTCCAGCTTCAATGTTTAATCCATTGCCGATCATAGGGCTCCATAAACCAGTAAAAGTCTCTTCTTCCTGTTTGACTGGACTGTACGTAGCCATGTCCGGAGTTTCTTCCTGTTCTTGGTTGGCTACTAGACTCGGTACAGGCGATGCTTCAGGCTCCTGCTTAATCACCGGCTCGGGTTCGGCGAGCATTGGCTGTGACTCCATGGGAGTGGGAGGGTTTTCAAGGGGTTCCTGCTTTATGGGAATTTCCTTGTCCACTAAAGATGGGGAAACCCCTTCTTTTGCAAGAGGGAGCGCTGGCAGGTCTGCCACTGTGGAATCGTTTGACGCGACAGGCACGGTAGCTATTTGTTGGGCTGAAATATTCTTGACAGCAACGTCCATATCAACATCACCAAATCCGTCTGGAATATTCAGTGCAGCCACCTGGCTGGAAGAAGAGGTATCAAACATCGGAGAAAATCCACTTATTGGAGGCAGGGTGCCAATGTCGGGGGGCTCACCAGATGATGGCAGTGGTTTTTGAAATATTTCGTTGTCACTATTGGTGGATGCTGACGATTCCAGCCGAGTTTCGCTAACGGACCGAGTAGTATCGTCGCCCTCCATTCCAGAATCTGGCGGCAATGACGAAGACTTGTGGGTATTGATAAGTGCGACTATCGGAGCTTCTACGGATACTCCCGGCTCGACCTTTATGGGAACATCGTCAACAGGTGTGGTATCAGTCTCCTCAGAAATAGAACCGACAGCTGCCTTCGATCCCTGTTCGAGCACCTGTACTAGAGATCGTCTTCGTTGGGACATGGTTCGTTGCACTTGAGCAGACGATGGCTCTACTGCATAAGGTCTCTTCTCATGATGCGTTGTAGATATTTTTCTCTGTGACTCCAGCAGCGACTCCTTACGAGCCAGAGATTGTGGCGCAGATAAAAATGGCATATCACCATCCACAGAGGAGCCATCATCAGAGTATACACTGCTGCCCGGGGATGGGGGAGGATATGCCAGAGCCTCTTCGACGCGGTGAGAAACACTTACTTGCGCAGTAGACAAGTTCGAATTGATATTTTCAACGGGTAGTTGGAGACTGTCCATGCTGAGGCTTTCAGAAAATGAGCTATCGGCCTGCGACACGTCAGATTCATAGTCAGACACCTTTGGTTGCTGAGAAGCCCCGGGAAGCTGAGGTAATGGACGACGGTATCTGGCGGCGGGCTCGATTACTGGCACCCCATTAGAGTCGCTGTCGTTTTCTTCCTCATCTTCATCCTCCACTCCTCTCCTTTCTTCTTCTTCTTCTTCTTCTTCTTCTTCTTCCTCTTCATCTTCATCTTCATCATACTCCTCGTCATTAGCATTTTCCAGATTAGGGGACTCTGAGCTGATATCAGGCGTGACGGACTCGTATTGAATGACTTGGGCAGTATTGTCAAAAGTGACCACCTTTTTAAGCTTTGAAAGACCATTGGGAGTGCCGCCATCCGCACCGTATGATCGGGGGCCATGTAATCGACCAAAGGAGCCCTGCCGTGAGAGCGATGATTTTTTAGTCAAATGAGCTTGTTGAGGAGAAGGCGGCTGTCTACTGTTGTCCTCCTGTGCAGATAATGAAGAGGGTTGCAAAGACGGAAGAAGCTGTTCAGACGCCAGGGGAGTAGCTTTTTCTGGTTCTGGTGGAACAGCTGCATCCGACAATTTCTGAGCCAAGTCTTCTTTGCTGAACTTTGGGGTTGGGATTTTCAACTCTGACAGTCCCGCGATATAGGACGTCGGTCTGTTTCCTCTTTCTCCGAGATTCCCCAGTCGCGGAGAGTCAGCACCTCGGGGAGAACCTCTAGGCGAATTCTGAAGAGACGAATTGTTTCTGTATCGTGCAGAGCCGATAGAAGGAGACATGTTGGGGCTTTGGTCAGGCGCCGGTGGGCTGTAGGCGGAGTCGTTCTGCTTCTCCAGGTCGCTCCAGAACGACCTGAGGTTTCTCGTCTTGTTGCCAATGGCCTCTCCAGCCTGCTTACTCCGACTGTAATCATAGCTGAGTGGACGATTGCCGCTGCGAGATGGCGAACCACCAGACGTCTTGGTGATCTGAAGTGGTTTCACTTCAGGTTCCGACATGTCTGGTTTTATACGTTGGGTAGGGAATAGCTTTCTGCGACAGTTTTTTCAATCTTCCTTTCCCCGTAAATTTCGTAATGAAAGGATAGTTTCCCTTGTCGACAGACACGCAATTAATTAATAGCAGTAACCAAGAAACGCCTCAGATTTTGCCTTGTTTTCAAATATGACTCTAGTGGAAATTCTGAAACAAGCTTTTGAAAACACGGCAAAAGGGGCGGAAGAGAAAAAGACGGGTAGCAAAGAGCTAAGTTTAACCAAATTAAAGTAAAACCGTAATGGACGCAAATATCGGTAAGGATATTATCGATACGCCGGTTAAAGCAAAATAAACGATAACGTATCACTGTTTCCGTGCTGTTTCCTGCTAGATTTGGAGTATTGATGCTGGAAACTCAAGAGCTTCCTTTTAGAGTGTTTGTGTTTTCTTATGAGGGGGTTGAGAACTCTGCATGATATTGTTTATGTGTTGTTTTTTTTGTGAGCAGTCGTGTGTGGGATATGACGCGCGCGCTCTCGTTCATCAAAAACGCGTTTACAGCCGCACCACGCGTAGTGTGAGTTCTATACTATGGGGATAAATGTATGCTCTTGGCCCAGTCCACAATCTCGTTTTTGGTCTGTGGACTACCTATGGTTAGCATCAGCTCACGCAGTCTGTCTTTGATCTGCCTGACAGGGTGTATCCTACGTGTTTTCCGTCACTTGAGCTGTCTGGTGCTGCAGGTACGTGGTTTTTCGGGTGGGTTGTACGACCATCACTCTATAACTTAACTAGTTATACTGTGATAGACAGCATGGTGTAAGGGCCAGTTAAACGCATGTGGAATTTGTATTTCACGCAGATTAATGCCTATGTTGAGAATTTGAAAGATTTTTCCTTTCATGCAGCTGCAATCTAACTTAAATCAACGTTGAGAGTAAAGAATGTGGTATTCATGTTATTTTGACCGAGTTCTTGCTGTGAGCAAGGTTGATCTGACCCAAGCTCTTCGATAATAACTTTAAAGGAGAGCTGTTGACAGTTTCTCGACATTGCAATGTGGCATTTGTGTGTTATATTGTCATTCACTCAATCTCACTATGCATGTATTCACGTTAAATAATAAAAAATCAAAATTTGAATATGAATAACTCAATTGATGTGTCAATGTTGTCTCGAGCCGTTACGTATACGAATGCTATATTTCTTGCATATTGCCAGATTTTCACGATGAATAGAACTCTACAAACATCAAATTGCCAATCACAGAAGCACTCTAACACGCAGCTGGTATATATAAAGCATAAATAGCGAAGTTAATCCAATGGAGGAGACCGAAAAGGCTTCCGGAACCTATCACTAATCTGAAGGACAGACAACAGAGTCGTATGGGCTAGGGCTACAATGTACCTATATAATTACTGGGTAAAATAAGTCCAATTGATTCAAGTGAGCCAATTCTCATTGATTCTCAATGTAGTAGTCACCGTACGGGCCACTGCCTGGCTGGCGACAGTTCTGCCATACGGGGATAGCACGTATTAATTAGCTGCGCAGATGTGTCCCCACCCCTCAGTTGAATCAACAGCCAACGCAATAGACATAAGCTCTGGCAATTTTAGTATGAGCGGGAATAGTGATGGCAACTGGATATCCTGCATAATCTGGATCATCGCTGGGCATCATGACACATTTTCCACTTTGAGTTTCGTCCCCGTTCATCAGCCGGAGTGTTTCAAGGCTTCCATCAACTAACTGCTTTTCTTCAACATTTAAAATACCGCATACCTGGCCCTGGCATTTGAACGTAACTTGATACCCGGCACCAACCAACAAGAACTGATCGCTTCTCTCTTGAATTATTAAACCATAGCCAATGTCTGGTTTGCCAAAAACCTTAGAGCGTTCGATAGTTAGATTGTATTTGCCAAAGGTGTGCTCCATCCGATCTGTGGTGTCCTCGACATATTCATCAAAGAAAAACCCGGTGATTGAATCAGGGGTTTTTTGTGCTTTTAAAATATAGGGCCCAACCGATTCCATGAGGCGCCAGTGGTCTGCATAAGGACTTTCCATACTGTCTATTCCAAATGGACAGGCGCCAATTGCACCGAAATGACCAATTGCTCTCCACATTCTCCTGGCCCCGGCCTCATCTCTACGCTGCTCGGGAATGAAAAGCGGCTGGTCCTTATGGGAATACCATTCACACCGCTCTTCGTAATCGTTGAGATATATATCAGGAGCGATAAAGTCTAGACTCGGGGAAACCAGTCTCCAGATATCTAGTACATTTGCGACGGCCCCTCCACTCGGATACTCGCCGGGAGAAGCACCTCCACTAGCAGAACCAGCAGGACCAGATGCATTTTGCCATACATTGGTAAACACCGGCAAGTTATTGACCTCTTTCCCTTTCTCGACTATGGATCCTACGTATTGTGCAAAATGATAGGCCATGAATATCTCTTCTCCCCGAGGAGTATTGCCAAATACCTGTGCCCAGGTTAAATGTTCCTTCAAATCGGCTCCTCGAAGGTTCCGTTTCAGAGTCCAATGGAGATTTTCGTATGAGCGGTCTAAGAAGCTCAACAAAGACTTTGGCACTTTCCCATTTTCATACTCGTTCAAAGCAGCACCAGACCGGTCCATTGAATCACCAAGGATTCCTACTTCATTTTCACATTGGACCATTATGACAGTGTGGTCGGGATCAGTTTCATTCAAATGCTTCATCAGTTTTGTGAAAGCTTTGATGTCTGCATTTTCTATATCACTCTTAAAAAGAGACATTACCTCTATTGTTTTGAGAGACGAGCCTTCACTGGTTCTGATCTGAACTCGAGGGAATCTATTCAAGTTCATCTTCACCCAGGATGGAGCATAAGAACTCATTCCATTTTTGAAAGCCCCAAACCACAAAACAATTAGTTTGAGCCCAATGCTTCTGGCATCCTTAATACACTGATCAAGTTGGGAAAAATCAAAGTGTCCTTCTTCCGGTTCAACTTGTTGCCAGGTGACAGCACCCAAAACTGTGTTCATATGGAACGACTTTAGTTTCGGCCAGATTGACTTCATGAACGCTGCAGAGCTCATAGAAGAGTTTTGGAGCTCTCCACCACGAATGAGAAACGGGTTTCCATCGACGTACAGCTGCCTATTTTTAATATATGGAGCGACCATGGTTTGAATTAAAAAGTAATGCGGTTGGTCAGATAGAAGATGAGATGAGTATGGGGGATTCAATAGTAAGACCACTATTCGCAAGATCTCAAATTCTTTTCTATTATTTAACCACCACAAATCTCTGACCTTCGGACTACGCCAAAACGCAGGGGCCAAGGAAATATCGGAAATATAACTTATATGGGGGAAAGATGGTAAGTGTGGGGCCCGATGATAGACATGGGCTATCGACAGAGCGCCAAAAGATAAGAATCAGTCCAAGGTCCACCAAACGACAGAACAAGGTGAGAGCGTTTAGCTTCATATTGAATGTTGGGGTCAAACACAGACAGCAATTGAGCCATAGAATGTTTGGAATCAAGCAGGCTGCTGGCTATACTTGTGAGGCTTTGATCCGATAATACAGGATTAACTATTGTGTAGAGAAGCATAATGAAGCGTAATCAAGTGCATATCCTCATATATGGATGTCAGAAAAGCTTCATCTGCTTCTTCCGCTTGTTTGTCAGCGCACCCAATACAGGTCACAATGTTACCGTGAGTCTACATTAACAATTATCAAACAAACTGCCATGCCTCTTTTTGAGCGTCCTTTTTGGTTAGCTGATAGGATTTTACAATTTCCTATAGCTGTATAACTCTTTTCTGCCCGTAGTTTCCTGAGTTAACGCTCTGTACAGCTGAGCAGTAAATTAAAGGTATTGATTGATCGATATACATTTGAATTATACCCGTCATCTGCTTCGTAGAAAGTGTTCTCCACGTGTGTAAAGAACGCTTATTTCTATTGCTTATTGAACCTCACTATTAAGTGGAGGAGGGGGTAGACTAAATCTGCGACTCTCCTTCCGCCTTAAGTAAATCCACGCCGCACGATTGCCTATAGACAGTGTAGTTAGTTAAACCAGGAGAAGTTATTCAACAAGCCATAAGACAGATCACGCATGAAAATTGCTCTTCGAATGATCTGATCAGTGGCTTGAGAAGTGAATCGATCAGTGGTGTTTTCAATTGTCCAATTGCCTCGCGAGTTACGTTTCCCGACTGGCATTTGACTTGCGAAATCCAAGAAGCCGGCATATCGGTGCAGCGTGGTGGTATGCGGCTTCAATCTAACAAAAGTCCGTCCAGTTCTATTACCTTCACTTTGACTTGAATTGGCTACGAACGATAGCTACCGGATAACTTCGAGCATAACGCGGCCAAAAGTTCTTTTGCCCTGTTGTTGTGGACGTAATTGTACTACGCGGGGGACGTGATATCTTTGGTAACTGTTAGTGGTGGCTCACAATCACTCAAGTGGCTCTTAACTACACTCTCACCCAACCCATTACTAAACTTTACTTCCAGGATTTCAAATTAACGTTCAACGGCTTCCCGTATTTATAATACCGTGAAGTAAAGGAAAATAAGATTCCTACCACCTTCTCCAGTTCCTACCCATATTGGGTAAACTCACAAAGGCTAAATTTGTGTTAATTCATCGTCGAAAAGCCATGAAATCGAAAAGATCCTTTGATGGTAAGAAGCGAAGGGTTCCTGAAAGATCACGTTAAGAGAGGATCACATACTAACTAGGATGTAATAACTGTAAAGATGCGAGGATTAAATGCGATAGAGTCAGGCCGAGCTGTACATTTTGCCAACGAAAGAGCTTCAACTGCGATTATTCGCTACGTTTAAAGTGGGTACCCGATATAACTGATTCATCCACTTCACAGTATCGCGCGCCTCGTTTGAAGAGAACGTTTCGTAAAAAGAACCAGGCAGAGACGAATGCTTCTACAAGTGGAAAGGTGGAAAGTGAGAATGGGTCCACCGTGCAAACACATGGCAATGACGACGATGAGGGTTCTTCGGCTCTTTCGGTCTCCGCAACAGCCTCCTCGGTGAACACAATTTCCTTCCCCTCCCCGCCTCGTTCTACACGCATTGCTCATTTGGCCTCACCACCCATTTCCGAAGCCTCGCGCTCTCAATCGCAAGAAACTGAAGACTCGTCAGAGTCCAGCATGCTTGTGGTCCCTTTGCAACTCCAGTCTGACGACTCACCAATCGAAGGCGATGGCATCATCGATCATCGCTTTGACCTTCAGTCATCCGATTTCTATGAAGGACAGTTAATCGAGGTACAGAATGACCAATTAGAGTCATTCCAGCCTCGTCAAGTGAGCACAAAAGGATGGCACAACCCTTACGCCAGGGTTCGAACGCAGTTTAATCAAAAGGGTTATTCTTACTATCTGGAACTTTCCAGTAATCCAGGTACGTCCCGCATTTTAGACCACTTTTGGGAGACTGCTCTTCCCCAGTACTACCCCGGCATGGTAGCTGCCCAGGGTGTTCTTGTCAATACTGTTATTCCTGCATACTTGAAAAATCGATCAAATCTTAACGCTGTAATAGCGCTGTGCGCATTCCAGCTGAGCGTGGTGGATGACTCGTTTAGTGCAATTGCTGTCAAGCATAAAATTGACTCCAACCTCTACCTCCGGGATATGCTGTCTAACGGGTTTGATATAACCCGGATGGATTTCCTAGGCGCTCTTATCGTTCAGCTGGCCCTACAGTCGGTAGATTGTAGGTCCAGTGAATGGAAGGTACACATGGACCTGGCTAGATGGTTTATTGAACCTCTTTTACTTTCGCCTACCAGCACGTACGTACAGATGTTTTATGGGGCCCGGATGGCAAGGTATGATACCTTTAGCTGCATATCTATGGGCAAGCAACCTGTTCTGCGTCTGGAGTTATTCGAAAATGAACAATTCAACGATCAGCTTTCTCATTTTTGGGGATGTCCTGCAGTCTTACCGGTGCTTTGTGCTGAGTTGTCATTTTTTGCTTCTTACCTATATACGCAGGAACAGATAACGCCTAGCGATCTTGCTCGGATGGACAGCTTTGCTCAGACTCTATCGAGTTGTCTCCCTTTGAAGTACACCGATAGTGCTGATGTTGATGAGCTGGTTGCGTCGATATGGAGGATCTCGACAGTTCTATATTATGGTCTTGTGTCGTCTACATACTTCAATTTTGGAAGCGTCGAATCCATGGTTACCGCTATGCGAATGGCGATGCATACCCTGCGAGTGTTCCCGAGGCGACACACACGGAGCTATGCTCTATGTACTCCATTATTTATTGTGGGTATGGTTGCCCAAGATCCCCAAGATCAACGATTCATTAAAGATGTTTTGCTAGATATTTATTACCATCAAAAGCAGCCGATGTTCGGTGTCACGCTTGAATACTGTGAAGTTATTTGGGATTTTCGACAAAGAAACAATGGAATTTTTACTCATAAGAACCTTATCGACTTGCGGGATTCCCAGAATTGGGTATCATTAATTATATGATGGTTGGGAAATCTGAGTTAAGAAGGAAATTTTATGGTATTGAGATCTTTCACAAACAGAGATCCCCGAGAAACAAACTCTTCATGAATAAAAAAGAACAGGGGATGAGTTCGTGTTATAACTAATTGCCGATAATTGCAGAGTTTTCAAGAAGATGATTTGAATAAGACCATAGTAACTAATTCATGATCCGAGAGTTATATTATGAAAAAGTGAAAAATGGTGTATTTTCAGAAAGGCAATCAAGGGTATTCCGAAGAAGGAACGAGCGAACCAAAAGTGGAAGTTTCTAAGAGTTGAGAAACTTTCCAATCGATGAAAAGCTAAGAAAAACCCAATTGAAAGTATAAAGAAAGGCGTTATATAATTTATTTATTACTAGATGGACTAGGTGAGGGGACTATTTCCGAAGTAAACCTGTCTTTCCCATAGTAATGTCCCTCTTTCGTATCCTAAGTCTCTTTAATGTTGTCCTGGCCAACACTCCATCTGGTGGATACGCCCCGGGTTCAATTGAATGTCCTTCAGCATCGAGTCCACTTGTGAGGCCTGCAAATTATCTTGACCCGAGGGAGGTAGGATTCATCGCGAACAGGCACGCAGAAATTCGACCTCACTTACGAGACTTCTTAGAAAGAGCACACGTAGACTTTGACATTGACCACATGGTCAATGCTAATATCTCAATTGGACACGCCTTTTCGGGAGGAGGATATCGTGCCATGTTGGTCGGTGCAGGGATTATGGCCGCGATAGATAGTCGCACTGAGGGGTCCACCGAGTATGGTCATATAGGGGGCCTACTGCAGGCATCTTCATACGTTTCTGCTCTATCGGGCGGAGGATGGTTATTGGGGTCAATGTATTTCAACGAATTTGCATCAGTAGAGCAGCTGTTAAATCGCCCCGAGATTTGGAACTTCCAAAACACAATTCTTAATGAGCACGGTCTCAACGCAGAGCTGAATTTACAGGATTACCTGGACATAGCGGGCGATTTGCAGGACAAACTATCTTCCGGCTATCAAATATCAATTACAGACCTTTGGGGCCGTTTACTAGCAAGGCAAATGATCGAGGAGGATCAGGGGGGAAGATCACTCCAATGGAGCGACCTTGAAACCAAGCCGTGGTTTCAATCATCTTCATGCCCATATCCCATTCTCACAGCCAATAGCCGAATGCCATTGAGCGCCCAGATTCGATCAAAATCAGCTGCAAGTTTTGAAATCACTCCATTCGAATTGGGCTCGTGGGACCCAGCTATTTATGCTTTCACCTCACTCAGATATCTAGGAACAAAAATAATCGACGGCCAACCACAGGGACAATGTATGACCGGATTAGACAATGTCGGATATATAATGGGTACGTCTAGCTCGGTTTTTGATGCAGCATTACACCGAGTGATCCACTCTGTACCTGGTCTGTCCGGAAGCTTTCTTGGGCGCATATTTGACCGGCTTGTTGGTGGTACAACGCTTGACGTAGCCATTTATGATCCAAACCCATTTTATGAGTACGAAAACCCATTTCCACTTCAAAACGATGCAATCACATCTGGGGAATCACTGTACCTTGTGGATGGCGGCGAAGGGTATCAGAATATTCCACTGCAGCCACTTATCCACCGCGATAGAAGGGTAGATGTCATTTTCGCATACGATGCTGGTGACGACACCCGGCATCATTGGCCTAATGGGACGTCGCTGCAGTTGACATATTTTCGACAGTTCAGGATCCAAGAAAATTTCAACTATCCAGACTCATTTCCCCCCGTGCCTGACTCGGCCACATTCATAAACCTCGGATTGACAAACCGGCCGGTATTTTTTGGCTGCTATCCAGCCCGTGACACATACGAGTCAGCTTTAGTGGTGTACATGGCCAATCACCCATACTCGTCGCTGTCCAATACTTCGACATTTCAGCTATCCTACAGCCGACCAAAGGTCCTTGATATGATCAATAATGGCTACAATCTGATGACGCAGATGAATGGAACCTTGGATAAGGACTGGCAGACTTGCATTGCTTGTGCAGTAGTCCTTCGAGAAGTACAAAGACAAGGTATGTCTTTATCTCCAGAGTGTCAACGGTGTATGGATAAATATTGCTGGAATGGAGCTACAGATACACAGAAAAATCCATTTGACTCTCCAAATTATACGCCTGTGATAATGGAACAAAACGGCCAATACGGGCCTACTCCTTTAGAACCAGAACTCCCTCATGAAGACGAGCAACCTTCCGAGCCAGAGCCTTCAGCCTCTCAGGATTCTGAGGGTGCTTCTTAAGTTTAGGTTGCAGAATCCCCAACAATTCCTTGGCAGTTATTGGCTTGGCAGAGATGACAGACCGGACGTCCTCTTCAGTAAGCAAATCCTCTTCCAGAGGAGGACCAGACCGCGGATCTGGTGACCAAGACTTGCTCTTTGATCTCTCTCTGACTTTCGACTTTTTGATCGTCGTACTATCGGAATCGTCGTCACGCTTCCGCTTCGCAGACGGGTTCCACACATCCTTTGGAAACCGGCCTAAAACCTGTGGAGGAAGCTGCAGAATGACCATTCCTGGAGCCAGATCGGTATATTCCTTCTTGACTATTCTAATTATAGGAGCCACAATGGGGGGAACTCCGGGTTCCTGCTTAATAACGGGCGGCGGCGGGGACTTTTTGGTCTCCTCCTCCTTGATTGCTACATCCTCCATATCTTCATCGCTGTCCTTCTCCGATACATAAGGGTTTTCTTCGTCATCACTTTCGTAAAAGGCATTCTTTTCTAGAGACCGCAGGTATTTGCGTAGCTTTCGGCCCTCGCGGCCTATCTTGGGTTCGTCATCTGCTTCATCTTCGTCGGCTACGTCTTCCGACTGACCTAGATATGATGCATTACGGAGCTCCTTCTTAACCTTTTCTTCTACTTGCTTGACTTCTTCCTCGTTGCCGTCCATGATAGGAGCCTCTTCGTCGTCGGCAAACTCTTCATCGTAGTCTATCTCCTCGTCATCGTTGCCTCCACCCCGTCTTCTAGTGGGAGCAGCGCCATCCACAGTTTTGAATCGTCGTCGCTGGTTGAGGGGTGTACCCGATTGCTGTTGATCCTCAGAAATATGCTTCATGATCCAGCGCGGCACGTTACTTTTCTTCTCCATTCGCTGCTCGGCTTCTTCCAGGGACAAAGTCGCATACTTATTTCGAGGCGTCATTTTGTAGAACTTCTCGGCCGGCACCATCTTGAATCCATTGCCGTCAAACAGAAAGAGTGCATAGGTATCCGACTGTGCAGCCTCGTAGCCACCCACCCAAGTATTTTTGCCGTCAAAATCCTCCATGACCCACGGGTAGTACTCTTCGTATCTCAGTTTCCGAGTGGCATCGTTCCCAGATAGTACCTGCCTCGTTTTCTTCTGGAACGGTTGGTTGGTACGTCGAGCTCCTCCGTCTGGAGCCACAATTGACAAATCAGCGGTTGGCTTTTTTGTCGGATTTTCAGTGCTAGCGCCAGAACCAGCATCTTCCTGAGCTGCGGCAACAGCAGCATTCTCCTGATCTTTCCTGCGCTGCTCCATCTCGCTCATAGTGAGCTGGAACTGCAGATTTCTGGGATCCTTACGATGGAATCGGATTGGAGCTGTGAAATCCTGGACAGGATTGACTTTGCTCCGAGAATGAAACCGGAGAATGTGATGGCGCACGTCTTTGACTTCATCTATTGTACAAGCCTTGAGAGCATAGTCACGATATGTACCACCATCAGAAGACTGCGATGAACTTGCACTCGAACCCGCACTGTCGCTAGAAGGCAAGCTTGCTGTTGCTGAAGTTGTTGCCTGCGAAGATGAACCTCCGTTCGGCACAGAAGCCGTGAAACTTGGAGGTCGCACGCCCCCCGGACCTGCCGTTCCCGGCTCCCGTTTAATCGTGGGCTGATTTCTTCGCAACGGGGACACGTTGGGCTTACTGGGTCTCATCAGCGGTCCCGACATGTTTGGTGAAGCAAAGTAAGTTGGCGGATGATGGCTGAGAGGAAATTAATAATGACCAAGGCGGGATTCGAATGGGATAGGGTATGAAAGAGATGTATGTGTGGGGGAAGGAAATAATGCTGGGGATTTATTCACATAAGCGAGAACAAAATTCAGAGTCCAGGAATATATATACATATATTATTGACATAACCTGTTGTCATGGTAGATTACACAAATGAGAACATTGCCAAGGTCAACCGAGGGTGGAAGATCGTAGTAGCAGTTGCGTTGTTCACTGTAGTAACTTCGAAAGTGTATGTATTGCAGCTACATAACATGTAGATTATCATTCCAGCTTTGCTGACCAGTATCATGAACCGGCAAAAGTTAAAGGACTATGAAAGTGGGAAGATCAACCTTCCTGCTGGAGCATATACTGGCGAGTCGACAGTCCAGCGCAAGAGCCCATACCAAGGCGGAGGTACTGCTTATGTGGTAAGTAGAGCAAGGTTATCTATCGAAAATCGATTGGATCTAACGAGACCCGACAAGGGGGAGATCGCTTAAGCTGAAAAGATGACGTCGTTGCTCGCCTCCGGCGGGCCCCTCTCTGGGATGGTCTTAGCCGGAGTCAAACTCACGACCGCTGGCTTCTCTTTGTAAATAGCATATGAACATATTATTGGTGAAAAAACTACCTGTAAATTTGAGATCTTTAGAAACAAAAAAAAAACATGAACTCATACATAAAGGTCAAACTCCACAATGTATTTAAGACTGCGGTTGAGGCTTAATCAATTTGGCAAACAGTCCCCTGGCCTTCTTCGTAGATTTTTCTCCAACTTTGCCTAGAGCTTCTTTAGCCATATGGCCCGTAGGCCGTATGAATGCAGGTGTCATGGCTTTCGAGGGGGTAGAAAGCCGTGTTTCATTCTCAGAAGGAGGAGGAGGCAGACCAGTGTAATAAATACCAGGACCTTTGGTGTCAGCAGAAACTACAGCAAGCCAGCTTGTTAGCCCGGTGTTATACGAAGCTTCCTTTTCACGGGCCGCTTCGAAGAGGGCTCGTCGCTCTTCGGAACGTCCCTTTGATAAAGCACCCGTGAAATCAAACTGGGGGGCCCGATTCAGGGTTGCCCCAATAGATTTACTTGTACCTGACTTGGGTGTCAAGGTACTCGTGCTGGTGACATTGGTATTGGAGGATACGGAGCTGTTTGTAGTGATTTTCTTCAAAGGAGGACCAGTCTTGGCATCGTGGCCATCGCCACCAGAAGCACTGGTATCCGTATCCGAAGGAATCATCGGCCGATAGTCATGGCCAAGAGAAGCGGCTGCGACACCAGAACCCGCTGCTACCGCTGCTCCTGCTCCCAGTCCGGCTAAGCCCACGGCTACCGCTGAGCTGTCATCCTTAGAGACGACAGAACTTGATCGTGACGAAGAGGATACATGGCTCCCACTGCTGCGGTTGTCAAGTGGGTTCGATGATGATCTCTTATTCTCCTCAGTGAAATCTGAATCAAAGCCCTTGAAACCACTCTCTTGATCGTCGTCGTCATCATCATCAGAGACGTCGATATTAATCACCTCGGGTTCAGAACGTAACTCTGCGTTCTGATATTCATTACCAGCGCCACCAGGGTCTGCTGCCGCGCTTTCGGAGCCTCTACTGCCTACACTGCTCTTAGACTTTGTCGTAGTCAGTGGTTCCACAGCAGCTCCAAGGGAATCGTAGTCATATGTGCTGGTAGGGCGATTCAAGAAGTTCGAGCTATTTTGATACAGAGCCGCTATCTCTGGGTCTGGGTCTGCCGGCGAAGGTGGCTCTTGGTAAGCAGCGGCTCCACCTATGCTGCCGAGAATGTCTCGCTCGAGCTTCTCTTGCTTGCCATCCTGGGTTTGTGAATTTGACGACTGTTGTTGGACATAGTCTTCGCTGGAAGTTTCGTCAAAATCACGATCAGATCCATACTCAGCCGGGCTCGATCCCGATGGTTGAGTAATAGCTTTCTCTTCATTCTTTTCATCAGCTTTTTCCTCCAGTGGACGCCATCTCCCAGCTGGTGGAGGATCACGAGAAGGAGTTTCTGTGTTGAAAGAATGGCTAAGAGGCTCTGGTGCCGCAAAATCCGATTCTAGTCCATCTGCCGTTCCTCCCTCTTCCCCATGCGTTGTTAGCGTACCCTGATCGTCATAATCGATTGATTCGCTGATGGGCATTTCAATAACGGGGTGAGACTGCAAGCTCGTGGGCCGATGGCTATCAAACGATGCCATGGAACCTCGTACATCGCTATCTATAGAAGGACGACCCGTAGATATTGAGCCAGTAGAGTCTGTCTCATCATTATAAGAGTCAGTGCGGATTATTGGTGGTGCAGGCAGAGAGTGCTCAACCGTACCATGTTGTTGTGATAAATCTGTTGGTACAGAACCATCAGTGGTTTTCTGTTCCTCCCTGCTGGCTTCCTGATCTTCGTCTTCATAGTAATTGTATATATCATCAGGGTACTCCTCATCAGTAGCAGTTGAGACTTTACTAGCAGGAACCGACCCAGACGCTGGGATGTCAATTGGTGCAAGAAATTGTTGAGCGCCTGAAAGATGTTGCTCAGAAGGCTGTTCGTAAATCTCATTTCTTATACCAGCATCGTTTTCTTGAGGTAGAATACTGGTTCCTCCTTCAGCAGAAACATCTGACGTTTCTGGAGGAAATTGTAACGTTGGCGTTGGCACTTGTGTATTTGCAGTTTCTTCTTGGACAGGTAAAGAATGAGGCTCAGTTATCTTAATAGGAGGAACGTCAACACCTGGCACAGAAGACTCTTCTTCCGCCGCAGTGCTACTGAACTGGTCATGAGTTGTAGGTGTACTTTCTGGTGCATTTTCTTGGGCCCTTTGAAGCTCACTTTCAGGCGCAATTTCAGGCGCACTTTCAGGCGCACTTTCAGGCACACTTTCAGGCATACGTTCAGGCACACTTTCAGGCACACGTTCAGACACACTTTCCGGCTCGTCATACCCGTCTCCGTCCATTGATGCATCCCCCTCTCCCTCTCTCAGAGCGTACTTCACCACGCCTGACTCGACAAATTTCTCAGACGCATTCGACTTTGACTTCTGTAGTGATCCACCGGTTCCCAGCTGAAGAGGGCCACTCTCAACAGACTCAGGCTGCGTGAATTCGGTTGGCAGTTCGGGCATGGGTGGTACTGCGGGGGTGGCATCTTCATCAGAGTAGCCATCGCCATATTCATCTCCCCTTTGTTAGTGACAGAAAAATAAAGACTCACACAATGCTTTTCCGCGTGGGTCGGCTCTGAAACACTTACCAATCATCCCCATCATATGAGGGGTTGGATGCTTGCACCCAACGTTGGGACTTCATTCGCCCGACTCCCGGAGTGTAGCTTTGATTAGGATTCAGACTGGTTAAAAACGGACTGAGTGAGAATATTGCTTCGTTTACATACTGGTTCGGATCTGACATATTTGGATTGTGACTCCGAATAAGTTATGACTTTAAGTGGAATTGTTCAGTATTGCGGAAGGTATATATATATATATTTAGGTGTGGGTATAATTGCACGCACGGCTGTGCCACTGCACGGCTGATTGCTTGAACTTCAAGTGTTTCAGAATTCCATGACAACGAGTGCTTCGCACAAGCGTGTCCTGGGAAACTGCAATCGTAAATATAATATGATTCTAATATGTACAATATGGGCATTATATATAAATAATACTTAGGGACGACTAAAACCTGCTGTGTAATGGCTACGCCTGCCTCGCAGGGTTCTCAACCGTGGACTTGAAGTAGTCGTCAAAAACAGGAAAAGCCTTACCTGCTTTTATAAGTGCGTTTGTAAGTCTGGTCGTTACTAACACTTCAGTATTGTGCGGTCAGTGATCGGCTGAACTATTCGTTCGCACAGTCACACACTTTGGTGCGACTGTGAAAGACAAAAAAAATAGTGATATGTATACGCAGTGGAATGAATGTCAATCCAAGCAACAACGTAATGTAGCCATACAAAACCTTTTCTCTCCACCGTACTTCGGAGTAAGCCTCTTCTTGTGAGCCTTGTGAGGGCCTTGTGACAACCTTGTGACAGCCTACCAGCATCAGCTGTCAGTTAATCCTTTGCTAATCCTTTCTGCTCCGTGTCTTCTCACAACTGCATCCATCTTATCTCTTAGATAATGACAGCCCGAAATCCCAACTGCCACCACACCCTCCAGTCTATCTAATGCCATGCGCTCTTCCAAGAGAATCATAGATAACGAGTCAGACTTCCCGATAATGCCAACAGTCAGGGACGACAAATCAGTCTCCTCGGAATTGTTAGGATCGAGCAGCGGTGTGGTGTCGTAAATGGCACAGCTGCAAGCTGAAACATAGTCATACATGGGCACTCCAGCATCTATTAGAGCCAAGCTTGTAGCATTGATGCACGCAGCGAAAAACCCTCCATCCTGGGCCAGCACATTGAGAGAGATAACAATCTCGCTCCGAGCATGCACGTGTCCGAGGATTGCTTCTTGAAAAGTCTGTTGGATAATCAATTGCATTTCCTGAATTCTTCGATCATTGCGAATCCTCTTTCTCCGGTCGATACCCGAAAAGGGCGAAACGTTGATCGAAACGTTGAGATAGACACTATCTATATTTGAATGAGCTCGAGTTTCCGGTTCTTGGGGTCCCTTAACTGTGCAAATAACTTTTGTAGCACCCTGCTCGACATAAGAGGATCCACCAGCAGAATCTTGGTGCGTATTGATTGAACCCTTGAATTGCCGCAATTCATTCCACCGTCGACCGTCTCGTTAGTAAAAATACAAGAGAGTCTCTAACGCACTGGATGGACCACACTGCGAAAGACCGAGATCCTTCGTGATCTCTCACGCTCGACTTTTCGGCATGACTTCGACCCCTCTCGGCAAAACATTGGTTCTGCTTCACAGAAGCTTCAGTCTCCCTTCCCATAAAACCAAACATATACCTCAAGAGGCCACATTTACAGACCACTTACCAACTCTTAATCCTTCAGGGGAGTATATCTCGTACCTACTCATGGTCTGTTGATGATAGATGGAAAATGAAAAATGGCAGAGATGAAAAACCTAACAATTATGTTTAAGCACACCTTAGAAATTATTATCGCCACACTGAGATCTTCCTATTTGCAAGAAAACTACACTTGGAAGCTGACTGAGTTTTATATATATTCTACCATATTTTTTTTTAGCTTACGATGTCGATAATCTACTGTGGAGTCTGTGGATTCCCACCCGAGTACTGTGAATTTGGAGGAGTCTCAAAAAGATGCAAAGAATGGCTGGAAAGCAACGAGCCTGAACTTTTCCAAAGATTATACTTATCGGAGTCGCTTGAAGCAGCAGTCTCCGGCCTGAGTCTCGAGAAACAGGAGGAGATTGAACGCAAAATCAAGAAGGAAAAGGCAAAAGAGGAAGCAAAGGCAGAACGAGAACTGCAGAAAAAGATGTCTTCCAAGGTTATCATCAAGCGGATAGAAAGATCAAAGCGAAAGCATGTTATAGCAATTCAAGGACTTGAAGTGTTTAATATTGATTTGAAGAAACTGGCGAAAACGTTTGCATCCAAGTTCGCTACTGGCTGTAGTGTCACAAAGACTCCTGATGGGAAAGACGAGGTGGTCGTCCAGGGAGATGTTGGAGACGAAGTCGAGTCTTATATCAAGGAATTGTTAGAGAAGGATGGTTTGCATGATATCAAAGTAGAACAGGTGGAAGACAAGCCTAAGAAGAAAAAGGCACCAGCAGCAGGAGTAGTGGCTTAAATCTTTTGGAGTTGAAATATCTATTGGGTTGGGTTAGTTACGAGTGCTGACATTGTTGGACAGTTATGAAAACTTGATATTCAAAAAGAGAGTAACCACAAAATGGCTACTTGATTTACTGTATATGTAATTTAAATCGTGAATGATGTGTATCAGAGATTCTAGACTGCCTGAATTAGTATCCAGAGCCCGGCTAACCGTAACCTCCACTTAATGCTAAAAAAATTCACTCGTTCATTAATGCAGGCTCCATTATCTTCTCTCCAACCTGGCTTGCCATAACACCTTTCAGCTTCTCATAGCATAGAAATATTATAGCACTAGAGGGAGCAGCTCGAAGTACAGTAATACCACACCCTCTGTAGAGTCCTCGTATACCAAAGTTCTGGTATATAGACACACCCGTAGAAAAAAAGCCCCTTGATGGTCCAGACGGTCCAACCACCATACTTTCGGTTTGCATGCGACTCTTGACGGTATCTGCTGGGAATAAACTAAGGTTATAAGACATCCCAGCACATGCTCCGGCCATAAGACTGTCTGATATTGAGTTGCTCTCTCTACCATTGAGCTCTCTCAGCATTTTGCTAACATACTCATATGCTCCGAACCAAGCGGCAGAACCACCGGTCTCTCGAAGAAGAGTACCTAGCTGTCCCCTCCAGAAACCAGCAATACCGTCAGCACGATATACTTCGAGGGCAAGACGAAATGCCCCTACTTTCTCGGCCTTGAAATGGGGCATCGACTGGACCTGGATCTTGCACTTTATCAACTCTATGGGTGTCAGCACAAATGAAGTCACAGCTCCACTAAGGGCCCCACAAAGAAGTGCCGAATCCGAGTACTTTTGGAATATGTTATATGTCATGAAGAGAGATGCATTCTCAGCAGCAGCTCCAACAATAGGAGAGCTGATTCCCCTATAAATGCCTTGGATACCGCCTGTTTTAAGACTCTTATACAGGCAGTCCAATGGTCCGCTAAACTGCGGTCCGACTTCGGGCTGTGCCTGTAGTCGCACTTTTACAGTGTCAAATGGATACTCAATGAGCTTTCCTGTGGCACCAGCGACAGATCCGCAGAGAACATCTGTGAATTTATCAACGTGGGCATTTACCTCAGGAGGGGAGGAGGGCAAATTGGACAGTTGGTCCATTTGAAGCAAGCAAGCCTTAGTATCTTTTGCGAAAACGAAAAACAACCAAAAACCAAACACTGTCAAATGGCGCTAATATATACAGATGAAGTACCCTGAGCGATTTTCGTTATCATCAAATCTTTTTTATTCCCGCTGGACACAAGTGTTATTGGAAATCGTAAATCCCTCGTGGATTGTCCAAAATCTGAAAAGTTTAAAAAAAATCGATGACACCTGCGCGGCTGTTGTTAGCTCATATGCAGGGGGAGATTAAGGAATCTCTAAGAGTAATAGTGGATACATAATTTATACTGTATACAACAAAACAAGATATAGAGTCGTGGATGAGGATGAGGTTTTTCCACGATTATATGTATTATATTTTTGTACTCAACGTTGCTATCGCGATCGTTAGAATAGCTGTCCCATTGTATAGCACTAGTGGTTGGACTTAATAGTATTTTGATTCGGAGTTACACTGCGTACTGCTGGGTATAATCTCATAATATCAATAATATATCTAACCTTAGATGAAGCAACTCGCTTAGATAAACAAAATTCTAACTGCGTAAAGCTGGTTTTATAATCATGTTTGACAAAAAACAAACATATACTATGAAAACCAAATGGGTCATCGCTTGATATTCGCGAACTTGTTCACGTAGCTTTGTTCGCGAAATGTATGGACGCTTCAATTCAAGCCAAGGCTCCCAGAGGATCCCATCTAGGCAAGACATTGTATTTCTTGCTCTTCCAAATGTCCACGTACTTCTTGTCGACATACCTAGAGGTGGTAACCACTTGGAAAACGTACTCATTGAACCAGTCATCGCTCATAATGAAGTATCCTTTGTTTCCAGCAGTGTCACCCCACGAGTTCTCGACTCTCCACTTGGTGGGTTTTCCATCTACCAAGTTGACGGCCGTCAGAACCATGGCATGGGTCATCGCAGATGATCCAGTCTTGAGCCTCTGGCCCTTGGTCAAACCCATGCTAGTGCCGAAAGCGACATCGTAATCCCAACCATTGACATCCATGATACCATTCTTTCGGTCACTGAACTTTCCAACGTCGCATCCAAAGAACACAGGCTCGTTGTTCTGAATAGCGTTGATGGCCGCTTTCTTGAGAATTTCAATGTCCACATTCACATACTCAATGGATCGGCCCTCGAGAATGTTTCCAAGTCTGTCTACTGTGTATAGAGAGTCGTAATCATTTCGCGGGTCATTGATTAGAGAAAAGTAGTCACTGGCCTTGAACTTAGCGATACTCTCATAGAACTCCACAGGAGTCTTCTCGACACGGTGGAACTTCTTGTCCCGGTCACTGTACTCCCATGTAAACTTCTCCTCTGGCTTAGGAGGAGGGCCCAAGGTAACTACAAGAATACCATAAACCTCCTTCATGTACCTGTCTTTAAGTTCCACCAGCTCATCCTGGGTAGCAGACTGGTTCTGAGCAGCATCTCGGATTGCAAGTCCATATTCGCGCAGCTTGTTGATCAAAAAGTAGTTAACCTGGGCAGAAGTAGACGCATTGAAGCTGTCGGGATACACAGTCTTGGGCACAATTCCGTACTTTGTCACCAAGTTAACAATCATGTCCCACTGACCACCGTCAGAGACGGGCTCGCCAAACAAGGTTTGAACAAGCCGCGAGTCGAGGGGGTCGTCTCTGGTTTCAATAGCGTTTTGCAAGAAATAATTGGACTTCTCGAGCTTATCGTAGAAAAACAGGTATGCCTGCGAGAGCTCGAAGTGGTCAATCTTGTATGTCTTCTGAATACCGACTCGCAGCACATTGGTACTGGCAAATATCCAGCATCTTCCGCTGCTGCTCTGGTTTGTGACCGGGGAACCCTCAGTCTCGATCTTATCGCTGAATTCGTGAACACTGTCGGCATTGATGGCCGAAGGCTGGGCAATTACGCTGGTGATACCGACGTTAGACACCGCTGACAGAGCAAGCTTGTTCTGAGGCTTGGAGAGGAACTCCTCCTGCCACTTTTTAAAGTTTTCAGCTTTAAAAGTGTCGCTTGGACCCAAATATGTTGATTTGAATCCACTTTTCTCCGAGTATTGCGGAGCCTTTGCTGCTTGAGCAGTAGTAGAAGCAGATGGGGCCTCCTTAGAGTGACCGTTTCCCATAATGAACCTGTGGTCTTTCAATATTCCTAAAACGTCTTAGAACAGTTTATTCAATCTAGGAAAATAAGATGCTCAAGACACAGGGCCCCCTGCCTCTATATATAGTCGTTAGTTTATCAAAGGATGGCGGCGTCCGATATTGAGATAATGCAATCGAGCTCGTGCATAATATTTTATTATGGTTATCGCCGTATGGTTGGAACCGCGCCACGGCGTCAACGCAGGCGACATTTTGCGGGGTTAAGTTTGTGATAAACGCGTAATGTGACATTTGTAAAACAAACAATAGATTACCATGAAACATGAATCAAAATGATATTGGAGCGGGTATTTGGTTGTTATGATTCGAGAACTACGAGTTCTACCAGTTCTACGATACACAGTGTTGCGAGACTCATTGATTGAGCTCTGACCCCGAAATTGACTCTCAATTGCAATAGATAAGCGCAGGTTGGCGTCATCGTTGATTATTTAGATGCACCTTGGTGGTAGATGGGAAAAATTACCGAGTCTGACACTGGACTATCATCAATTGATAGCAGTCAATGGTTTTAAGCCACGTCTGATTCTTTCTACGCGAAATCTGTAGTTGTTGTGACGAGTACAAAAATGAAATAGCTATTAGATAAAAAATATGGTCTCTGGCGGGATCGAACCGCCGATCCTCGCGTATACAAGGAGTTGTATCATCATATTAGCACGATGCCTTAACCAACTGGGCCAAGAGACCAATCAACGTGTCTGTTACGGTTCAGACAGATCTAATTTCAGACAAACAGAATTCCTTAATAACCCATAAGACAGATGAAAAACAGACAGATAACAGATAATCGATACTAACAAAACACGACAAATGCAGCGGTATTTATCTTCTTCAGCAATCCATATTTGGACATATCAAAACAGCACAAGGTTCATCAGATGAACTTCTAACCGTTTCATATGGATGGATTAGGAAACGTCTCGTTTCCATTTCAGGGCGATAGATCTCAGCGAGAAATCTCGTTTCTTTACGGGGACTATTCGTCTCACCTTCCTCCCTCTTGAAGAGTCTCATCTCGAGGCTCTCTAGATTCTGCTAGTACATCCTGGAAGAACTGCAAAAGACCGGCCCGCCAGTCTGCAAGATACTTCCGGAAAAAAATGTCAGGCAGAGTAATAATATGACCCGGGCTTTCATCACTATCATCTTGAAAAAGAAAATGATATAATTCTTCAAATTGATTAGCAAATTCACGCACAGGCTGGCCTTTCCTGGGATACAGATCATCAAAATCTCAAATCATTAGTCCAATTGTCCACTCACGAATGAATTTTCCAGTTCATCTAACATTTCATTAATTTCCCTAAGCCCATCCCTAGATTGCTTATCTCGAAGCCAGCTTAACGCAACTCCTGACAAAGTGGTTCTCAGCAGCCAAATTAATTCCTAAAGCTCTGTTAGGAATATCAGGGAAATACTTCTTAAACTCATTAACTGATGCCTTATAGTCTCTAAATCTTAAAGGGTCCCAGCGACCCATCGTAAGTAACCCAAGCATTGTGCCCAGAGAAGCCATGGTCCTATCTAATCGCAGCAGAGACTGGGGGTCTGACAGGGGCGATGTAGAGCTTTGTGCAGGATATTCTTCCCGCCGGATGGAATGATTTCTCGGGACTTATCCTGCTACTTGCATAATTACCAAATGTAAGAGTTTCCCACAAGGAGAATATAAGAGTTCAGACCTTTATCAACGGAGGTACTAGGTACCTACCAGGATCTACTGACTCTGACGCAATAATGCATGATGAACGAACAAGAACACATCACATATAAGGAGGCAGGTCCCCTCAGTTAACTCAGTGCCGAAGAAGCGAGGAAGATATTAGAGAGTACTAGAGTTAACGAGTATTGAATCATTGTGTGTTTTGAGAAGTGTTTTGAGAATTGAGTGATGAAAGAAAACAGACTTTAGGTATATTATAATTAACACATTAATTTACTTCTGTGCGCGGCGTTATGCGGCACAATGCAGCACAGATGCGTCTTAACAGTAACCGGCTATAATATAATATTCAGCTCCAGAACCTACATTTGAATTGATGTTGTGAGGTACAAATTGCGTAGAACAACAACTAATGACTACAAAGAGCTCATAATAATCATATACGACCGGTCTAGAAAGAAGCTCTCTTTTCTTTAAACAATGTAATATACACAATACAAAAACAAGGTATCTATCTACCTTCAATCTTTTTTATTATTTTGTTTAGCCTTGAAATTCGTCGACCTCTCTCGAATTCTGGGCTTCTTTTTGCGAGACTTCGAGACTGAAGATGGCTTGACGTCTCCAGGTTTTGCTCGAACTCCTTCTAAAATGCCCTTGATCTCGGAGCGACCAGCTTTACCCAACATAGATTTGGCTCGTCCTAGTTTTGTCTTCTCCTCAGCAGACAATCGCGGTCTCTTGGAGTGGTTCGCAGAACTGCCCTTTTTTGAACCGCTAGATGAAGAAGTAGCAGGGGAAGGCTTGATGGTCTTTGCTCTATTTACTCGCAGCTGTCGACCACTGGGGCCCCCGAGCTTTTTACTATCTAGCAGCAGAGCTTTGGGAACCGACATAGAATCTTTAAATTGCACGTAGCCAATTCCTTTTCCCACGTTGGTCTTCGAGTCTCGGATGAGTCGAATATATTCGATTTCTCCGCAGCTTTCAAAATGCTTCCATAGAGGTTCTTCAGTAGCCTCAAATCCCAAGTTACCGATGAAGATTGAGCGCTTGTTGTCATGCTTAGCCGGATGAGCCACGCTATCCACTCGAATGTGGTTTTCCAAGAAGACAGTACCATTCAACTCGAGGGACTTTTTCACAGACGCCTTGTCCTTGAACACCAAGTAAGCATTAACGGTGTCTCGGGATGAATGAAACTTGTGTTTTACAAATGCAACTTTTCGGGGCAGCATTTCAGAGAATGCAATAGATCTGAATCTGATAGAAGATATATCACCACATTTGGCGAACAGCGACTTTAGTTGTTTGTACTTTGGCTTGTCGGTGATTACCGACGAGCTCAGGTTGCCGATGAATACAGTCGCCTCGGCTTTCTGGGCTTCAGCGGGAATGCCTGTGATTTCCTTAGACGAGTCAAGCCTAGTGACTATGTTTCCTTGTTCTTCCTTCTCATTGTTTTCGTTTGCGTCATTTTTTGCTTCCTCTTTCTCTTGAGCTATGTCCTCTTCTTCCTCAGCTAGCTTTGCCATGTATCGGTCCTCCAGTGCTCCGTCATCCGCTCTTTTTCGCTTCTTCGTTTTATCCTTTACCTTTACCTTTTCTTTATTTTCTTCCTCGTCCAGCAGCTGCAATGTTTTGTCCAAATCCTCATCGTCGAATCCTTCTGAGTCACTCAAATCTGAGATATCCTCATCGTCCTCTTCTTCATCCTCGTCTTCATCTTCCTTGTCCTCGGCAGCCACTGGTTTGTCAGAACCACTTTTACTTGGTTTAGTTTTACTTTCCACCTTGCGAACAGGATTAGCGGGACCAGACTTGTTAGTTGGACCTCATTTCACCGCTCCACGGGGTTCACAACAAGTAATACGCACACTTGAGCTAAAAAGGTCATTCAGAGACTTGTCCACTTTGGACGCACTGACCGTGCTAAACAGTTTGTCCGTCTGAGCCATGGGTTCCAAGTTATAATGGAAGTTGACATATTTTATTTCGCATGTTCAAGAATATATTTTTTGAGCCCTATCTATGTGCGGCTCAGAATGCGGCGCTATAATCTCATGTGAAGTGAGAAATGCCAGCAGTAGAATTTACTTTAGTGACCCATAGGTAGTCTCAGATTCCGCGAAGCGAAACCAACCCTCCTCGGGAGAGGCCGGGCTGCAGGCTAGCAGCACCCTCTGCGAGGTGTTGAGTATTAGAAGTATTGTAGTTCCACCTTGCTTTTTTAAGTATTTAAATTATTTCAAAAGTGAAAAACACAAACTATACAAATAAAAAGGTGAAAATCACAACAATATTATAATGTTGAAAGAAGCAGCATTCTCCCTCCTCCCTTTTACAATTTCTGCATAGCAGCGACATCAGTGCTCTGCACGTGGTCCTCGTCCTCCTCAATGGCTCCCTGCAAGTCATCCATGGCAACCTTGTCGTCCTCAACCACACAGTTGATCTGCAACTTCTTGATTCCAAATCCAACATTGATGAACTGGTGGCCTCCCCACACAAGTCCGTCCATCTCAACGGCCTTGACATTGGCAAGCATCTCCTCCAAGTCGGTCTCGTCGTCCCAGGGCTTGACATCCATGGTCACAATGGACTTGGCAGCGGGCTTAGCAGGCTTGTTGGCCTTCTTGGCGGCGTACTCGGCCAGTCGCTCCTGCTTGAGCTTCTCGGCAGCCTCGTCGACTTCATCGTCGTCTGATCCAAAGAGATCAACGTCCTCGTCGTCTTCCTCCTCCTCCTTAGCGGCAGGAGCAGCAGCGGCAGCAGCAGGCCCAAAGCTGGAAGCCGAGGCCGACTTGTCACCGGGCAGAGACGCAAACTCTCCCTTCAAGGAAGCAATGTGCTTGAACCATCGGGCAGCATTGGGATACTTTTCAGCATCAGGGGCAGACTCCACGGCCTTGAAGACAGCGACGTCGGCCTGGGAAGCATTGGCACCCTCAACGTAGCTCTTGTCGACGAGGAATTCGTTCAAAGAAGCGAGGCCTTGTTAGAAAAGCTGGAGACGGTTGTTTTTTTTGGTAGAACTTAAAGTGTGTTGTTCCATTCATCTGAATCGACAGACAAAAAACAGCCAATGGGGTTTAGATGTTTTGCACTCAAATATAGCAAATACAACTTCTTCAATCAGTGTTTTTTTTGTCGCTCTCGTAAACTCAACACAGTTTCTTCAATCTGGCTTTTGTTCCTCTCGCAAACTCAAGAATCATCTGTGTATCCACACGAATTACACTGATAATTGACATATTTTACTCACCAGTAGCAGAAGTAAGATCAGAAAATCCCATTTTTATTTGCACGAAATTGAAAAATAAACACTAAATATCACCGCAATGGGGAACTATATTTCTCGAGTTGGTTTCGGTTTCTGAAAAAAACGTGTCTGGTCTGGGAAAAAAATTTTTGATGTTCGTCAGAGGGGAGAGAGGCAGGAACGCGCGGCTGTGCCTCGAGGGTCAAATCAAGTTATAATTTACCCATGCCCCAGGAAAGAAGAGAGTAAGAGATATATAGATGGCATAAAATGTACAAATATATATCGAAGGGCGTGATTTTTTGATTAGAATTGAGCCGGTTCCATGTCATCAGCGAGAAATAAAAAGAGAAAACCGGGAGCTGAAATGAATAATTCTTAAAGCCCGTATATAGATATATCGCTCGCCTCACTGAGATGTGGTTTCTATTAACCCCCATTATTATTTAGTGCTCTCTTTCAACTCTCTCTAACTACTTCTTCATATTGTTTCATTATTTCGTTTATTGCATACAATGTCCATCGAAATAAACTGGGACACGCTGCTTCAGGATCAGGACGATCTGGCAGAAAAGGTCCGAGCATTTCTGGATAATCAATTCCAAACATTGACCCTTCCACCTTATATTAAAGCGCTCTCTGTTACTTCATTTGACTTTGGTAACCAGGCGCCAGAAATCACCATCAAAAATATAACAGACCCGTTCCCGCAATTCTACAATGATGAATTCGATAGCAGTGACAGTGAGTCACCGCACCACGACACTCTTGACGACGAGTCCCGGGATGGAAGTAATCAAGAACACGAAGACCAAATTCCCTCTCATTCGAGACAGGCCTCGTTTGGCGTAGACGGAGAGGAAGATTTCGACTTCAACAGAGCCAAAACCTCTTCTAAAGGAGATGGAGATGATGGTAACGATGGTGGAGATGGATTTGGTCCGTCTTCGCTGCATTATTTCCACTCCACCTTGTCTTCATCTTTACTGTCAAGCGTCAGATCTCCTTTATACACGCCCTTTCAACATGCTGCTCGCTCTCGTACTGGAACGAGCTCCACAACGCCGATACTGAGGTCCCCAGTGAGCTCACCAGGCCCGCGTTCGTCTCCGCCCCCTCCTCGGCTGTCAATTGATAATCTCGATAGACTCAATCGCTTGAACGAGCTTCGAAACAGGTTGCCGGCGACATTCAATGGCGGTGAGAATGACGATTCAGTTATGAACAACAACAACAGCGACAGTGTAAAACAATCACATTCTAAAGAAAATGATGTTCAGCTCTTTCTCGAGGTGTGCTACAACGGCAACATGCGTCTCGGAGTCACTGCTACGTTACTACTGAACTATCCTTCACCTAGCTTTGTGTCTCTGCCTCTGAAGCTTACGGTAACGGGCCTGGAAATCAGCTCCCTTGCTGTTGTTGCATATATTGCAAATAGAATACATGCAAGCCTCATATGTGACATTGACGAAGACGGTGACTCAGTGACCCTTACAGGCAGTGGTAGAATAGACGTTGTGCGGGATATCAAGATAGAGTCTGAGATTGGCGCTCATGACAACGGCCAGGTACTGAGGAATGTGGGGAAGGTCGAGCGGTTTGTTCTGGAGAGGCTAAGGTCCTTAATCCGTGATGAGTTGGCTTGGCCTGGCTGGATAACCTTGGAGTTATAAAAGGTGTGTGTGTGTGTGATGGACGTGGCAGTAGAGGAGTTCCATTATCGAACACGGAATTTCGAATTGATACGCATTTGAACTTTTCAACTAGAATGCCGGTCACCTAGACACACTTTCGACTGTACCGAGGATATAGTTGAGATTTATTTATTTCATTGCATAGTTAAGTAAACTGTTATAACCATTACTAACTTACTAGATATTTATTACAACCATTTTCTGGTTTTCTGCAGGGCCATGGCCCTTTGTTACAGAAGAGAGTTCAGTTGGAAGAATCTGGTACAATCGTTAATTCGATTATGTAGTTCTTCACGTTAAAAATTAAGTGAGCTTCAATATTATAATACATTATAAAAAATATAGAGCACTCCACACGGGACTCGAACCCGCAGTCTTCCGCTTAGGAGGCGGATGCCTTACCATTTGGCCAATGGAGCTACAATATGCATCCAATAGAGTATGAAATACATTTATCACGCAACAAACAAAAAGCACTTAGGATCCGCTACCCGGGCGTACTCTAAGTGTCCTGAGCACAGATGACGTGTGTCACACAAACCTCGATCCACGTTCGTGCTCCTTGAAAAGCTCTGTTACGTCACGTGAGATAATCCCTCAGTATGTGCATAATCTTTTTATTTTCTTGAGACGAAACTCCCTGGAGTTGTCTCTACCCCTGAGCTGCACGTGAATGAAGAGTCGTTGCAGCAGTGAAGTGTAAGGGTCATACAACGTCCTTAATCCGGGGATTCGTTGAAAGATCCCTTAGCCATTTTGAGAATGCTAATTGATGAACCTTATTTAGGGGATTCGCTGGACGATCTCTGAAACCGTTTCTGAAAGTATAAGTATCTGTTGTTGTTGTTTTAGCTAGGGGGGGGAACCTGTTGAAAGAAAAATATAAGCACGGATTCTGAATTCTGAATGCAAGGACACTCCGTATTAATTTTTGTGATTACTCTGACTTGATCCGTGACAATTGGTAGCGATGCCGGTTAGACAGCCCCCCCCCAAACTTCCGAAGCCTAAACCGTTCGACGGTACGGCTTATGATGCGACCATCCGTCACTGGTTGGCGGCGATGGAGCATTATCTGAAACTAGCTGAGATTCCGAGTGAGGAATGGGTAAACTATACGGGACTCTACCTCCAGAACAATGCCTTTACCTGTTATGAGGAATTTGTGAAGGATGCGAAAGACCGCTTGACTGAGGAATCAGAAGATGAGCGGGTCGAACAGATAGTACTGGATTGGAGTGATTTCTGTGAAGCCCTCAAGGCACGTTTCGTTCCGCCTGACTTTGACTATCGGGCCATTGTTCGGTTGCGAGACCATGCCCAGACGGGCACGCTTGAGGCTTACAATGAAACCTTTATGAGGATTCGCAATGACATCCCTAGAGGAAAGATCCCGGAAGATATGTATGTGTTGTACTACATATGGGGTCTTAGACCCGAACTTGGTGGTTTCGTGCAGTGTGCCGAGCCACTGACGGTTAGTGACGCCATGAAGATCGCGGGCGCTCAATCCGTCAATCTGCCTCCCGTTCGAAGTCTCTCTGAGCGTTTCCACCCCAAAAGATCTGTTGGGATTCGAGCTGTCTCAGTCTCTCCCCAGGGAAGTGTGTTGACCCCTCCCAATTTCGATCTGTTATTTGTCCTGACGACCGACTCTAGCGGCAACTGTCTTGCCGCTACTCTTGAGCAATACACCGCCGAGGGTAAGCTCGCGGGTGTGATTGCTTACTTCTCGAAGAAGATGCAAGGTGCACAATTGAACTATTCCGTCCGAGATCAAGAGTTCCTGGCTATTGTAGAGTCCTTGAAACATTTCCGGCACCTTCTTCTTGGGAGACATATCGTTATCCGTACTGACCACTTCTCCTTGGCTCAGCTTTATGAGCATCCGAAACAACCTCAAGGCCGCATTGCTCGCTGGCTTGAGTATCTGGGTGAATATGACTTCACCATCAAACATTTGAAAGGAAAAGAAAATGCTGTTTCCGACGGTCTTAGTCGGGCTTACTTGGCTTCTGTTCAAGCAGAGTTTTCCTTTTTACCGTCTGAAGAGCTTGTGCAAAGCTTTCCGAATCTGTATCCGTCAGATCCTTTTTTCGCTCCGATCTATTCTGCTTTGCAACACTTCGAAGAGCCTGTTCCCAAAGATTTTCATCACTATGTGAAGCACTACCGTTTGCAGAATGGTCTGCTGTACTTCACTCCGACTGTCGTCAATGACAGTAGCGCCTGGAGGGTCGCAGTTCCGCTTGGACCCGCCCGGAAGGCGCTCCTGCAAGAATCTCATGGTATGTCTATTGCGGGCCACTTTGGGCCCTACCGCTCTTATCTCCGACTCGCGTCAAAATGCTATTGGCCGAGAATGTTCCGCGATGTCAAGCGATATGTTACCGCTTGCGACATCTGTCAGAGAGCAAATCCAGACAATACCGCGACGAACCGTTTGCTCCGCCCGTTAGACATCCCCGAGAGCCGCTGGGCTGATGTCTCTATTGACTTCGTCACGGGTATTCCCCCTGCTCATACCGGACACGACATGATCATGGTCGTAGTCGATCGTTTGACGAAGAGAGCTCACTTTGTTCCTGTCTTCAAAGCCGACAAGGCTCAAGACATTACCATTGCCTACTATCGCGAAGTAGTTTGTCTGCACGGTGTTCCGAAGACAATTGTGTCTGACCGTGATATCCGCTTTTCTGCCCTTTTCTGGAGACAATTGAACGTGTCCCAAGGGACACGACTCAAGATGTCCACTGCAAACCATCCCGAAACTGATGGGCAGACTGAAAGGATCAATGGGATCCTTAACCGCCTTTTGCGAACCTATTCCCGGACCAGGGGATTTCTATGGTATACCTTTCTCCCCATAGTCGAGTTCGCCTAACTCTTCTTATCAAGAGTCGATCCAGACTACTCCGTTTATGGCCGATCTGGGCTATGAACCAAGAACTCCGATGTTCAATGATGTTTCTAGACATTTGGACGATCCGTTTATGGAATCTTTGAGCGTAAAGAGCCGAGCGCTGTTTCTCCGCACGCAAGACTTCATGTCTGAGAGTCAGAGGACTCAAGAGAGAGCTGCCAATATTCATCGCCGCCCTCTCACCTTTGCTATTGGAGAATTTGTCCTACTCCACCGTGAAGCTTATCGGCGACCCGAGGGTCGATATCAGAAGCTTCAACCATTGTTTACGGGCCCATGGAAAGTTGTGGCCGTCCGAGGTGAAAATGCTTACGAGTTGGATTTGCCAGAAACCAGTCGCAAACATCGCACTGTGAACGTCAAGTTTCTGAAGAAGTATCAAACCCGTACGGACTTGTATCCGAGTGATCCTCCTAGAAATGAGATCGAAGCCAAGGCCAGGCTCCACGAGCTCGCTGCGATACTAGGACACGATGTTAGGAACAAGACTTTTGACTGTTACTTTGTTGATTGTGAACCTGGACATGTTGTCACCCTTTCCGAGTCATTTGTGAGGAAGAACCTAGTCGGTGCCCGAGCAGGTACCCTCAAGTTCTTTAAGGACACTATGGAGGAGTCTGAAGAGTCTCGAGGCGAGACTTCTTTAGACGGAGGAGAGTCAGACGAAACTCCCTGGAGTTGTCTCTACTCCTGAGCTGCACGTGAAGAGTCGTTGCAGCAGTGCCGTGTAAGGGTCATTCAACGTCCTTAATCCGGGGATTCGTTGAAAGATCCCTTAGCCATTTTGAGAATGCTAATTGATGAACCCTATTTAGGGGATTCGCTGGACGATCTCTGAAACCGTTTCTGAAAGTATAAGTATATGCTGTTGTTGTTTTAGCTAGGGGGGGAACCTGTTGAAGGAAAAATATAAGCGAATTCTGAATTCTGAATGCAGGGACACTCCGTATTAATTTTTGTAATTACTCTGACTTGATCCGTGACATTTCTATATTAAGGCACTATGGCCGAGCGGTTAAGGCGAAAGATTAGAAATCTTTTGGGATTTTCCCGCGCAGGTTCGAGTCCTGCTGGTGTCGTCATATTTTTTTTTTCCAAATAGCCAAACGGTATCTATTCTGAACAGACTAGATTGGCCTACTATTAATTTTTTTGACTGGGGAAACAATTAATATACTTCGATTCTTGAAATATTAAATATCAGGTCAAGGATGGAAATAGTCAGCCAACCTGCATTTTGCATTTTTCGGGTTTTCGTTAGACCTTTTGCGATCCAGTGAGTAAAAAGAACTCCACTGTAGATACTGGAAGTGGTAACCACTGGATGTTCCAGCTCAGGAAGCAACTTTTTGTGGTGTTAATATCATTACTAACTAATTTTTATAATATCATTATCCGTGCCAGTTAACCTCAGAACGGTATTATGTATTGTATAGTTAAAACTGTAACTAAATCTACAAAGTAGGTAAAACCTATCCAACTTCAGGCACAGCGCAACTACCCTCACACATCACACCAATAGGAGTCCCAGCCAAAAAAAAAGGCCCCACCCACCAACTAATCTTCACATCATCCCCAGTGTAGCATCTGCACTCTGGGGGGTGGAGAAGAATCGACTTCCATCTTCTACACTCACCTAGAATTTTCCAGGTGTCCCCTGAATGATCTCACAGGTTCTCGCAAAATCTATCGCAGATGGGGCATGCAGGGTTAATTACTTGGATAGGTACTGATCTGCCGAGTGGTTTCCAACAAAGCCGGTAAAGTTCCAAAATGTTCCAAGAGGTTCGACGCTGAGGCTGTCGGAAAGCAAATATAAAAAGAGTGACTGGCCGCCTTTTTTGCTAACTCTTCTTTTTTCCACAGAACATTTTATTGTATTTTCTTTCATCAACTACAGAGAAAATAAATAAAAGTCATTATTATACATACAATACACAATGAGCAAAGCAGTTGGAATTGATCTTGGAACCACATACTCTTGTGTCGCTCACTTCAGCAACGACCGAGTGGAAATCATTGCCAATGACCAAGGTAACCGAACGACCCCCTCGTTCGTGGCCTTCACTGATTCGGAGCGACTGATTGGTGATGCCGCCAAGAACCAGGCTGCCATGAACCCTGCTAATACTGTTTTTGACGCCAAGCGACTGATTGGCCGAAAATTCAACGACCCGGAGGTCCAGAATGACATGAAGCACTTCCCATTCAAGGTGATTGACGCTGCCGGAAAGCCCAAGGTCGAGGTCGAGTTCAAGGGCGAGACCAAGGTTTTCACCCCCGAGGAAGTCTCCTCTATGATTCTTACCAAGATGAAGGAGACCGCCGAGGGTTTCTTGGGCGGTTCCGTCACCAATGCAGTCATTACTGTGCCCGCATACTTCAACGATTCGCAGCGACAGGCTACCAAGGATGCCGGTCTGATTGCTGGTCTCAATGTTCTGCGAATCATCAACGAGCCCACCGCCGCTGCCATTGCCTATGGTCTGGACAAGAAGTCTGAAGGCGAGAAGAACGTTCTCATTTTCGATCTGGGTGGTGGAACCTTCGATGTGTCTCTGCTGACCATTGAGGACGGTATCTTCGAGGTCAAGGCTACCGCCGGAGATACCCACTTGGGAGGAGAGGACTTTGACCACCGACTGGTCAACCACTTTGTCGCTGAGTTTAAGCGAAAGAACAAGAAGGACCTTTCTACCAACCAGCGGGCCCTGCGACGACTGAGAACCGCTTGCGAGCGAGCTAAGCGAACTCTGTCTTCGTCTGCCCAGACTTCTATCGAGATCGACTCTCTGTACGAGGGTGTTGATTTCTACACCTCTATCACCCGAGCTCGATTCGAGGAGCTGTGTAACGACCTGTTCCGATCTACTATGGAGCCGGTCGAGAAGGTCCTGCGAGACTCCAAGATTGACAAGTCTTCTGTGGACGAGATTGTCTTGGTTGGAGGTTCTACCCGAATCCCCAAGATCCAGAAGCTTGTGTCTGACTTCTTCAACGGAAAGGAGCCCAACAAGTCGATCAACCCCGATGAGGCTGTCGCTTACGGTGCTGCTGTGCAGGCTGCTATCCTGTCTGGAGACACTTCTTCCAAGACCCAGGACCTGCTCCTTTTGGACGTTGCTCCTCTGTCGCTTGGAATTGAGACTGCTGGTGGTGTCATGACCAAGTTGATCCCCAGAAACTCTACCATCCCTACCAAGAAGTCTGAGACTTTCTCGACCTACGCTGACAACCAGCCCGGTGTGCTGATCCAGGTTTACGAGGGTGAGCGAGCCCGAACCAAGGACAATAACCTGCTCGGAAAGTTTGAGCTTACTGGCATCCCCCCTGCTCCTCGAGGAGTTCCTCAGATTGAGGTCACTTTCGACATTGACGCTAACGGAATCCTGAACGTGTCTGCCGTCGAGAAGGGTACCGGAAAGTCGCAGAAGATTACCATTACCAACGACAAGGGCCGACTTTCCAAGGAGGAGATTGAGCGAATGGTGAACGACGCCGAGAAGTACAAGGAGGAGGATGAGAAGGAGGCTGCTCGAATTGCTGCCAAGAACGGTCTTGAGTCTTACAGTTACTCTCTGAAGAACACTCTGTCTGAGGAGAAGTTCAAGGAGAAGGTTGACGAGGAAGAGCGAAACACTCTTGAGAAGGCTATCAACGAGACTGTCGAGTGGCTTGACAGCAACCAGACCGCCGAGACCGACGAGTACTCTGACAAGCAGAAGGAACTCGAGGGCGTTGCCAACCCCATCCTCATGAAGTTCTATGGAGCTGAGGGCGGTGCTCCTGGTGGAATGCCCGGTGGCGCTCCTGGTGGATTCCCTGGTGCTGGTGGTGCTCCTGGCGGATTCCCTGGTGCCGGTGGAGATGATGGTCCTACCGTTGAGGAGGTTGATTAAATGAAAGTTTTCTTACTATTTGGGGACAAAAAAAATGGAATGCTTAGATGTAATATGTACATAAAAAATAGTAGAATAGGATTATTTATCGGGTTAGACTTTTTTTAAAAGTTGTTCATTGATTGATTCAAATTGTAGTCTCTCTTACTTGAATATCATATATGAAGTGTCTCTTTACATGCCTCTGGCGCCGCCCTTCCTGGGAAGGCTGGTTCTGGTTCTACTTCGAAATTCAATCTTATCTAAAATCTGTGTAATTATTTTCGTAGGTCGACTCATCCTTGCTACGGAGATGTCTAATCTGCAGTTATATAACTTATGAATCTATCGTTGAGTATAAGCGTTCTGCTTTACGGAAGCTGCTGATGATAAATCTCGAGATACCATCTACTGTATGTATCGACTCATCATCCAGCTACGAGGATATTTAGATCGAAATTAAATTTAAAGTCCTATGGATTGCATATAGAAATACAATAATAAACCATGGTTCCGTACTTCACCCCGAGAAGGACTCTCTGTTTCACATATTGGCCCATTGCTGGCTCTTTCTACAAGTGGTAATTTTAAGTATGGCGACGTTGTCGGTTTTCCCATGGCCTTGATCATGAGCTTACGGAAAGCTTTAAAACTACTTGGAATAGTTTGCGTGACCACTCAACCTTATGGAAACCCCATACTCATACCTATTGGAAGCGTGCATAAACCCATATTTCATTTCTCAGAGCACTCAAATGCCTTTCCAGTGGCACGAAAATTAAGTTGGTTATATATATATTATGCTTTGTTACACATTCTAAGAGTGCTTTTCTCCTTAAAATGTGATTATTTCGGCGGAAATTGGCATTGAGAAGGTTTTGTACGAACACCTTTGTACACGTAACTTATCTATACGTTAGCTAAATACATTCCATCCAAATGGGAGTGTGGCCGAGTGGTCTAAGGCGCCCGCTTCAGGTTGATTCAACGTGTATGCTGGTCTCGAAAGAGGCGTGAGTTCGAACCTCACCGCTCTCAATATCTTTTTTTTCCTTCCGTGTATAGTAGCCGACTAGTCTACAGTACAATATGTCAAATATGGTTGACGCGTTAACCCTTTCTTTCCTTATCGACATCCATATGTCTCATTATTTTTTTTTGGCCATATTCCCCTTTCCCTTAAATCTCCTATAAAAACCATCCCTGAGCTTGGACGGTTGGTCCCCACCCCACTCCCCCATTTCTCTCTACTGTTTCTGCCACATTACCATCAGGCCTACCCCTGCCCAGCATACCCTTACCCGGATCCACTGACCCAACTATCCCAGCTCATTATAATACTGACGTTGCCACGCCTAAGTTCAATTTAATTCATAGGGACGAAGCGGTTTTTAGCATCGGTAATAATTTAGACTTGTTAATAATGAACGCAGAGTAGTAAGTACGGAGTTATTAACAGCATGGGTGGCTTGCTTGTCCGTCGGATGGGTACGATTGCGTTTACACCAACCGAAACCGGATGCCGAAGGTTTAGATAAAATGTTTTTGATTGAAGCTAACGAGAGTGTTTTTTGACAGATGTGGAGTTATATTAAACGTAGGGTGACTTGGAGAGAGCTACGGAGTGGGAGTTCGAGGGATGTGGAGACATGATTGCGTGGTTGCCATGACGTTCAACTTGAATTGATGATGGACGGAGTTAGCACGCGCTAAAGATAGAGAGTTTAGGGCGGACACGATATTAAGTGGATCGTTCGAAAAGAAGGTGGTCTACGGAGAGTGAATATTTGCGCGGGACTTGTCACTATTCGGTTGCATTGAAATTATTTACAGTGTTGGTACTGTGGAAAGAAAGCTGAAATAGTTGGATTTGTTTATGATGGAAAGCTACTTTAGCATTCCCGTTTCAAAGCCAATCTGAGGATTATTTTTCCTTACGCGGGTACTCTGGCCGTGTTTTACTGGGGTAGCACATGTTCTTTATGTGCTGAATGTGTTATTGTCTGTTGTTGGCATAATTCGAAACGCCCCAGGTATGAGTGACGCGTCATAGCTTGTACCGGAAGTGTTCCGACCGAGTCGTATATGGGGATGTTCTACTAGTGGATATTTTATTCACAGCTTGCTCTTTACTATCTAATGGTGCCTGGCTGCGTCGTGCGCTCTCTGCATGCCTCCGGCGGCCCCTCCCGGGGAAGGTTGGTTCTGCTTCGCAGAAGGTTATTTAGTGGTTCAGATGGTGACTCTCTCATGTCCCTCATCGTTAGCGAGTTTTTGGATCTCGCATCTGACGGCCGTCGTTTACCTTACTAACTAGATACGACTATCTGTTTAAACTGCTCCTTATTGGAGATTCAGGTGTAGGAAAATCCTGTCTGCTCCTCCGATTTGCTGACGACTCGTACACCGAGTCCTACATCTCGACCATTGGAGTGGACTTTAAGATCCGAACCATTGAGCTGGAAGGCAAGACCGTCAAGCTTCAGATCTGGGATACTGCTGGACAAGAGAGATTCCGAACCATTACTTCGTCGTACTACCGAGGTGCCCATGGAATCATTGTTGTTTACGACGTGACTGACCAAGATAGTTTCAACAACGTCAAGCAATGGTTCCAGGAAATCGACAGATACGCTACCGAGGGAGTCAACAAGCTGCTGGTCGGTAACAAGAGCGATATCGCCGATAAGAAGGTAGTCGAGTATACAGTTGCCAAGGAGTTTGCCGACTCGATGGGCATTCCTTTCCTCGAGACTTCGGCAAAGAGCTCGACCAATGTGGAGCAAGCATTCTTAACTATGGCTCGTCAGATCAAGGAGCGAATGGGAGGCAATGGAGAAGGTGCTGGTGGAGACAAGGCCAGCGTCAATCTGCGGGGACAGAATGTTGCTCAGCAAGGAGGATCGGGTTGTTGCTAGTAGTGAGTGAGTGAGTAGGCTCACGAAGCTGAGCATGACTTGAAATTAGTTCGTGTTAGGTAGGGGATATAGGTTCTTTAAAGGAGGAGATGCTATTTGAAATTTGGTTTTAGAAAACTGTTGGTAAAACTAAAGTCTGCTGAATGATTAATTTGTCCGGAAGAGCTAAAATAATTATACATGCGGTACTAGTAAACGAGGTTTTTGGTAGACAATACCCCTTGCAACTTGTGTTTATACGCAATGTCATGTATAGACCAGGGCATGTTATAGTGCGCAGCATAGGCATCCCGCTGGTCAAAGCGACTCTGTCGCGAAGCGAAGCCCAACCTTACTTTGGACTTTGAGCCCGTGCCGTACGCGGACCACAGTGAAGGTCCTCCATTGCCTCCTTCAAGTGGTAGGATGAGGGTCAGCTGGTTTGCGCGGATTTACGAGGATTTACGAGGATTCAACTCATAATCCACACAGAATGGTTGAGCGAGCCACGACAGGAAGAGAGCTACTTGGGCTAGAGATTGTGGATATGCACCTCCTGCCACTCCGAAACATGTGGTATGGTTTCACCAATTGGTGAAATTCTCGAGATTCTCGCTGCACACAACACATGTGCTACACGTTAATACGCGTGTTGGGCAAAAGAGCAGATCAGCTTCTTCAGTGACGTGCAACAAAAACAATCCCAACTGAATCCGAACAGAACTCAATGGTCAGTAAATACACCACTTGGTTTTCAGCAGAACCGACTTTCCCGAGGGCCAATGTTGGAGAGGACACCAGTGGGTCCTCGGCTCTGTCGTGTGCTCTAAGTTGACCTTGGACTTTGGAACTTCCGTATCAACACGCAGCGGACCAAAGTTCAAAAATGCATTACGCCGCGACGTTGGCCCATGGGCCAAATAGGGCATTGCAAAAACCTCTGTAACGGGCTGGTGGGTCGCAGCATTTTTGTTTTTTTTCCCTCAAACTCTAACTTAGCTCTGTTTCATGCCAGGGGTGCCCAATGAGGTTCAACATGTCTTTGCGGTATGCAGGTATCACGAAAGGAAGCAGTTTAGCCAGGGCATCAAAGAACTAGGGTTGATAGCGTGAGCTTGAACCTGATCCTGAACCCACTGGCTGTCTAATCTCAAGAAGGTCATGGACTAAAAGTTGGTTCGTTCTCCGCTTTACTGAGTGGTGGTGGATTCACCATGTGTGCTTAGCAGCTTATGTAGAAATAGTAGTATAACTGTATATAACTTGGCGGGACAGTGCCTTCATTCTCATTGCAGCAGAAACTCAATGAGCATTGAGTTTGGAGAAGAGAATGCCAAATGCCAGTTCGGGGGCTTGTTTATTATTATGTATCCACTTTGTATATACTACACGCGATAATCTCGGGGTTTTGAAAAAAGGGCTTTCCACTGGGAGGAATTTGAAATTTCTGCCAGTGCCACTTGCTGTCGATGGCTGGACTATTGGACATGCTGCAAACTACTGTGAAAGTGAAACCTGTTTTATATACTCTCCCTGTAGTTTTCTCACGCTGAAACATAAGGGGGTAAGATAAAGGCGGCAGAGAGGAATGAATGAAAGGAAAGAGAGAGAGAGTTGTAGAGCGTTGACAAAACGAGAGAGTACGACCATCTGAGGTGGCCCACTATTGGGCGCTATGGGAAGGATTAGGACGAGCCTTTGAGATTTCTTATAGATTTTCGTAAAGTGTATATTGTTCAAACCTTTGATTCACACCGTTTTGCTCCAATTTGACAGATTCGGCAGATTCGGCTTATCCAGGTTGGGATTGACAGTTTTCCATGCGTATGCGTCGCAAACGATATGCACCATTACCTCAGCTGTTTACAGGCCGAACAAACTTTGTCACAAAACAACAGCGTAACCGAGCGCGAAAACAACTACAATGTCTTCAAATGTTTCTTATTTTTTTCCAGCAGTGTAGCACACCTCGTCACTTGGCATCCATCCTTTAGTAGTGCGTTGTGGCAGTATTTTTTTCTCTTTGTATTTTCAAATTCCAAAGGCTTCAACGCTCAACCCCTTCTTTACCCCTGGATTCTTCATCTCCAAATTCATCGCCGAAGATCTGACAGCTAACCTTCCGCTTGAAAATTCTAAAAGCAAGAACGAGGATCCCATAGCACTTGTGTGCATGAAAGGCGGTCCATAACTAAACAAAGCCGAACCTTCCCCTTACTTTGCTGGAAAAGAGAGGCAGGTCATATATAAACCAAAAAGCTGTCCCGCAGATACAGTATCGACACATCTGAGCTTCATTTTTTTTTTATATATATATTCGACACAAGTTTTTTGAAAACCCATCCGACCAAGCTGGCTTTTTAAAATCCTTCCTTTTTCGTCTCTCTCTTTTCGTTTCATTCTTTTGACACGCTTCTTCTTTACACTCCTTTCTGTAAACTTCTTTGTATACCAACTCCTCGAACTAAAATATCTCTCGCTGGCCGAAGTTATTAATTGAGCAGTTCCAAAGCCATTCGTTAAAAGTCCGTGCAACCAAGGAAAGCAAAACTACAAATACACTGTCTCGTGTGTGTCAAAAATGAAATCGACAACTCTCCTTCAGTCTCTCCTTACTCTCTCCTCTCTGTTCACCTGGGTAGCTGGTTCTCCCGTCCTCGTTTACCAAATCGAACACGAGACGGTTTACGTCCTCGACGGCCAGCAGGTGTCGACAGGAGTCGACTATGTGCAGGATGTGGTGACTCCCACTCCATCAAGCACGCCCACTCCGACTCCAACCCCGGTTTTGACCACGTCGACCCCACCTCCACCACCACCTCCTCCACCTCCAGCTACGACTTCGTCGTCGTCTGCTGACAGCAACCCGGCTGTCAAGGTGTATGTCGAAACGTACTTCTCGACTCAGGTGGTGGGCCCGTCTCCGTCTCCGACTCCGTCTCCTTCTTCTCAGGAGGAAGCACCTGCTGCCCCAGCACCTGCTGCCACTTCGAGCAGCCCTCCCCCTCCTCCACCTCCACCTGCTGCTCCTTCTCCGACGGTGCTCACCACTACAAGTGCCTCTGAACCGTCTCCCACGACTGCTCCTGCTTCAAGTGGAGGCTCTGACAACTCGTATGCTGCCTCGATTGTAGACGCGCACAACAACGACCGGTCATCTCACTCTGCATCTGCTATGACGTGGAACGAAACTCTGGCTGAGTTTGCCCAGAACTACCTGGACAACCAAAACTGCGTGTTTGCGCACTCTGGTGGTCCTTACGGTGAGAACATTGCCTGGGGTTATTCCGACGCTGCGTCTGGTATCGCAGCCTGGTATTCCGAGGGAAGTTCCTACGATTACGCGACTGCTCAGTTCAGCGAGGCCACTGGTCATTTCACCCAGGTTGTGTGGAAGGGCTCTACGCAGGTGGGCTGTGCTACTGTTACCTGTTCTGGCTCTCAGTTCTTTGCCTGTGAGTACTACCCTCGAGGAAACATCATTGGTGAATTCGCTGAGAACGTTTCACCGAATTAAAGAAACGGAACTGTGGCTTATACCCCAAAAACTGTGTTTTTTGGCAATTTTTTTTAGCAATCTCATGAATATTATGGTTATGATTCTTTTTTTTTCTTCTTTTTTGCCTTCTTTCTAAGTTTCCCGGTCATCAATATTTCATGCTGGTAAGGTTAGTTGTACTTTAAAATTGTATGCTTTTTCACTAAGCGTCAAGTTTGCATGTGGAAGCGTAGGTACGCGTAGATGTCCGGGAAGGGTTGGTTCTGCTTCGCAGAAGAGTCTGCGGGTAATGTAACGGTAGTAACGTGTAGATGTCTGGGGTGGGTTTGGCCCTACTTCGCAGAAGAATCTACAGGCAGTAAGGGTAGTATCTAGTAACTTCTACTGACAACGTTTGTGTCTCGAAAATACCACTTTACTTGAATCTCTAGGTGGTTAAGTAGTATATAGTAACTTCTACTGACACTTTTGAACACGCTTCTGTATCGTTAATTGCATTTTACTTGAATGCCTGGGCAGTAATAGTAGTGTCTAGTAGTGTCTAGCAGTGTCTAGTAGTGGCTAGTAGCGTCTGAGGGTACATTTATAGGGCTTGAACTGTCTTGTGGATTCAACATGTCATTTCATTCCGGGCTGATTATCAGTATTTAAAAGGTCATCTTTCTTAATCTGTTATTTCTGCGAAGCAGAACCAACCCTCCCCGGGAGGGGCCGCCGGAGGCATGTCAACACGCTCAAGACATAAGCAGCTCCACCGCCCAGTCTACACTTAAAGTGCGCAGATCAGTGTAGTTCTGCCCAATCCCCACGAACAGCACGGGGATGGAAGTGCTGTAAGTCATGTTGACCATGGTGCCAATCATATCTCCAACGGTGTCGCACTTGGAGATTAAGAAAAAGTCCAAATTGCGCGACGGACCAAAAGCTGCGTTGAAGTTGTGCGCTTGTTGAACCGAGTCGGTTCCTACCAGTGCTTCGCCCACCATGATGATTTTGTTGGGGTTGGCCAGCTTGCCGAATTTCTCCAACGACGACATTAGCCGGTCATCGTTGTGTCTTCGGCCGGCAGTGTCAATAAGAACA
Source organism: Spencermartinsiella europaea (assembly GCA_030579595.1). Classification (NCBI taxonomy): domain Eukaryota; kingdom Fungi; phylum Ascomycota; class Dipodascomycetes; order Dipodascales; family Trichomonascaceae; genus Spencermartinsiella; species Spencermartinsiella europaea. The sequence goes on from JAKTRG010000003.1 coordinate 459,532, forward strand.
ACATCATATCCTTGCTTCTCTCCATACTCGATAGCCTTTTGGGCAGTCACTGCCGCATCTTTGCCGTACCCTTCCTTGTAGATTTCCACCTGGCCAGTCCCTATTCGCTGCGTCAGTTCCTGGAGACGGCGAACGTGAACCTCTAACTGCTCCACTGCTCCTGAACGGAAGGTGTCGCAGGCTGCAATCAGCACCTTGTACTTGTTCTGCAGCAGCCAGAAGCCTATTTTGGAGAGATTGGTAGACTTTCCCACTCCATTAACGCCGACAACAGAGATGACATAGGGTCTACCGGACCCGGTTTTGGAGACTCTGGCCTTATTCGCCTCCACCTCGTGCAGCAAATCCAGCGAAGTGTTTGGCGTAAGGATCCGCCGCAGTGCCTCTGTCATGGCCTTTTTCACGGTAGCCTCAACTGAGGTCCACGACGATGTGGTTTGTCCTACGAGGCTCTTGTCGACCGACTGGCACAGATGGTCGGCCACCTCTTTTGCCACGTTCTTCTTCATCAGGTGTGTTTCCATAGCCTGTACTGCATTACTGAGGTCCTCGGGCGTAAGTTTCTTCCCTCCAATGTAGTTGCGTAAGAATGCAAAAGGTTGTGAAACTGAAGAAGATGTCGATTTTGATGCGGAACCAGAATCAGAAGAAACAGCCTTACTGCTAGCTAGGATGCTGTCCAGCTCGTTGGAAAGCTCTTTCAGCACGAACTCCCCACTCTTGTTACTCTTGCCCCAGTCCATGTCGACCTCTGTTTGGTGAGGCTGCTGCACACCTCTATCACCGTCATCTCCGTTTCCATGCGAATAGTCCAATACCACGTCCGAATCGTGCTCCTCTGCCATGCCATCGTCTCCCCATCGTCTCATTTTCTTCTTGCTTTTCGATTTGGCATCCAGACTGGGTGACTCACCACCCCCAGGCGAGTCTGTCCCTTTTTTTCGTGATCTCCGAGACCTTCGAGGTCCAGGAGATCCGGGCAGTAGTTCGCTGCCCATCCCAGCCGGTGATGCCCTTCCACTAGTAGGTGTAGCAGTCTCCTGTAATACCGGCGTGGAATCAGCAGGTACATCAGAGTCAACCCCAACATTGCTAGCAGGTTTATCGAGTTTCTCACTCCCGTTCTGCTCATCCACTTCAGAATCTCGCTCAGAGAGCAGCCCACCTTCTTTCCTCAGACGCACGTCTACCAATGCTGCGAACTTGCGCAAATCCTCCTCGTCCACCTCGATCCACTTAGGACGGACTTTCTTCTGCTCCAAGTCGTCATCATCTTGACCCCCACATTGTGCCGCGAAAATGAGCGCAACGTCACTGAGCAGTTCGTCTACGCCTTTGTACTGCACGATATGTGGATAGTACGCACAAAACACCAAGGCCAGATCATTCTGCCTCAAATATCGCACAGTTTTGCCTTCCACGACCAGCGACTTTTCGCCCGGAGTCTGGTTTTCAATCACAGCAGACTCGACGAACCGGTTCACCACCGTCTCATCCACCGCCTCTTTGCTCCACAGCACCACTCCTCCAAATGTAAATACCACCAAGTTGAGCATCGTGTTGGCACACTATTGAATTGAAAGTGTTGAAGTTCTCCAACGGGCTGCGATCTCCACAGCCTTCTTATTCACCACTTTAATAACATTCTCCCAACACACCGGAATACAACAGCGAATTAACACTTGGTGAAATCCTGCGAAGCAGGACAACCCTCCAGGGAGTGGCCGCCGGAGGCAACGTAAAGCTAGCCTCCGGCGGGGCCACTCCGTGGAGGGTTGTTCTGCTTCGTAGAAAAACGCTGAAGACGCAGTTTGAAGTCGTCTCTTGACCACTGCTAAACGTTTGGTACGCACCCCACTGTTTTTGTTAGTCACCACCTCCACATGTTGGTGAAAGTCCCCACGCACAACTTCACTTTGATAGTTTACAAACCGCAAAAGCGACGTCGAGTGTAGTGGTTTCGCAGACCATAAACAGTGAAATGGCCAAACGGAGAAGATACAGCTCTGGGTCAGAGGAAGAAGAAGAGGAAGTTCTGCCGCGTAGGGTGCGCAAAACTGTGCGATACGACGAAAGCGATAGTGAAAGCGAGAATGAGAGTGAAGTCGACGCCAGTGATCTGGGAGCGAGCGACCTCGACGCGAGAAATGACGAAGAGAACGGCGCCGATATCAAGAGTGAGGAGTCAGAAGGATCGGACGGCATGTATGGCGCTGAGTCTGCGTCTTTTTTGGTAAAGCTGCCCATTGGACGTGATAATGCGATTCATCTAGGAGAAGAGTTGCGCGTCAATGGAGGAGGCCACAACGAGGGAGAATCCAATGTGGACGATGACCACGACCTGATCCCAAGATCGAGGACAAGTCGCAAATCTGTTGCCCAGGAACCGAGTGAATATTCGAGCAAGAAAAACGACGAGGATGTTGAGGACGAATACGTTGAGGACGAGGACGAGAGTGCAGAGGCAAGTGATGGCGACGATAGCGACGAAAGTGTCAGCAGCCCGTCAGATGCCGGGTTTGTGGTGGATTCAGACGAAAATGCTATCCGAGTGCACAGACGAAGGCCTCGCCGCCGACAGCAGCAGAAGAAACAGCAGAAAAGGCGCGGTCGGCCCCCCCGGCGGAAAATCAACTCCGAAAGTGACTACAACGGTAGCTCGGGTGGCAGTGATGCCGAAGAGGACGAGGAGAAACTGCTCCTCCAGCAGGAGCTGGAAGAGTTGCGCGACTCTTCTGACGCCCCTGCACCGCGTAGAAAGCACCTGCGAGCGAGGAAGGAGGTGAACTATCAGATCCTGCCGCCGCCAGTCAACGATGAGCCGATGGAGACTGTGGCAGTGACTCCTGCAGGGGGTAATCGCAGAGGTGGCGGTGCGCGTGGTGGTTTTAACGGCAGCATTAGACGATTATTCCCGACTACCGGCCCTTTTGGCGGCAATGACGTTGTGAGCATATTTGGCACGCCTATGGGTGCAGGAGGTGGTGGTGCTGGTGGTCCTTTAGAGTCCCTGACCAATGCCGACTCTGATTCCAGCGATGATGACGTTACAGGTGCAGCAAAGTTCAAGTCTGGTCCAGTCGGTGGGATCCGCAAGAAGCCAGGATTCGCTGACACCGATCCACTCGGTGTTGACATGAATATTGACTTCTCAGCAGTAGGGGGGCTGGACAACTACATCAACCAGCTGAAAGAAATGGTCACTCTGCCTCTACGGTACCCTGAAGTGTACCAAAGATTTGGCGTGACCCCTCCTCGTGGTGTTCTGTTCCACGGCCCACCCGGTACAGGTAAAACGCTGATGGCTAGAGCACTGGCTGCCAGTTCCTCAAACGAGGGGAAGAAAATAACGTTTTTCATGCGCAAAGGTGCCGATTGTTTGAGTAAGTGGGTCGGAGAGGCCGAGAGACAGTTGCGCATTTTATTCGAGGAAGCGAAAAACCAACAACCTAGCATCATTTTTTTCGACGAAATCGACGGTTTGGCACCGGTCAGGTCTTCCAAACAGGAGCAGATCCATGCTTCCATCGTGTCGACTCTTCTGGCACTTATGGATGGGATGGATAATCGAGGACAGGTTATAGTGATTGGTGCGACAAACAGACCGGACTCGGTGGATCCTGCTCTGCGAAGGCCAGGACGGTTCGACAGAGAGTTTTACTTTCCTCTGCCAGATTTGGAAGCCAGGGAGAAAATCTTGGCTATACACACGCGCAAATGGAATCCTCCAATAGAGCCTGAGTTTGTATCACACATTGCTCAGTTGACCAAGGGATATGGAGGAGCTGATCTTCGGGCTCTTTGTACAGAGGCAGCTCTGAATGCAATTCAGAGACGGTATCCACAGATATACACTTCCAACAAGAAGCTGCTTATAGACCCTATGACTATTAATGTGGCACCTGTGGATTTCTTAAAGTCGTATGACAAAATCATACCGTCATCTGCTCGATCAACTTCATCTGGAGCTGTCCCGCTGCCCTCGAAAATCGAGCCTCTGTTGGGTTCAACTTTTAGCACCATCTGCAAGAAGCTCGACCACATTCTGCCCCGGCAGAAACGACTGACTGCTCTTGAGGAGGCTATGTTCGAGGAGAACGATTTAAGTTTTGCACACCAGGAGCGAATCAAAGGTGGGTATTTGAAAAATGATTTTGCGAAGCATGCGATAAAGCATCGTCTTCTATATGACAATGGTCCATCCACGTACCGCTTCGCGAATTTAAATAACTAACAAGAATTTCAGTCTGCACGGGTCTACAGACCTCGTTTATTAATATATGGTCCTCCTGGTATGGGTCAACAGTATTTAGGAGCTGCTATTCTTCACCACTTAGAAGGATTCCATATTCAGTCTCTTGATCTAGGGACGTTACTGAGCGATTCAGCCAGAACGCCAGAAGCTGCTTTGATTCAGATGATGGTGGAGGCCAAACGACATACCCCAAGCGTGGTTTTCATCCCCAATCTTGACAGTTGGTATGCTACCATCTCCGAGACGGCTCGCAATACCTTTTTTGGGATATTACGAAGCCTGAATCCTGACGAGGCTATTCTGGTCTTGGGCATAGTCGAAAGTGACTTTGACGATCTTGACCCGGGCCTCAAAGCTCTCTTTGGGTTTTCATCAGAGAATAGACACGCCATCAGCATCAACGGGGGACGAAATTCGCTCAACAAGTTTTTCGCAACTGCGTTTGAATACATTCGCAGCAAGCCCACCGAATTCCCAGACCCGGCGTCGCGTAAAAAGAGAAGGCTTGAACAACTGCCAGAGGCGCCAGCTGAACCAGAAAAACAGCTCTCTAAGCAGGAGATTAAAATGCAGGAAAGAAAGGACATGCAACTGAGAAATCTACTAAAGGTCAAACTCTCTGGGCTCATGGACTTGTTTAAGAACCGATACAAGCGATTTAGAAAGCCGCCCATTGACGACATCTATCTTGTACATCTATTTGAGCCACCTCAGCCAAACATGCCTCCTCCGGCCTATACCAAGAGTAGTGACGACATGATTCTTGAGGTGGGTAGTGGTAAAAAGTACCATAATATTGACTTGGATATAATAGAGGAGCGGCTGTGGAATGGGTTTTATTCAGAGCCCAGGCAGTTTCTGCGTGATATCGAGATGATATATGTGGATGCGACCACCACTGGTGACAGAGAGCGGACAGTAAAGGCATCTGAGATGTTTGCCAATGCTCAAGTGGCTATTGAGGATATAGGGACGGCGGATCCCCAGTTTATTCAGAGTTGCAAGGAACTGCATCAGCGAGAAATTGCAAGGCAAAAGCGGCTGTTAGAAGAGCAAAAAGTCCAAGAGGACCAGAGAGAACAGAAGTCAGGGATTGTTGAGATTATTTCCGACGAGGTGGTGGTGACGGACCCTACATCTGGCCAAGACAACCACGAGGAGACATCAACTTTGATCAACGGATACACCAATGGTTCTGTTAAACATGCCGGGATGGTCGTTGATCAGTTGGACGACGGCGACCAAAACCCTATAAAGCATTTTGAGATTTCCGAGAATTTCGAATCCCACGAGGTTGAAATGGTCGATGTCAAAGCTAACAGCGAGTCTGTGGGTTTAGAGAATGGTCACCATACAAACGGTATTGTGAACGGCAGCTCGACTGATGTCTTATTCACCAATCATGTTAAATTTGACAACGCCGTTTCAATAGAAGGACATGATGCTGACTCGCATCCGAGAACTCTGGGTGAGGATACGCCTGCAGAACCTGAACAGAAATTTGAACCCGAGCCTGAGCCTGAAGCGCAACCTGAATCAGAACCTGTGCCTGAGCCAGAACCTCCTCTTATTTTGGACGAGTCCAAACTTTCTGCTTTTGCTGAACATCTCGTTGATTCCTGCTTGTCCTTCACAGTTGAGCAGCTTGAACAGGTCAATTCCCTCATTACCGACCAAGTATGGAGTCTCCGTTACTTATGGAATAGAAACGACATTATAGACAAGCTTTACGTCTCGTTTGATGAGGCGAGGGCAGTCATTGAGAGTGTGGGATGATCTTTAATATTCTTTATTGTTTTTTTAATGTAGAGCATGATTAACTATGAAGTATAGTATATTGTTATTTGATGTACGATTATTGTATATTACCGCCGTTTTTGGGGCCCATTATCACCACCTGAGGCAACTGTATAAACGTAGCGTTAGGAAGAGACAATTCATTTTTGATTTGCATTGTGACTTGCCATGCCACTCAATAAAATATCTACACTCGAAAATCACGCTGAACAATAAACTTGCCCAAGAAGAAATCTTCAGTAGCTCTCGCATTGCAAGCAGAATGTTCTTTCATCACTTCGAGTCGTGTCTCTTTTGCGTCACTTAAAGGAATGGGGAAATCAATATCTTTCATTATGGACTCAATAACCACGTCAGGCAGTCGTTCCCATCTCCCAATATCCCACCACTCTTGCTGCTGTGGAGGAACCACTGCTGTCGAAGGGATCCTGGTTGAAGGGTTAACTAAGTAAAATTCCAGAATCTTACGATGCCCAGGCTTGGTCATGTCTTTCAGATTGAACCCTGACACTTGGTGCTGATACACATTGGGGAAGACGATGCATCGTCCATTTTTTGCTTCCACGCTACCGATGTTCTGCGCAAATTCCTGGCCGTCTTTTAAACCGTAACCACGCTCTACTCCTTGTCCATCATTCTTCTCATGGCGGATATCGAGGTCCATCATTTCCCTGAATGACACAGTACTCTCAGTAATGTTCTCTATATCGTAGTAGTAAACCCCGGCAGCTACTATGGTCTCATTCGCCATACCTATGATGTGCCAGTCTCCACCATTGTACTTTGGGTTTTGAGGGGTCAGCTCTATGTTGCTCATCTTCACGATAACCTGCACACGCCTACTTCGCAGGCTGTAAGGGATTTTGGGCCGGTCTGGGACCTCAAAAGTGTCTGGCTGAGGTTCTACAAATTTCCTGCTGTCAAGCCGATTGGGAATTTCCTCAGATTCATCCTCAGATTCATCCTCAGATTCACTGGGCTTCTCTTCATTGCTATGCCACCACTCGGTAACTGAAGCTACTCTTGGCTCCCTAGGGTGTGCCAGATCGGTGACAACCTGCTCGAACAGAGGCAGGAACTTAGAGAAAATGCCCTCTAAATTAGAGTACAGCTCAGCGTGGCCTGCAGGGTGGAGATTGTTGATATAGGATATAATTTTTGTGACACCGTTTTCATCAATTTCAAACTCGGCGGGGAGCCAGCTAAAATGCTGCGATTTGTCCCAGTGCTGAATGGACTTGAGAAGATTGTCTGCACTCGACAACACAGGAATGTAATAAGAGCCGTCATTGGCAGGATTATCTCTGTTCAGAGCGTCACTCCAGGTATCAATATCTGGTGCATGCAACCCAAAGGTATCGAGGTTCAATGCTGCTTGAGGAGACACGATTGGAGCACCAGTCAGGAATCTGGATGTGTTGTATACCAGTGGAAATAGCGAAGGATCAACGAGATTCAATACCTGGTTGTTGCTGCCCGGCTGCCAGTCTTTGGCATAGTCAGGGACGTTTTCCAGAACAGCAACATATTTCCTGAATTCTGCTGCCAGATCACCATCTATCAGGCTGTCTGACATCCAAACTTGGTCCACGCTACTGAGACATACGTTTGCGGGCAAACTTTCGTGCAATGAAGACCAATAATCTAACTCTGCCAACGCGTAGTCCCTCTCCTTCTCGGTGACACCTAGGGATTTTGCTTCTGAGGCCCAACATGTCCGACGGGTGCTCTTTTTGTTTAGTATCGACTGCCACAGTGGCTTCTCGCGAATTTTTTGCGTTAGGGTCCGAATTCGCTTCTCGGAAAGGGTGTTTACCTCGCAGGGCAGCGCATTATAGACAGCCCCCAAATCAGACCGCCTTTGAATCAATTTGTCGAAATTCATCAGAGAACCCAGCTATAGTTTACTAGCAGAGAAGATTGATAAATGACAGCGACAAATAGTCGAAATAGAATTTGTTTCTAGTTCTAAAGGCGCTTCGATATAATTTTTGGCCAGACTCTCTGCATAATCTATGATATGCATTTTGCATTATGCTTCGTGTGACCCACTGTCCGTCGTCTGTAATAAGTAATAATAATAAACGTTCTGATTAGGGTGTAGTGAATTTCATTTTCACTCTAGATTCTGCGTAGTTAGTATATTTTTTTCTTTATGTTGTGAAAAGAATACCAATTGCATTCTAGATCTCAACTGTATCTCGGAACTTCTGTATAATAGCGAGTGTAGCGCGCATTTGTAGTGCCAGGTTGGTTCCAGTGTGCAATATGGTTCATAAATAGCTTTCAATGAAATTTATAAAATACAGAAAGGGGGGGAGGAGGTTTAACATATCAAAATGGACAACCTCCAGTAATGGTTTCTCAGCACAGGTGAAGAGTATCGTTATTACTGTGCACTCTGTTGTCCTCTTTCTATCATTTTGGCCACATTTAGAACCAGTTGGTCGTCTCCAAACTGGCCCCACACTTGCATGCCTACACTCTTGGGCCCCCAGGGGACTGAGATAGCAGGGAGACCTGCCAGATTTGCAGGAACAGTTAGTACATCGTTAACATATGCTTCAATGGGATCCTTTTCATTTCTGATCTCTTCATGAGTAGGTGCAGGGGTTCGAGCAGTCGGCAGTATTATCACATCTACTTGGGGTTGGGTTTCAAGTTGTGATGCTCCCTCGGATCCGTAAAACACGTTGTCGGTTATGAAGACGTCGTTGAATTGCTCAATTAGCTTTCTTCTCACTTTCTGAGCCTTGCCAAAGTGGTTACTGTATGCCCCAGCATTCAGGTTATAGGTACCTAGCAAGATTCGCCTTTGGACTTCGTCTCCAAACCCTTTCGTTCTAGTAGGGCCGTATAGCGTGCTCTCGAAAGATGGTGACATCTCGCCTCCTACCTGCTGTTGAGCAGGCTCGTATCTGTCAATGCCTGCTCGGGATCCATATCGTACCCCGTCGTATCGCGCAAGATTACTCGATGCTTCGGCGGGCGACAGGATAAAATACACAGGAAGTGCCTGCTTTAAAGACGGGATCGAAACCAGGTGTGCTTCGTGGCCCTCCTGGGACGTAAGGTAGTCGAGACAACCAATCCAAGCTTCTCTCACACTAGGTGAGAGGTCTATAATAGCCTCGGTAATTATGCCAATCCGCAGGGGTCTCTTGCTCCTGCCTTCGTGTAGCGCCAGACGACTTTCGCGCATCTTGGCTCGAATACTCTCTGATATGCATGTTGGATCTTTTGGGTCATATATGTTCAGCGCATTGAACATCTCCTCTACTATCGTCACAGTTTTACCCAGAATCCCAACCGTGTCCAGGCTCTGGGCGTAGCTGATAACTCCGTGCCTCGAAATAAGTCCGTAGCTGGGTTTGAAGCCCACGACCCCACAGTATGCGCTTGGGAGTCGCACAGACCCTCCTGTGTCGGTACCCAGGGCCACATCGCACATTTCTGCGGCCACAGCAGCAGCAGAGCCGCCACTCGACCCCCCCGTCGATGTGTCTTCAAACGAAAAAAGAGGATTTCGCGTGATTCCAAACGCACTCTGGTCGTTGTTTGACCCCATGGCAAACTCGTCCATGTTGGTCTTACCAATAAAGGTGCCGCCAGCCTGGCGAATGAGGTCCACTACAGTGGCATCGTACGGACTGACAAAGTTCTCCAGGATCCTCGAGGCACACGTGGTAGTTTGGTCCGTAGTACAGTAGTTATCCTTGAGCGCTATTATGCGGCCCTTTAACGGTCCTTCCTGAGCCTCTGTGAGGTCCTTTTTCACACTCTGAGGGTCCCGCCAGCTTATAAACGCGTTTATACGTTTATTATGCTTGTCTATGTTGGAGAGATATTGCTCTGTTCGCTCGATATCAGAACGGCCCGAGTCAGCCTGATAAGTCAAGTCCCGCCTGATTTGCTTGGAAACGCCCATAGTAAGCAACGATTTGTGGATATTAACGTGGCCAGCCAGCTTTCTACACCTTCCCAAGTGTAGACGGCTGTTCGGAACCGCCATAGTATATATAGCACTCTAGTTTTCTTTTTTGTTTTTTTTTTCCTCCTCTTCCATCTCGTTATCAGTTTCTGAAAATTGCAGTTAATCCGTCGAGAGCCGTGTGCCGCGTAGTACTCGGGGCGCGTGTGCGGCGTGCGGCGTGCGGCTGTCTGTCCTATGCCTCTGGCGGCCCCTGCCGGGGAGGGGTGGTTCTGCTTCGCAGAAAACGTTTACCCAATGACACTGGTGATTACAATATGAATAAATGATGGATCTCATTTGAAGGTTACGTTTTAACAGATTGTTGATACTATCCCATGAGTTGACCTGCCTTATGACTTCAGCTCTTCATTATGTGGGGTTTAATTACACTGTGCATAAGCATCTTAGAGGCAGTGTAACCCAAAGTGAAGGGCAGAAGTGACGAGAGTGCGCTATACAGAAGATAATCAGGCCAAAAATAAGTATACAAACAAACTCAAAGTACATACATTGAACCATAAGACGAGAAAGGTACTCAGCGCAACTAAACTGCCGTGCCCACCACCAACTTGCAAGAGTCAAGGCGCGAGACCGAACGGAGTGCCAACACACCAAAGTTTGTCATTCCGCACACAGTGTTAGTAAGCAGAAACGAATAATTACGTGGACGCGACAGGATCATTACTATTATGTCTTAACCTTAAACATTCCGATTATCAATAAGTAGGACAATGTTAGGTAGCCTGAGAAAGGGTTTAAGAAATGACGAGAAGGCATTGTATAGCAGTATGGTCTTCCGCGAATAGGGGATGTGCAACCGGAGGCAAAGACATGTTTCTTCGGTGCGTTGTATAGCGTTTATGTCTGTATATGCCAGATGCGGACTTACTTGTTGTAACTTCCATGACCACATAAACATTCAGATCAACGGCGGTAGTAGGGTGTTGAATGGTATATATTAATCTAAGACACAAAATCTGTTATTTAGGACCCTAAATAGACCCCTAGAAAACGCTACCTGCACCTGCTGGACTCGAGACTTTTGGCAGATCCGTCTTATCACTCTGTTTTCACCTATTGCCGTCAAAATAGTGCCAAAAACAACCCTTTGTGCTGGTCAAAAACAGACGCTCATCACAAGTGAATTAAAAAACCAACAGTCTGACAATGTTATATTGCAGTGTCATACGAGTGCGGGGACTCACATAACTTGGATTTGTTATCCAACTCCTTAAAGGGAATGCTTAAAGACGCCACCTCGACCTGCTGTACTCGAGAGTTCTGACAGACTCAGTCTTTGCAATGCATTGTCGTTAAAAACAATACCAAACCACCTATTCCATGCCCCAAAACACATCCCCAGCAAAAGCGAGTGGAATAATCTCAGCATTCTCACAATTTCACATAACAGTCTTGTATGGGACGTCGTAGAGGACTCATAGTCAGTAGTAAAGTAAAACTCCACTACTGCGACCTGCAACAAAACGCACTAACCTTCGTTTTCTGCGTAGCAGAACCAACCTCCACGGAGTGGCCCCGCCGGAGGCGACTCTCCCTCTCGCGTATTATCTCATATCTCTCGAGACACCAAGGAGTCGATGCGACCTAATTGACTGGTAACCGCATTAATGGAACCCTGAATTTCGCTAACCTGTCGCCTGATATCTTCAATCTGGTTTCTGATATCCTGCTGGGCTGTCGTGGAAATGGTATTTTGATGCATGTAAGTAGTAATTTCACTGAGACTTATACCGGCATTGCTGAGACGGCTGGGTAGATCCAGATTCTGAGCAGCGTCCAAAGACTCAGTTCGCCTCTCTCTTTCTGCATCAAACGACTCAGTTCTCCCCTCTTCGGCATTAACAGAAGTCATGCCTTCGGAGATCTGCCGCCTGGCTTCTGCAATCCGGTTACTGATATCCTTCTGGGTTGCCATACAAGTGGTATTCTGCTGCATATAAGTCATAATCTTTCTATTATCCACGCCGGCCCTTGTGAGACGGGTGATTATAGACATGTCTTCCTTTGAGAGTTTTCGATGAACTGGATGAGCCGACGGATGCAGACTTGGTTCGTGATTGTGTATAGCGAAGCGTTCTTCAGAGCGGTGTCGCACAGACCAAGTCGTCCTGTCCAGAGATTGTGATGCAATTACAGAGAACTGACAACCAGTTCCTCTAGTACTTGTATTCCGTCTTCGCTGTCGCGATGGATCAGGAGGTTTACAAGAGCGGTCGCACGCGAAGGTGACGATCTGTCTGCCATTGGTCTTCTTCGTTGATTTTCCTATAATGAACGCATAGCCTCTTGGCGCTGCCCATGCGTTAATTGCCTTTAAGACAGCTTCGCGAGATTCATATTGGGATTCAGGAGGGAGGCAGTCACTAGGGAAGGAATGACGCGTCTCAGCCAGAGCTGACTCCATATTCTCTTGGGCAGGAATCCAAAATGGTTTAGGTAGTTATTACGAGACGTGTTTGTTCACTCCAAATTGTATTTCATAGTCACTTTTAGTGCAAACCGGATCCAGCTTCTCAGAAATAACCAATCTTAATATTATGCTTATATGCTGAGGGGAGCCAGACACAACATCAGGGTAAGGAATGTCAGCCGATCCTGACGCGGCGACATATCTCGCATGAGCCTCAACGGTTTACAACTGAGTTAGGTGAGTGAGATGAGAGGAACGCACGATATATATACTAGCCCTCAACAGCTTTTGAAGCTGACAGGGCAATGCGGTAGACAGTGCAAGGCAGGTGTGGTATCTATCAGCTTCAACTGGGGAACGCATATTTGATGTGACGAACGACAAGCTGTCTACGCGCCAAAACGCAGATCAGGTTTAGGGTCACAGTTTTAACGGCACGCACCTTTAATTAAAGCCTGCGCGTAGTAGTTAGCAGTTGCAGTTTGAACAATTGATGACGAGTAAATATTCTCACCTGCCAGACATAGATCTGTCGTCCAGAGACCTGTATGAGTATGAGGGTGTCAGCAGTGACGAGTTCAACACGCCACGAGGCGCAGTACCGTCGACATCAAAGGAGATTGACGAGAGTAAACTTACGCAGTTGAAAGAATCGGCGCAGGTTTTTGAAAGCAACGAGGTCGACGCGTCTGAGTCGGACTTTTCAGGAAGAGTAGACGAGAGACTGCCTCGGGCGTACAAAACGCGCACGGTAGAGTCTAGTCAGGCGCGAATTGCTCGGCTCAAGAGGGAAATCGAGGAAGTAGCATTAGAGGTTAGAGCCGAAGAAAAAGATGGAGAGGCAAAGGGGGAGGAAATCAGAGAACTGAGGGATATACTAGAAAAGTTATCGGTACGGGGGAAAGCAGGAGAAGCTAGGTTTTACTCAGATCTCCAGGGATCAGTGGGCGAATCCGAGCAGCGTTTGCCAAATACGTCGGCTGATGACGATGCCAATGCCAATGCCACACAGAAAATTAAAACCGAAACAAACGCAAAGGAATCTCGATCAAGCTCACCACCTGTAAATACAGTAGAAACAATTTCCAGTCTCGAAGAACGATTGCATCGGCTGGAGACACGAATAGGGAGCACAGTCGACGACTCGAACGAAGCTCGCCGCCCTTTACTCTCGACCCTGACATATCTACGGGAACGCATAGCTCTGGTGACTGCAAGCCCCGCTACACTGGAAAGAGCAGTCAATAACTTGAAAGCACTGACGCTGGAGACTGAAAAGCTGAAAAAGGAGATCACCGTAAAAACTTTATCGACAACAACTGAACAGCAGTCTAATAGTTTGGGACCTGATCCTGGTTCTGCATTGTCGGAGGATCCCACTACAGCAGCTGTGACTGCATATAACCATGCGCAACAGATCAATACTATCTACAACAGCATACCGCTCCTGAAAAGCGTACACGATCAGATTCCGGCTATTTTGCAGCGTCTAGAGACTCTCCAGAACATCCACGCCGATGCTGCTGTCGTGGTCAATACCGTGCGGGATGTGGGAGCTACGCTAGACTCGCTGACTCAAGGAATGTCTCAGTGGAAACAAAACTTGGAGGGAATAGAAAGGAGCATTAGCGAGTATCAGAAGAGATCTGAAGAGAATGTTGCCAAAGTGAAAGGGTGGGTGACCGAGATGGAGAGTCGACTGAATGCAGCTGCATAGGCTCTTTTCGTGATTGATGGAGTAGTCGAGGACGCCACAGACTCAATGGCTTTTGCTGTTGTCTGTTTCCCATATAAGGCATTTTTTGGGAGAAAGAGCAATGTAGGGCGAAGAGGCATAATATGGATCGAGTTTAGAAGGAACGAATTGAGTTGCACAGTATTTATGATTGCATGAAGAGGTATGACAATGATCGTATAGTATCTAGAGGAAATTGGACTGTACATATTTATGACTGTTGGAAAAGGGGGTGATATGGATCGTATTTAGAGAGAATTAAACTGTATAGGTGTTTGTGAGTGGGAAGAGAGGTATGATATGAATCTCAATTTAAAGAGAATCTGAAGTGTCACGATTTATGAAAAGATACATCAATCCTGGGCCGTACAATTCAATTGATTGCTAAAAAGATCAAGTAATAATCTGCCGAGTCATTCAGTAGCACTTAAAGATGACCACTAAACGTGTTTTTTGGAAATGTCACAAAAGTTCGTCAACTCTCGTCACCCCTGCATATGACCTAACCTTGCAGTCATATAGGCATATTGGATATTTCACTTCAAACAACTAAACCATTTACTCTTTGCGCTTTACATTCCATTAGAAACCATTAGAAAGAGTGATACTGGTTCGGTTAGCCACAAGATTGCATATTCATATTTATATAGGAACAGGCTGAAGACTAGATCGAGAACTCAAAAGTGTTCTGATTTGCCCATTGTCCAAAATGGCATCAATAGACGAGCTGGTCCAACAGCTCCAGTCCATGAATGAGCATTTCAAGGCATTCGAAGTACACCCACCGACTGTTTCGATAGACGACGACCGTCTGGCTGAAGAATTTGACTTCCCCAGTGAATCACCGTCTGAATCGGATGCTGAGGATTCTGTCGGAGTCAATGTGGAGGAGAACGAGAACCCAGACGTATGGCTGCGTAAACAAATAGACGAAGAGACGTACGAGATTGTGGCAGGGATGCTGCGGTCAGACACTTCAAACGAGGAGCTGCAGAGTACCCTAAGTGACATTCTTGGATACGAGCGACTGGATTTAATCATTGAATTGATTCAGAGGAGAGAGGAGTTTCTGGTGAGTTGAAAGAATGAAAAGACTGTCTCTCTAGCTGGTATCCAGCCGGGCCCCTCCCGGGGACAGTTACTTCCGCTACGCGGAATCGATGAGAGTTGGTTGGCGGATTGGTAACCCGACGACGATTGAATTGGTGGGGTTGAGGGCATCATCAGCTTCTGCGAAGCAGAACCAACCCTCCCCGGGAGGGACCGCCGGAGGCATCTTAGACTGACTTCGCAAGAGCGCTTTCTATCGCTTTTTGTCTAACTAGAAATCAGACGAACCAATCAGACGAAGACATGCTCGGAACGAAAAGCTCCGCAAAGAGCGAAATGCAAACCTTCCTGAAGAACACAAAGATACCAAGTATCCCCATGTCTATTCAACACAAACTGGCTCCACATTGAGTGCGTTTGGTACCAAATACACACTTCCTGTAGGCACCGAGCGTTTCCAGCATGATATGTATGAGGAAGTCATCATTCCTTATTCTAAAAGGAGACCTGGATTTCAAGGCACCGATGGATTGATACCTATTACAGACCTTGACCCTCTTCTACGAGGTACTTTTGGAAAGTATAAGACGCTGAATCGAATCCAATCTATTATCTACCCAGTTGGATACGAATCGAAAGAAAACATGCTGGTGTGTGCTCCGACAGGTGCCGGTAAGACAGATGTAGCTCTGCTAGCTATGCTCAACACAATCAGTCAATTCAGCACATATGATGAAGAAAACTCAGTGTACGATATTGACTATGAAGAATTCAAAATAGTATACGTGGCTCCTCTTAAGGCACTTGCGGCCGAAATCGTAGAAAAAATGTCAACCAGGCTCGCGTGGTTGGGGATTTCAGTCAGAGAGCTAACTGGTGACATGCAATTGACGAAGCAGGAGATTCAGGCTACGCAGATTATTGTTACCACTCCAGAAAAGTGGGACGTGGTATCAAGAAAGGGCGGTGAGAACCAGCTGACGGCCAAGATAAAATTGCTGGTGATTGACGAAGTCCATCTTCTGCACGAAGAACGAGGAGCTGTGATTGAATCTCTTGTTGCCAGGACGCTTAGGCAAGTAGAGAGTTCTCAGTCGCTCATTCGAATAGTTGGGCTCAGTGCCACTCTGCCGAACTTTCTGGATGTGGCGGAATTTCTCCACGTCAGCCCTCAACAAGGATTGTTTTATTTTGATTCGTCATTTAGACCTGTGCCGCTGAAGCAGATATTCATGGGTGTACGGGGAAAACAAGGGTCTCGGCAAGCTGGTGAAAACATCGACCGAGTTTCCTATGATAAGTTAGCTGAAATGCTGGCAGAAGGTCTGCAGGTAATGGTTTTTGTTCATTCACGGAAGGATACAGTAAAGACGGCCCGAACATTTATCCAAATGGCACAGGCAAACGGAGACCTGGGCCTGCTTGACTGCTCGGAAGCACCCACATACGATCAGACCAAAAGAGACATGTCCAAATTCAAAAACAAAGATATGAAGGAGTTGTTCGACAATGGGTTTGGCATACATCATGCGGGGATGGTGCGCTCAGACAGGAACACCACTGAAAAGATGTTTGCCAGTGGCGCCATCAAAGTTCTATGTTGCACTGCTACGTTGGCATGGGGAGTCAACTTGCCCGCCGCTGTTGTGATTATTAAGGGGACACAAGTTTATGATTCCAAAAGAGGAGGGTACACTGACCTGGGAATCTCAGATGTGATTCAGATTTTTGGTAGAGCTGGAAGGCCCCAGTTTGAAAAGTTCGGTACAGGTATTCTGTGTACCACCTCAGATCGGTTGGACCACTATCTGTCAGCTATAACCCAACAGCATCCAATCGAGTCGAAGCTTATGGCGAAAATCCCCGACAACCTCAACGCAGAAATAAGTCTGGGAACAGTGACGAACGTCGACGAGGGAGTGCAGTGGTTGGGATATACTTATTTGTATGTGCGAATGCGAAAGAACCCGCTCGCGTACGGCATGAATTGGAATGAAGTTTCGGATGATCCTTTACTGGGGAACAAACGGAGACAGCTGATAATTACGGCTGCACAGAGGCTGCATGACCTGCAGATGATTATTTTCGATTCCACAGATGCGTTTATTTCCAAGGACGCTGGCCGGATTGCCAGTGATTTCTATCTTTTGAACAATAGCGTAGAAGTGTTTAACACGATGCTGAACCCACGAGCTAGCGAGGCAGATGCACTGGCCATGATTTGCATGTCTGGAGAATTTGACGCTTTGAAATTTAGACAAGAGGAAGAAAAGGAGCTAAAGCAGTTGAAGGAACACTCTGCGCCGTGCCAGGTAGCCGGCACCGACGACTCTGCACCGGGGAAAACGAACATCTTGTTACAGGCGTATATTTCCAAGGCTACTGTTCAAGAAAGTGCATTGATCAGTGACACTAACTATGTGGCTCAAAACTCGATTAGAATCACCAGAGCTTTGTTCCAGCTTGCTCTCAATAGGCGATGGGGTCGTCTTGCGCGGATGATGCTGTCTATTTGCAAGTCTATCGAGCACCGGCTGTGGTCATTTCAGCATCCACTGGCCCAGTTCGAGCTGCCACTTCCAGTACTGCGAAATCTTGAAGCGAAAATGCCGTCTGTGTATGAAATGAAGGAAATGGAAGTGGCCGAGCTGGGGGATCTTGTGCACAACTCGAGAATGGGTAGCAAAATTGCCCATTACGCTGACCTCATTCCTCTTCTTGATATACACGCTGAGATTCTCCCTATAACCGACAAAGTACTGCGGGTTCACATAGACATTGAGCCAAACTTTGTATGGGATACGAGGGTTCATGGGAAAGGTATGCTTTTCCATGTGTGGGTGGAAGACGACAACGAAAAGGGCGACGTGTTGCATGTGGACAAACTGTACCTGACCAAGGGCCAGCTGAAAGAACCGCACCTGCTAGATTTCACAATTCCGCTAAGCGACCCACCTCCAGATCAGCTAATTATTCGGGTTATCAGCGATACATGGATTGGGGGTGACAGCATGGCTGCTGTTTCGTTTCAGCATCTAATTCGACCCGAGGTCCAGCCAATTCAGACCAAACTATTGAAATTAAGACCCTTGCCGGTCGAAGCTCTAAATAACCCAATCTTGGAGAGAATCTATAAAGAGAAGTTTGATTTTTTCAACCCCATGCAGACAATGGTGTTCAACACCTTATACCACCAAGACACCAACGTTCTTCTTGGCTCACCCACAGGGTCCGGCAAGACAATTGCATGTGAGCTGGCAATGTGGGCTGCGTTTAGAGACAACCCCAAGGCCAAGGTCGTGTATATTGCTCCGATGAAAGCGCTAGTGAGAGAGAGAGTGGAAGACTGGTCGAAAAAAATTGTCAAGCCCACTGGACGCAAACTGATAGAACTCACCGGAGACACAAATCCTGACGCTCAAAGTGTTCGAGCGAGCGACATTATTATTACCACGCCTGAAAAGTTTGATGGAATCAGTCGAAACTGGCAAACCAGGACTTTTGTGCAGGAAGTGTCCCTTATTATCATGGATGAGATCCACTTGCTTGCAAGCGACCGAGGCCCGATTCTTGAAATGATTGTATCACGAATGAACTTTGTGCAGAAAAGGACTGGGAGGCGGATTAGATTGCTGGGGATGTCAACTGCAGTGGCCAATGCTGGAGATTTAGCCAACTGGCTTGGTGTCAGACCAAATGGGCTGTTTAACTTCCCTTCTTCAGTCCGACCTGTTCCTTTGCAGATGTACATTGATGGGTTCAGAGACATGGGGTTTGGCCCACTGATGAAGTCAATGAACCGACCAGCCTATTTGGCTATTAAGAGGCATGCATCCCACAAACCCGTGCTCGTTTTCGTAGCATCCCGAAGGCAAACTCGGCTGACAGCACAGGATATAATTTCGTTTTGTGGGATGGAAGAGAACCCAAGACGATTCTTGCATATGACGGATTCGGAGCTTGAAGCGATTTTGTCGCGAGTCAAAGACGAGACGCTGCGCCTTTCGCTGCAGTTTGGGGTGGGTCTCCACCACGCAGGACTTCAAGACAGTGACCGTCGAATGTCACACGAGTTGTTCGAAAGTGGTAAGATCCAGGTGCTAGTGGCTACGGCCACTCTTGCTTGGGGAGTCAACCTTCCTGCTTATCTTGTGGTAATAAAAGGAACGCAATTTTACGACTTTAAGCTTCACGGATACAAAGACATGGATCTGACAGATGTCTTACAGATGATGGGACGGGCAGGGCGACCGGCTTTTGATACCAACGGCGTGGCAGTTGTGTTTACCAAAGAGAGTACCAAAAACTTCTACAAGTACTTTTTGAATTCGGGATTCCCAGTGGAGAGCTCTTTGCACAAACAGCTGGCAGACCATTTGGGGGCAGAAATCAGCGGGAGAACTGTGACCACTAAACAGGAAGCAGTCGAGTTCCTGTCATGGACATTTCTGTTTCGACGCATTCACCACAACCCAACGTATTATGGAGTCGAGGGGCAAGAGGATGGCCAGGTGAACAACTGGTTAGCCGAGTTGGTGGACAAAACAGTGGCATCCCTAGACGAACATGGGTGTCTGATTCAGAATGTGGGGTCTGACGGTGATCTGACTCCGTCACTGTTTTTGAAAATCTCGACTTTTTACTATATTTCTCACAAGACCATGGGCAAGTTCCTGCGTGCCCTGAGTCGACCGGACGACTTTGATATGAAAGAGTGTCTAAAGACGCTGGCCATGAGTGCAGAGTACGACGAACTGGCAGTGCGTCACAACGAGGACGCTGTGAATGAAGAAGTCTCCAACGCGGTCAGGTACCATGGATCTGTACTTGGCATTCCAATGGGCAACGAGCATGTGAAAGCTTTCCTGTTGATCCAAGCACATATAGGGCGCATCGACCTTCCCATAGAGGACTATACTCAGGATACCGTAGCTGTGATGGACCAGACGCTGCGAGTGTTGCAAGCTGCTATCGACACGGCTGGTGAGCTGGGCAACTTACGAGGTATCTACGTTTGTGTCGAACTGATCCGAAGCATAAAACTGGCCAAATGGGTGTCTCCAATCGAGCCAGTTAACAAGGTTCATGGTGAAGGTCAGGTCAAGTTCGAGGCCAATAGGGACGGCGATGTGTTAAATAGAGTTGTTGGAGACAGACAAAACTCCAAAAAGACAAGACCCTACTTTCAAGGAACAGTCTCATTTGGCGCGCTGGCTGAAAAAGAAGACGGCTCTGTCGGGGTGACAATTGAACATCCTGCGTTGAGTAGTGGGAAGGGACCAGTAAACCCCACACCTAGATTCACAAAGGCTCAAACGGAGAGCTGGATCACCGTAGTTGTTAGAGGAGAGGAACTCGTGTCATTGCAGCGACTGGGACCTAGGCACAAGAAGCAGGACTTTAAAGTCAAGGTTCCTCAAGGTTGTGAACTTGTGATGCTGAACGACTGTTTGGAGGTCGATATACGGTGGTCACCGTCGTCGTCGTCGTCGCCGTCCTCAGTTGAGAAATCATAGCCTGGTTGTATTAGAAAATATGTTAAAAAAAATAAAATATATAATATAACAGTAAATATTGAAATATATATATTACGCTTTTCAAAAAAAGGCTTTCACAGTCTACAAGCTCGCCTCATGGAAGATTGACAATTGATATTCAGGGCTTTGCTATATATACATGGATCCATTGACTAGCTGAAGAGTGTATATGCTCAACAAAGTAACGAAGCGAAGAGCGTATGTTAAGAGAACACCCGACTCGTATGTTGCCGCCGGCTGCCCTCTCCCGAGGAGGGTTGGCTCTGCTTCGCAGAGATTGTTGATGATGGGTCCCATTCAAGTTTGTGTAAATAATTTGATACTGAACGATCTACTGCCATCATTTACAGTTGAAAATTGCTGTGCGACGAACCTATCACAATACTCACAGAGCTCGTATCAAGCTAATGCTTCCCACTCACTCCCAACCCCAACAACCTGGTTAGCTCAGGCAAATGCGAAGAACAAAATAGAGTTTGCAATAGAAAGAGCCCATCAGTTAGAAGTGCTTCCACAAGTTCAATTCACTAATAAAGTTTCGTTTTCTCACTTTCAGTTAGGTCTGTTGATGAACACAAAGAGGGGTTAGAGGAGAGGAGACCCAAGCGAAAGTTGTTCGTCAATTGATTGTACGTAGCGGTGGTTTTTGCCTCCGGCGGCCCCTCCCGGGGACGGGTGGTCCTGCTTCGCAGGAATTCTGTCTGTCACTGAAAAGTCACAGGGGGGGCAAGAAATGTCTTCTCGTAGAGCCAGCCACAATTCACTTCCTATAGGACGCCAAACACCAACCCGACTAACAGAGTTTTCCCAATGTCCTCCATGCACCCCAGACGCATTCCTATAACCTCTGACCCCTAATATTTCACCGAGAGTAAGCTTCCTGCGAAGCAGAACCAGAGCTGCCAGAGGCCAGAACAGACGCCTGACAGACTAGCTACAATATAAAGTTTTCTCACACAGCAAAAAGCCCCCGCTTGTCTAACCCCAAACACGAAGCCACGCAATTAGAGTTTTTCTAGGGTAGTTCTGGGTTTTTTCTAGAGCTTTTCCTAAAGCTTCCTAGTGCTCCCAGTGGCTCTAAAGCTTCTACGTCGTTTACGGAATATCCACCATCGTATCGCCATACTTTACGAGTTTCGGGTCTCCAGAACCGCATAAGGTTTCAAGTGATAGACGTCAGGGATCCAAACGTCAGCGCTAGCGTGGTGCAGCAGCAGAAGCACGGCGGCTGTTTGCTCGCCTCAGTGTGGCTACTCCAGAGGAGTTGGTCAAGCTTCGCAGAAATGGAAACGGTTTGGCAGAATGTTTTCTGGATACCGTATATACTCGTGTGAGCAGGCTGCAAGGGACGATGCACGATTATGCAAGATAGCGCAATACGACCCTGGAGCTGCAGATCGGTTTACTCAGTGTTAGACAGTTCTTGATCTCTGCGAAGCAGAGCTACGGGGTCTGGGGCTGGCCCCAGCAGCTGGGGAGCATGCCTCCGGCGGCCCCTCCCGGGGAGGGTTGGTTCTGCTTCGCAGAAACCGCGCACGGCTCAAGGCTGCGTGTCTGTCAGCCTTCGTCTCACTTTTCATTCCAGAGACAGGGGAAAACAAAACATCGTCCTAGGAGTGCTCGTATTTGTGCTTCGTGCTTCGTGCTTCGTGCTTCGTGCTTTGTGCTTTGTACTTGAGAAGTTTTCACACAGTGGCTCCGTTCAATCCGCTCAATCCGCTCGATCCGCTCAGTTGTCCGTTAGGGCCGTTGATTACAAACGGGAGCAATCGGGTCGGGTTTTCGAGCGATGACGATGCGCACAGCAGAGCCACAAAATAGTAACAATTCCGCTGGTCTGGCAACCCCCAATTTGTCGCTGAAACGAACCCATCAATGAAAAAAAAACTGAAAAATCTCTCATTGGACCAATAGGAGCCACGGCCGTTATCTCCGCGCGGTTTCCAGAGGGTAAGGGGCAAGGGAAAAAAAAAGAAGCGGATTGCCCCCCGCTTACGTAGATTGGGGGACCCGAGCAGAAGACGTCATCTTCGCACGAGAGCTGATGCCAGAACTCAACGGTCTCAAATCCAGCAAACTCAGCCAGCCCTCTCAACTGTGTACGCCAAGAGCCATGCCATCTCTCTCTCTCCGTTTTCCTCGAACCAGAACCAAACCAAGCTCGATGACGACTTCCTCTCGCCTTACCACACAAAAACGGCCGCCGCGGATCGGGATTCCGAGCAGGGTTTGGTTTCTCTTCCCACTTTGTTTTTTTCTCCCGCTACTGGCTACTGGTTTCCGCCCACGTCATAGGGGAGGCAGGTGCAGCAGGCCGTTCTGGGTGCATATATTTCTGTAACCGCACAGAAAAAGCAGCAAACAGTGATGTAATCGGCATTGCGACTTGAACCGTTGCCCGATTAGGAAGGCTGTCCTCAATAGGCGGGTTTTTGTTCACTCCGAGTTTGGCCCCCCCGCCCAGCCAACCACTCACATCTTGCTGTGCACCGGCTCTCTGCCTTCAGCGGTACCTACCTGCCCGGGAAGTGGCTGGTTCCGCCTGGCGGAAATTGGCCATCTGGCAACTGCAAAAAGGACAATACAAAACTACAAAAACCGCGACACATACACAGGAACGCCGCATGCGGCGTAGATAAAGGTGAAAATTTTTTAGTCGATGATCGTCAGTCCGCGTGCCCAATCTAGATCTAGATCTGAGAGCCAAGTTCTCAGATTGGGACTATGCGCCCCATCTTCGCGCCGATCTGCATATTCCATTTTCCACAAGTATTCCAAAACACAACAAACAAATAAAAAAAACAGATTTGATTGATTGTAGCTGTTTGTTACTGGTCGCCAGCTGCTGGGGCCAGCCCCAGACCCCGTAGCTCTGCTCCGCAGAGAATGATTACAGTATCGTCAAGGTATTTCAAGCTATTGTCAAGGTATTGTCAAGGTATTGTCAAGGTATTCTTCTCCTACTGGGCTTAGTCCAGGAAACGTCCGAGTTGATCCGGATATGCTCCGGGTGGCCCGGTTTTCCCGGCTGGTCTGATCTCTGCGAAGCAGAGCTACGGGGTCTGGGGCTGGCCCCAGCAGCTGGCGAGTTACGCTGGCATTTGAGTCTCTTTTCTCTTCTTCTCTCAGTTGTTCCGACCCAACCGTAGGTATATCTCTCTTATCCTGCAGTCATGCAAGGAACATCGATCTTGCGTCGGAGCCGCACAATCGGCTGCAGGATATTCCCAAACCAGGCACTCTGCTCCATTCGGTGTTTTTAAGAACTTATCGCGCCTCACCATCTCCGGGCCGTTGAAACGGGCCGTCTCGAGATTTTTATTTGTTTCGATTGATTCAAAGTTCAAAGTTGAGATTCGTCAGGAACCGACCACAATTAATTGGTCGCAGGTGTCTCGGGCTGCTCACGGACCGATTGATGTTGCTGGGGCCAGCCCCAGACCCCGTGGCTCTGCTTCGCAGAGAATCAATCGCTCTGTAAATTGCACTACTACTGTATTGCTCTAATATCACTCAAATACATAGTTTCTAGCTAAACAGGGCAACACAAACAGGGCAAGTAACAAGCAAGTTGCGCGTGCCGAGTGCTTTGCAAGTCGTCGACCCGCAGGACACTTACACAGTAGTGTAGAAACACTCACTATAAACTAAAGTAAGATAAGGTAGTAGTGAAGAAACGACTCGATAGAGTCAAAATAGTGATTGAAGAAACCGGCCGGTTAAAAGCACAGCAGTAAAATGAGATCTCGAAGTCAACGCAACCCAACGGCTACTGGCTAAGGCGGCTACCGGGTAACACGGCTACACTGTGTAACACGGACCCTCGTAAGCAGTTCGGACTCGGCGTCACTAAACGCCGAAAGACAACAAGAAAAAAAATCCCGCACAAAAAGCAACGCGGCAGTCGAAAACAACCATTGTTTTGCGTGCTGCGAGCGGTAAACTAGAAGAGCAGAGAAAAAGCAAGCACGACAGAAAAAGCAAACACCAGTGAGAAGTTGAAAGTTGAAAAAAACACAAAAAAGAAACTTGGCTGTTATATATATTTACAATTAGGAGCAGAGAGAGAGTTTCTTTCTGGCACCAATTCAGCTCTTGTGAAGTGAGTGAGTTCGGCATTTATAGGTGAGTAGAGTAGTGGGAGACTTAAAAAAGGGTCGAGGGGATTGTGGTGTAGGTGGTGTTGTTGTAGGTGGTGTTGTAGAGCTGTGTTGAAGGTTGTTGTGTTGAAGCTGTTTTTTTTGCTCCTGTTTGTTTCTACTGAGTTTTTTGCGTTTTTTTTTGATAGATAAGCTTGATTGATAGTTTTTTTGCTTGATTTTCTCAGTAGTAGCATGGGGAGAAAGGCAGGCAAGTTGATATATCATTGCTGAGATATCATTGCTGATGTTGAAGCAGTTTTTAAACTGCTTTTTTTGTTTCTACTCAGTGTTTTATGTTGTGAGAAGCTTTGATAGTTTTTTTGCTTGATTCTCAGTGGCTAGTATTTTACTACAAGTTGCTACTGCGACAGAGACGAGCTGCTATTGGATCCGCTGGATCCATTAGTATCTATTGGTATCTATTGGTATCTATTGGTATCTCTATTGGTATCTCTATTGGTACTCTTGGAATCAGGGTTACCAAACGAGAAAAAAGAACATTCCCTTATTCTTTATCTCTTTCTTTTATTATATCCTACTATCAAGGTGTTTTTTTTTTGGTTTTATTTTTTCTGTGATTGTTTTACTCTTCTGTGATTGTTTTACTCTTCTGTGATTGTTTTATTCGCCTGTGATCGTTTTGTCTATATACCCTGTCTGTCCTATTCTTTTCTTTCTCTTCTCCTCTTTCTGGGTTTTTTTTTCGCTTTCTTTTACAGATACGAGGTTACTACGCCGTTGCAATCTCAGTTATCAATCGCAATATTAGGTCTGGTGTACCCCTCTCTCTCTCTCCCTTACCCCCCTTTTTTGAGAAGGAAAAACCTTCTATTGGTTGGTTTCTTTCTTTGATTGTGCGATTTACCCGAAGATCTGCATCTTGTTCTGCGGCGTTTTCGGAACCCAACCGAACAACTTTTATTTACTTCGCTTCTATGTTGTTGTTCTCTCCTGTGCGGCCGGCCCCCTTCTCGGGGAGGGTTTGGTTTTGCTTTGCCGAAAAGCGTATACAAATGCAGAAGAGAGCATAATGAAGAATACCTAGAGAGAGCGCACCGTTTCAATCGGAGCTGAAAATCAAAGAACAGAGAGGTTTTGTTTCTTGCCAATTCCTTATTTTTTGGAAGTGAACAGGGCACAGGGTTTGTTTCTGCATTGCAGTTTTGCATCAGGGCAGAGGGTTATTTCAAAGTTCAGTTTTTTTAAATCTGGGCAGAGGGTTGTTTTGCAAAAAAAACCCCACCTTCGTTTCGTTTAAATCACATCACACAACTTCCAAATCACAGTTTCAAAGCACAACTTCAGCTTTTAGCTTGAAAAAGAAAGCAAATGAAAGCACTCGCTGCAGCCCACTCGGGATGGAATTCCGCGAAGCGGAACCCCCCCCCTCCACATCGTCATTTGCCCGGACTAACCAGATACCATGTCAGATTTGGAAGCTACCGCTGAGGCGAAAGCAGCTGTTCCCAACGAGGAAACCATTGAGGAGTACGCCGGACTTGTGCGATACGTCCAGACGTACCAGGACGACCGGTCGCAGGCCGTTCAGGAGGAGGAAGACGATGATATCGAGGCTAAACACCCCTGGTACAAGTTCTGGGCCAAGTCTAAGAAGGCTACTACTTTTGTTGTGCCTGATGTGTGGATTACCACTGATCTGAAGCAGGGTTTGACGCACGCTGAGGTTGAGTCGCGACGACGAAAGGTCGGTCACAACGAGATCACGTCGGAGAAGACCAACTTCTTCATCCAGTTTTTGTCTTATTTCCAGGGCCCTATTCTGTACGTCATGGAGATTGCTGTTATTTTGGCTGCCGGTCTGCGAGACTGGATCGATTTCGGTGTTATTATTGGTATTCTGATGCTTAACGCTATCGTGGGTTGGTACCAGGAGAAGCAGGCTGCTGATGTGGTCGCTTCGCTGAAGGCTGATATTGCCATGAAGGCTGTTGTGGTCCGAGAGGGCCGAGAGGAGGAGATCAAGGCTCGAGACATTGTTCCTGGTGACATTGTCGTCATCGAGGAGGGTACCGTTGTGCCTGGTGACGCTCGTCTGATTACCGGATACGACAACCCTGAAGGATACGCTGACTACCTCGACTACATCAACTCTGATTTGACCACTGAGGCCAAGTCTGAGGAGGACGACATGGAGGAGGACGAGCACGCCCACAAGATCGGACACTCGATTGTGGCCGTCGACCAGTCTTCCATCACTGGAGAGTCTCTGGCCGTCGACAAGTGGTTGGCTGATATGGTTTACTACACCACTGGTTGCAAGCGAGGAAAGGCTTATGCTATCATCACCTGCTCTGCTAAGCAGTCGTTTGTCGGAAAGACCGCTACCATGGTGCAAGGCGCCAAGGACCAGGGTCATTTCAAGGCTATTATGAACTCCATTGGTACTTCTTTGCTGGTTTTGGTTGTTGCCTGGATTATGGCTGCCTGGATCGGAGGATTCTTCCGACACCTGAAGATTGCCACTGGTGAGAACAACTTGCTCGATTACACTCTTATTCTGCTCATTATCGGTGTGCCCGTTGGTCTGCCCGTCGTTACCACTACTACTCTCGCTGTCGGTGCTGCCTACCTCGCTGAGCGAAAGGCCATTGTGCAGAAACTGACTGCCATTGAGTCTCTTGCTGGTGTTGATATTCTGTGTTCCGACAAGACTGGTACCCTCACTGCCAACAAGCTGTCTATCCGAGAGCCCTACGTTGCTGAGGGAGTTGACCCCAACTGGATGATGGCCGTTGCTGCTCTGGCTTCTTCCCACAAGATCAAAGCTCTGGACCCTATTGACAAGATTACCATCCTGACCTTGAAGCGATACCCCAAGGCTCTGGACATCATGCAGCAGGGCTGGAAGACTCTTTCCTTCACTCCCTTCGACCCCGTCTCCAAGCGAATTACCGCCGAGTGTGTTCTCGATGGTGTCAAGTACGTCTGTGCTAAGGGTGCCCCCAAGGCTATCCTGCAGCTTTCCAACTGTGACCCTGAAACTGCTGACCTGTACAAGGAGAAGGCTCGTGAGTTTGCTTCTCGAGGATTCCGATCTCTCGGTGTTGCCGTCAAGAAGGGCGACGAAGAGTGGCAATTGCTTGGTATGCTTTCCATGTTTGACCCTCCTCGTGAAGATACTGCTCAGACCATCATCGAAGCTCAGCACCTCGGTCTGGAAGTTAAGATGCTGACTGGTGACGCTATTGCTATTGCCAAGGAGACCTGCAAGATGCTTGCTCTGGGAACCAAGGTGTACAACTCTGATAAACTGATTGCCGGTGGTCTCACTGGTGCTCTTCAGCACGACCTGGTCGAGAAGGCCGACGGTTTTGCCGAAGTTTTCCCCGAGCACAAGTACCAGGTCGTGGAGATGCTCCAGGAGCGAGGACACTTGACTGCCATGACTGGTGATGGTGTCAACGATGCGCCCTCTCTTAAGAAGGCCGACTGTGGTATTGCCGTCGAAGGTTCTACTGAGGCTGCTCAGGCTGCTGCTGATATCGTTTTCCTTGCTCCCGGTCTTTCCACCATTGTCGAGGCCATCAAGGTTGCCCGAATGATTTTCCAGCGAATGAAGGCCTACATCCAGTACCGAATTGCCCTGTGTCTGCACTTGGAAATCTACCTGGTTACTTCTATGATTATCATCAACGAGTCTGTTCGATCTGAGCTCGTTGTCTTCCTTGCTCTGTTTGCCGATTTGGCCACCATTGCCGTCGCTTACGACAACGCACACTTCGAGCCCCGACCCGTCGAGTGGCAGCTGCCCAAGATCTGGATTATCTCGTGTATCCTCGGTCTGCTTCTTGCTCTTGGAACCTGGGTCATCCGAGGCTCCATGTTCCTGCCCAACGGTGGTATCGTCGAGAACTTTGGATCTGTCCAGGAGGTTCTGTTTTTGGAAATCTCTCTGACTGAGAACTGGCTTATCTTTGTTACCCGAGGTGGCAAGACCTGGCCCTCGTGGCAGCTCATTGCCGCCATCTTCGGTGTCGACATTCTCTCTAGTATGTTCTGTCTGTTCGGATGGGTTTCTGGCCCTGGTTCCACTCTGTTGGACAACCCTCACGACAACTTTGCCGAGACTGCTGATGGACACGTTTCTATTGTCACTGTCGTCGTTGTGTGGGCCTACTCCATTGGTGTCACCATTATCATTGCCGTCGTCTACTACCTGCTCAACCGAATTAAGTGGCTCAACAACCTTGGCCGACAGACCCGATCTCACTCTGACATCAAGTGGGAGAACATGGTCGGACAGCTTTCGCGATTGGCCATTGAGCACGAGCGAGACGACATTACCGGCAAGGGCCGATATGTTCTGGTCACCAAGACCAAGAACGAGGAGGAGATGGACTAAGAAGGTGGTGTGTAATAGAGTAATAATTTTTTTGGCACGACCGACACTGGCACTTTTAATCCTTGTTTGATGATGGGAAGGAGAAATTAAGTTGCAAATGGTCTCTCACACACTACATAAGATGCTAGATTAATAGAGTAATGCGAATTACGATTGATGAGAGATTGAAATTAAAAAAAAAAAATGTAGAAGTAACTTAAAAGGCGTCTTATAGGGGTGTTCTCCCAGCGAGGTTTGGTTCTGCTTTCGCAGGAAATTTGCTACTGTAGTCAGGACCTATGGACTGTCCGTATAAAAATGGCTATGGTGTATGTGAAATACTGTAACTTTTATGTAACTCTACAAACGTATCGTATCCTACGTCTTCCTAAGGATCTGCAATTAGTATATATTATCATTGTAGATACATGATTACGTCTGGTCATAAATACCATACATGGAATCGGGCGTGAGCCTGACAACCCTCCACCGTGTGGCCCCGCCGGAGGCGAGCAAAAGAGTAGAAGAGAAAGATAGATAAAGCTCTAATTACAAAGCAAATATGTTCTGGATCTGAGAAACGTGAGGGATCGGAAGCGTATACTCAAGATCGAGGCAAGAACATTCTCTGAAGATCTTGCAGAGTCATCCTATGTCAACACGTGGAACTGTGAGGTTGACATTTAAGAGAAACGTGTGTGCACTGCATATGGTGAATACACAGAGTACACGCAGAGTATGCTAAACACTCCGAGTGCATGACGAAGCTCTCTTTTAACGGCACGTGCAAGGATTGAGCGGAAACAAGAGATCATCACCTACAAAGACACGGCAGACGAGTTTATACGACAGAGAGCAATTGGTCTAGAGTGGAAATTGTGACTGAAGCTCCACTAGGATTCACTATTATCTCGACAACAATGCCTGACTTTTGCTATTATGAACTTGTGGTTGGCCTTTATATATAATTCTATCTGATTAGTATCTGACTACTATCTGACCACTATCACACGATATCAACAGGTAGCAGCGGACATATAAGCGGAATTATCATCTGGATCTTATTTCTATTATCTGGGGGTTGTTTTTTCTATTGTCTACGGGTTCTGTCAACAGTTTTCATCCTTCAAATATACGTTGCAAGTTACGCATGGGTGACAGCATAGGCTGTTCGAAACTTTCAATAAGGGTAGGATTCGTATTACCCGCTACGAGACGAGATATCAACGAGATGCCAATAGAGGCTAGCAGCGGGATTACCGCCTGACGAACGTTTTTCATCGGACATCCCTTAAAAGCTACACTATGCGAGATTTCCGCGAAGCGGAACCAACCCTCCCTGGGAAGGGCCGCCGGAGGCAACTGGATGCTGCTGGGGCCAGCCCCAGACCCTGTAGCTCTGCTTCGCCGAGAATTGGGCAAGTCGAGGGTCGTTTATATGTGTTATAAGGCCGTTTAAACATCCAAACCCTCATCATTTAGCTATTTCTCCAATGCGGTGATGCGATGATGCGGTGGAGCTGTGGTGACAGATGGTGATCTTATCCGCGTAACTGTAAAAGGGACCTCTATGAAGTCGCATCACTTGAACGAGTGGATGAAACAGGGGAAAGGGAAATATAAAGAGGGGAGAGTCGGAGGTTAGTAGTGTATACTGTTCACTGCTTTCTACTTTGGCGAGCTTTTTGTTTCCCCATGAACACTGACGCCGAAAACCCGAAAAATGGCATTATCAGAGACTACAGAGAACCCTGCTGTGGTATCACCGCCTTCTGAAGACGACTTTGAACAGGCTACGACAACCGCTCAAGTCGAGGTTGAAAGGACTGCCACCACCGCTCAAGACAGCGAAAAGAAGGACATCACCGAGGTACAGGAACCGTCTGTTGATGTAGAGGCACAGAAGCCGTCTGTTGATGTAGAGGTACGGAAGCCGTCTGTTGAGAATGATGGCAACCTCAACCCAGACTCTTTCTTGACAGAACAGGATAAATCCTCATCCTCATCTCCTTCTGGATCTTCTTCTCATTCTCATATGTTGCACCGGTTGTTGCCTTTCAGCGCAAGGCATGAAAACCCAGTGCCGCAAATGGGCGTGCGAAAGCCATATCCGCCGCCCATCCCTGACAGAGAAAGATACAAGGTTGATTTCGACGGCCCTGACGACCCGAACCACCCGTTTAACTGGACCATCAAAAGAAAACTCGCCACTGGCGTTCCTTTTGGCTTTATCACATTCTCGGCTATCTGGGGGTCAGCAGTGTTTGCCCCCGCAGTTCTTGGAGTGTCTGAGGAGTTCGAGATTGGAGAGGTCACCGCTATTTTGGGAATCGCCCTCTACGTCCTGGGCTTCGCCTGGGGCCCTGTACTGTGGGGCCCTCTAAGTGAGGTAGTCGGACGCAAGAAACTCCTCCTAGGGTCCACCTTGATCGATATAGCATTCAGTTTTGGAGCTGCCGCTGCCAAAGACGTTCAGACCCTGATGTTGTGCCGGTTTTTCGGTGGGTTCGGCGCTGCTGCTACCCTCTCAATCGTCCCTGCTGCCTTCAGCGATATGTATAGCATTAAAACCAGGGGTATAGCTATCACTGTTTTCGCCGTGTTAGTCTTTTCGTCGCCCATTTCAGCTCCCGTGGTCGGCGGGTTCATTGCCTACTCGCACCTGGGGTGGCGATGGACTGAGTACATCACTGGTATTTTCCTCTCTTTGGGCCTGGCTTTCGTTGTATTGTTTTCCGAAGAGACCTACCACCCGGTGATTCTACAGTACAGAGCAGCAGAAATCAGGAGAAGGACCGGCATTTGGGGCGTATATGCTCCCCAGGACGAGCTTCAGGTCGACTTGAAGCAGCTCTTCCAGAAATACTTCTCTCGTCCCATAGTGATGCTTTTCACGGAGCCAATTCTGTTCTTGGTGGCCCTATACACTGCGTTTATGTACGGACTTCTCTACTTGATGCTGGAAGCGTATCCGATTATTTTCGGATCGGGAGGTTATAACTTCCAAAAAGGAATCATTGAGCTCCCGTATCTGTCTCTCCTGGTGGGCATGGTCCTGTCTGTGTTCGGCACCATGTACTTCTTTGAGCCTCTGTATCTCAAACGGTTCCACGAGAAGGGATTGGTACCTGAGCAACGTCTGCCCCCTATGATAATGGGCGCATTGATGCTTCCCATTGGCTTTTTCTGGCTCACCTGGACTGGTAATTTCCCAGATAAAGTTCACTGGATCGTTCCGACCCTTAGTGGGATCTTCACAGGGGCTGCTCTCATATTCATCTTCATGCCCGGCATCAACTACGTCATCGACACCTATCTCGTCACTGCTGCTAGTGCACTGGCCTCTCTCACCATGCTGCGTTCTATCTTTGGAGCCTGTTTCCCTCTCTTTGCTCCTGCTATGTTCCATAACTTGGGAACCAACTGGGCTGGTACTGTCCTAGGGTGAATTTCCCTAGTGATGGCCCCACTGCCTATCCTGTTTTATTACTACGGTCACTCCATCCGTAGGAGGAGCAAGTTTGCTTATAACAAGAATTAAGGGTGTCAAGCTACCCTCCGGGCGGCGGGCTCTTCCAGTGAAGGTTGTTGCGCTTCGCGCAATTACCAAAGTTGGAGGAAATGACACACATTTATCATGAAGCTACCTATATTTGCATATTATTGTTGAGAGAGTGAGTGACAAATGGCTTGGAGCTATGTGGTGTCACCAAACGACAGCGACAGGCATCGTAAACATGGAATGGATTGAATGCTTTGCGTATATCTACGATTAAGATAAAATCTCGCTGCTCAGTGGTGACGGCGTACTATTTATTTAAATTTTTGTTTCTTATTGAAATTCAAACCATGCCATTAATTCTTTACTTTACACAAATTTCAAAGGCACTCTGTAATTTATATTCAATACATACATGCTATTTAATTCATTACTTCTTATAAATCTCAGTGGCCTGCGGACGTAATAGACACCTACACGGTAACGTGATCAAGCCAGCATAAATAAATAGTGTGACTGTGTGGTAAGTTCAATTGGTCAGTAATGTGAAGCATTCAACTATTCTATGTTATGCTCCTCTTATACGAATGTGTAGTAAAATGAAGTTGTCATTCATTTGGGACTGGGCGTGATGGAAACTGGCCGCTGGGTAAAAAACCCCAACCCCACTTCACCATCCATTGTTCATTTCTAACTTCGAGGTAAAAACAACTTCAGTTCCATCGTCAAAAAAAACATCAGAAATGTCGGACGAAGAACAAGGACTGTTTGGTGATGACAACAATGCCAGCGAAGACCAGTTGAGCGGGAACGAGCTGAGTGGCGAGGAGCAGGATGACAACGATGGAAACGACATTTTTGGCGATGATGGTGAAAACGACCAAGGAGAAGGAGAAGAAGATGAAGACCAATATGAAACACGTGAAGTAGAAACTCGCATCTTGGAGACCACCATCCCCAGATATCCGCCAAGTTCTTCAGCGGCGAAAAATACATACTTTGCCCGTGTGCCGGCGTTTATTACACTCGAGCCTCATCCGTTTGATGGAGAAAAGTTCGTCGAAGACGTACGAGGCTCTTCTTCGTCGTCAGACGGTGACAACGAAAGACTACGGCTTCAGGACGAAAATACTGTTCGCTGGAGGTACGCACGTGATGACAAGGGTAATATGACCAAACAGTCCAACGCGCGGTTCGTCAAATGGTCGGATGGAACCATGTCGTTGCAGCTGGGAGCTGAGATCTTCGATATCTCAGTCCAGGACCCGTATGAGCCGACGTTTTTGTGTCTGTCTCACCCAAGCAACGAATTGCTGCAGACGACAGCGCTTCTCGACAAGAACATGTCAATTGTGCCCACATCCACTGCCTCGCACACACACAAGCGGCTGACACAAGCTCTAGCAGACCGGCAAAGAAGCGCTTCTACCTATGTTGGCAGCGTGACAACCACGGATGACCCTGAAAAGAGACAGCGTGAGGCTGAAAAGCAGCAGCAGCTTAATCTGCGAGCGCGCAAGAAGCTCGAATCCAAGCAACGAGCGTCACGAGAACGCGAATTTGGTCTGGGTGCACACGAATCTGGAGCAGGTCGAGATTCGTACGGTGGTGCGTACGGGCGAGAACAGGGCGAGGGCAACGGGCGACACGCTCACGAGGAGTATGAGGAAGACGACTTTGTGGTGGACGACGAGGACAACGAGGGAGAAGAAGAAGGCGAAGAAGAGGACTCTGAAGAGGCCCAGGATGACATCCTCGATGTGGTGGATGAGGAAGACGAAGATGCACGAGCTGAGCGCCTGCACCGTGTCAAGCAACGTGGTGCCGAATTGTACAAAGACCGAGACGGTACTGTAGACGCAGAAAAGGACGAATCAGAACGCAGAAAACGTCGACGGATCATTGACGAAGACGATGATTGAGGCTGTGTACCAAGTCGTCCAAGTGTATATTAATGAATGCATGATAGATTTAAAAGATTTTTGCTCTCTCTCCACATGCCTCTGGGGAGGGTCGGTTCTGCTTCGCAGAACGTGCAGACTCAACGATAGCTTGTAGGTTATGAAACTGCAGGCAGACGGCTCCTGGATGAGCCGGGCAGTAAGTAGTATCAATTGTACGTTCGTACATTCAGTGTTGCACCCTAATAGTATGAGTTTCACCACTTGTGCATTTGTAGTGCAAGTTACAGTTGATATTCATGTAGTTGGTACTACAATGTCATACGTGTAGCTTCGGTTCTTTAACAGCACAACCAAGGCGCCGTAGATTAATAAATGACAGATTATCGATATGGAATATACATACACTAACATCACATTAATATGGATATAGGCTGTGTCTACGTAAGTTAGACTTGCTTAAAGGTCAATGGTTGGGGTTTAAATTTTTTGCTTCACTAAACAAAGGAGACCATTGCTTTGCGCGATCTTGACCGTCTGATGCTTGATAAATGTTTTGATACAATAGATACGGGAAAAGGTAAATAATCATGTTTCTTCGTTTGTAACAGCTGGAAGTCCTGTTACTCGTCGTCCTCGTCTTCATCGTCCTCTTCGTCCTCTTCATCCTCTTCGCCTTCTTCGTCTTCTTCGTTCTTTTGTTGCTTGCTGTCCTTTCCAGTCCTGGTCTTTATCACTGGAACGGTTTTGGTAATCTGTGACCTGCCAACTGGATACTCTTTAAAAGCAAGCGAGTCTGCCCCGACGATTCCGCTGGGCAGCTCGCCCTTTTTCACTTTATCCAAAATCTCCTTGAAAAGATCTGGCTTCTCAGCCTTTTCACTGGCAAAAATAGCAATGTACTTTTGTTCCATGGGAAACTTATTCACATAGTACCAGCCTGCCTCTGCGATCTGAAGCTTTTCTTTGTTCTCAGGCTCCTCTTTGATGACCCGGCGTAAACGTCGCACAGCCTTTTTCCGCTCAAAGAACCTCACCATGTGGTACCTGCGGGCGACGTTGTGGGCTTGTCTGTTCTTTTGGAGGTCAGCCAACTGCGATTTGGTAGCCTCAATAGCTCGCTCGGTCTCCTGGGTCTTTGAAGCGTTTCCTTGTGACTTGCGCAGCACGCGTGTCAGATCACGCAGCTTCTTGCGCAGCTTGGAAATTCCCACCTGGGCAGGGAAAGCCGCGATGTCTCTCTTTGGTTTGGCCATACTTGTGTAGCTGCGAGAGATGAACAGATGGATAGATGGATGTCTGCTTTAATTATTTTTCCACGATAGAAAGAGTAATCCGGCAATCCTACTGTAGATCATACTGCGGCTCACTCTCACTCTCACTCTCACTCTCACTCTCACTCTCACTCTCACTCTCACTCTCACTCTCACTCTCACTCTCACTCTCACTCTCACTCTCACTCTCACTCTCACTCGTGAGACAAATCTACCCTTTCGGGGGAAGCCCATAGCTGTCCAGTGGGCTCACCTGCCGGCGGTAAAGCACCTGCCGGGGGGTTGATTCCGCTTCGCGGAAACCTTATTGCTAGGCCTGTTCGTCTCTGTAGACTGAACCTGACTGGAGCAGCTCGCTGCAAGATACCGCCGAATATGCACATGTATGCATACATGGGGCTCACTGGTAGAAAAATGAAACCCGCTGTTTTGTAGTGAAGCAGGAAAGAGAGCATCTTAAATAAGGTCTGTATCTACTGAAAATGCCTCTGGCTATCGAATGGCACTATTGCTGGCCCCATGCAGCCTCTTCTAGTCCGCTTCGCGCGGCCCCTTAAACGTCCCTACCTAGCAGCTTACTAATCGCGCACGCCTTAGATGACTGAGCCCGCCTTTACTATTTTGACTCTTTCAAGACTTTGAATGCTTTTGATACTTGGCGTTACCAGCTTGCAGAGAGTTCCGCCGTGTCCCCTGTGTATGCCAGCTAGCTTCCTATATGGTTCTGGGGTCGTCCCCGTCCAAAGGTAGAAACCAAAATATCATGGTGCTTTTGTTTCGGCCTCTTCTTCGCTAAGCGTAACAGCACTAAAGTACTCTGGGTATCCTGAAACTGTACCTGCAGGAGGTGACGACATTCTGCTTCTCGATACACGTCAACGACAGAGAGCCCAAGCGACTCAAAATACAACTAGTGTAGTTTTCCTTCACACTTTTACCCCCAATTGGGCCTCTCCTAGTCTTTCCGCGAAGCGGAACCAACCTCCACCACCGAGTGGCCCCGCTGGAAGCGAGCTCCACCCACCCCGCACTCTATTCGCCCCACTGGGAGTTCACGTGACCGCCATCCCCCATGTCGTTGTTACAGAAACCTTGTTTTACAAGTTGCTTGAAAAAACACCCAATTAGAAGAGTGTAAAAGCAGAGAAAAAAACAGACGGTTGAATTCGAGAGCATTGTGTGTAACCATGTCCTGGCAAGCTTATGTTGACAATCTGATTGGCTCTGGCAAAATCGACCACGCGGCTCTGTACTCCAAGGCAGGCGACAGCGTTTGGGCTCAGAGTGCCAACTTTAACGTGTCTGCTCCTGAAATCAGCGAGGTAGCCAAGGGGTTCGACGACCCTTCGCAATTGCAGGCCGGTGGACTTCACATCCACGGTCAGAAGTATTTCCTGCTGCGTGCTGATGACCGATCTATCTATGGGAAACACGAGGATACGGGCATTGTGGCTGTGAGAACTAAGCAGGCTCTGCTTATTGCGCACTATGGAGCTCCTACTCAACCTGGCGAGGCGACCAAGGTTGTTGAGCAGCTTGCGGATTATTTGATAAGCGTAGGCTATTAGTTGGTGTGTGTGCGCGTAGCGTGAGAGAGAGAGAGAGAGAGAGAGCTTTATTTGAGTTGCTAGTTACTGAGAAAAGCTTATCAATTCTTACAACGTCTCTTGATTGGAAGGCAAATAATAGTAGGGAAGAGACATCACCTAAGTATCAGAAACAGAGCTGCTTTTATAGAGAAGTTGTTTCTTATCTTTCTTTTTCTTTGCCTCTGAACTGTTGCAATTTTTGGGCGTTAATAGTGTATGTATGTAGATATACATGTAGTTACAGTTTGTCAGTTTTAGTAGGGTCACTGTTAGTAAGGTCACTTTAGTAGTTCCACAGCTGTAGAAGACGTGTAAATATAAGAAAAAAACAGATGCTCAGATCTGTTAGAGCTACTCTCAGTTCTTGAACCGAAGTTATATCACAAGTTTGACGGTTAATTGTGTATGCAATTGCATATATACAAGTAGAGTTATCATTTCTAGAAGCTTAAGACTCACTTATGAGTAGAGGAAAATCTAAGATAACGAAGCGACTACTCACTAGTTACGCTGCTACAAGTGTGACAGTCAGTTTCAGTAGTTCAATTTCAAAAAACTCAACCTATTACATAGAAGGCTCACTTAGCTTCATAACTGTAGCCTATAGAAGACATGCAACCCCAGAAAAATAGTTGCTTAAATACTGTCCTCATTTTCGCATCTAGGCTCGCCACTGTAGTAGTACACTGCTTCGGGTCTGAGTGTTAGTATGTGTATACATATATAAGTAGACTCACAAATAAGATTCTCGGTTTCTGCTCTTCGCAGTCCTAGTGGCTCTGCCCTGTCCAGCTCACCTTCGGAGGGACCCTTCCAGGGAGGGTTGTTGCGCTTCGCGCAGTTTCTCAGTTCGCTGATTCGTTGTACACCCACGGCTTTCATTCACCCCAGCATCCTATTTACACGTTTTGTTCTCTCTCATGCGAAATAACCCAACCACATCGTGCCAAAACCCACTTAGCTATATAGGCAGGATTCTCACACCGGCTACCCTATCAACGGTAGGAGCTACGTAAGGGCTGGATAGAAGCGGACCAATGATAGGCAAGGACCGCAAAAAGCTCAAAATGACTGCGAAGAAGTCACCAAAAAGAGAAAGAATGCCAAAGCACTCGATGGAGAACCCGATAAATGACCTTTTGGCCAAAATCAGCAGAATACCGCCCAGGAAGCACAGAGATCCCCTGGCTTTGTTTCTGCGCGTGAAAAACACTACAGTCTTTTGGGCTCCGATGATAAGCGTGATTCCTATCAGGAACAAAATCTGGTTAGCACCACTGCACAGGCAGGCACAAAGAGAGCTACTTTTAATCCACCGGGCACCTACATTTCCGAATGCGAGCAATGCAGAGTCAAAAAAAGTCAGAATTCCTAGTCCGAAGAAAATGAGTCCTAGTTAGCATGCATTTCCCCGGTTCAACGGTCCAAGTTTCCGCGAAGTGGAACAAACCCTCCAGGGAGTGGCCGCCGGAGGCAACACACTGCCTCATCCCAGTGGTCCTGTCCACCCTTCCGGCAGTTCCTTCCGTCTTCCCGTGATTCTTTCCATCTTCCAGTTCTTCCTCGCGTGTGACCGTACTCGACATACCGGCTACAGTAAACCCAACTCCACATTCTTGTTAGTATTTTCTTTACAACAAGTCTATCAACGCAATACATACTCTGCAGGTCGGTCAACCACATGATATCACGCTGTTCAACTCAGCGTGTCTGTATCTGAGATAGTCGAGATGTTGAAATTTCAAGTCCCAATCGCCTGCCACGTTCGCGTCTGATTACTAAGCGCTTAGTCAGTGAAATAGGACCAGCCCGATAGAAGTTGGCAGGAAACGACGGTGGGTGGTTCGCCTCCAGCGAGGACACTCCGTGGAGGTTAGTTCCGATTCACAGAAACGCAGATGACGGGTAGTGCGTTCTGCCAGGTTGTAATGGCAAATGGCTCTGTCGTTATGAGTCTCAAAGAAAGTCGCTCGCATAAGCGTAGTTACATAACATTGCATATCTGTTATTCACACCACTTCCGCTAGGGGTCTGTTATAGCCCGTGGAAGCAACTCTTTCGGTGCTTTTTTGGCGGGAATAGATTGACACTGGCGTGAAAGGGCCAGTCAGAGAGAGGCACCGAGCCAAACAAGTCCAGGTAGCATCGTTGAGCAGTGTCTCTCAGGTGT
The DNA here is from genome assembly GCA_030579595.1 of Spencermartinsiella europaea. Lineage (NCBI taxonomy): Eukaryota > Fungi > Ascomycota > Dipodascomycetes > Dipodascales > Trichomonascaceae > Spencermartinsiella > Spencermartinsiella europaea. The sequence continues at coordinate 499,227 of JAKTRG010000003.1, forward strand.
TGAATAACAAACTCTAAGAGAGAGTTTGCAGCTAACCCTAAATCCACAAACAATGATTAACCTGTTACTCACACCACTTCTGCTCGGGGGGTGCTTTAACAACCACAGAATAGATATTCCGGTACTTCTTGGGCAGAAACAGATTAATAGTACCAGCATTCTCAACTTCTGCACACCAGACAGTTGACAAAAACCTCGATCACACCACATCTTGTACCATCTTTGAGCAAATGCCTTACGTGTGTTGAATAACAAAAGTTCTCAAGGAGGTTTTCCTCCAGTTCAATACTTAACCCCACTTACACCGCAGCCCCGCGTTGACCCCCATGTTTTGCTGCTGCAAGTCGGGCTTAAAAATGGGCCGCCGTTGGACATTTTGCAATTTCACCTTTTCGACTAATTTCTATAAATTCAAAGCCTACACCTTTTGCTCGTACCTTTGCTTATTACAATCTGTGCATCATGTCAATCTACCAGGACAAATTTATTCTCTTCGGTGACTCCATCACTCAGGGTAACTGTGCACCCGATTTGGGGTTCTGTCTCTCCGGAGCTCTTCAGAATGGTAAGATAACTGCGGGAACTCCTGCCGTAGCTTAAGTTCGGCTGTGAAACAGCAGCAATTGAGTGCAATTGAGCTCCCAGGGATACACCATGGGACGCTGGCCTCCGGCCGGGCTCCTCCCGGGGAGGGCCTCTTCCGCTTTCGCAGAAATGCACACACTTGCGACTCCGAGACTCTCGATGAAAGGCGAGCTTCACAACGTACCACACAGTGACTAACCAGATTATATTCGAAAGCTCGACATCGTCACCCGCGGGTACTCGGGATACAACTCGGAGCACGCTCGTCACATGATCAACCAGATCATCGAGGCTGAGACGTCGGGCAAGGCCAACGTGGTTCTGTCGACTATCTTCTTCGGGTCAAACGACGCTGCTTCAAACGTGCAGAATGTTCCACTGCCCCGGTTTGCCGAAAACGTCAAGTACATTGCGCAGTGTCTGCTCGACAAGGGCATCAAAGTGATCATTGTCGGGACTGCACTTCACGATGAAATCGAGAATCCTGACCCAGCTACCGACTCAAGGACTTCTGATGCCAACCTTGCGTACAACAAGGCTGCACGAAAGGTTGCCGAGGAGCTCAATGTTGGGTTTGTTGACCTTTTCCAGGCTATGTTGGACTCTGTTGGATGGAAAGAAGGCGATCCTATCCCTGGTAAGAAGTCCACTGGGTCCAAGGTACGGATTAAGCATTTGTTGCCTGACGGGCTGCATTTCTCAGGCGAGGCCTACAAGTTGTTTTACCGTTCACTGAAAGCTGAAATTAAGCGAAAGTATTCTGAGTTGAGCTCTGATAACTTGAAGACGTTACTTCCCGCCTGGGACCAGATTGGCGAAGACATTGACGGCAGTCTGTATGGGAAGCATGGGAAGCACTGAAGAAGTTGTCGTTGTCGTAGCAGCAAAGAATATTTTAGCAAGATAGAGGAGAAAGATAGAAAAAATTGAAAATTGAAAAATAAAGTAAAAAGCTCTTTCAATCGAGCTTTGAATTCCAATCAAGTTATGGCATGGCAAGTATAGTTTGCAATTGAATTGCTTTATTATTCTTCAAGCCCAAGACTGAAGTATCTCCCGCAGCAGAAACTTAGTAGAGTGATCGAAATCGGTTTATTCTTGTTTGAATGTCTACTGGGCAATGTATGACAAGCAAGGTATGACAAGCAAGGTTGAGTTTTTTATTGCAGTAGAGAGGTAGACTAATTAAGAACACTTAAGCCGAGTTTGAAAACGAAGAGCGACCTAGTCGCAGTAAATCTTTTTTGGCTTTGAAATAATTTATTATCCTTGCACAAACCCGCAGTCACTGATACAAAAGACAGAGATTGTCAGTTTGCATAAAACAGGAGGAAACTAGGCTACATAATCACTTTGGTTGGCATAGGACTCGCTTTGTAAGAATTGTGTATTTCCCTCTGAAATTTCCGCAAAGCGGAACTAACCTCCCTGGAAGGGCCCCGCCAGAGGCGAGTTTTTGAGACTTGGAGAATTGGAGACTTGGAGCCTCCTATTGGTATAACCAATCACACATCTTTGACAGATTAATTTCTATTGTACTATCCGCCACACTGCTTGTACCTGCCGCAAATGCAACTTAAAGTTATGCATCCATAATTTAGTTGATATCTATAACAACCTCTACGTGTAAACTTTTCGGGTTCACAGGAAAGGTTTTTTTGTTTGCTCTGGGGACAATCAGATATTGGCTGCTGATTTTCTGAAGTAACTCTTTTTAAACGGTCATTCCTTTGATACGCTTATATATTTCATTCTGCTTCAAGTTGTTGCGCTTCCCCTGCATGATGGGCACTATCTTAATCCCGAAGTGAAATTAGCCTTGAACATGCAAACCGGAGGAGAAGAGTCGAGTACAGCCAACGCTCCCAAACGACTCAAGACCGAGTACGCTTCCCTTTTTTCTTATACCTCGCTGTCGTATACCAGAAGCGGCACTACGTCAAGAGTATTACAACCTGCAGGCGAGCTTGCGCTGTCCTACGAGCTTGGACCAGACAAGCTGAAAGAGCAAATCTCAAAGTTCTACCGGAGAGCCAACCACCAAGTTGACATTACGATCCAAGTATCCAACTGCCATGGTGACCATGAAAAGGAACTAGTCTTTTCCATTTTGGACCAGGTTGGCTTCGAGGTCGGCAAGTTCTCTTTCCGCCCCTTTGCCGGGCAACTGATAATAACTATGCCCTGTGACTCACACTATAAGTGCAATGGGATAGTAAAACAGATGGTATCTCGTGCTATAGACGCAGTTACAAAATATTGGAGCGGTTATGATAGATATCGTTTGATCAATATGAAGTGTGCCGACATAGATTTCTACTCCTTCCCTTTTATTCACCAGCCTCAGAAAGATAACCAGAAGCACAGAGTGCAGAGCAAAGATACAGAAACAGCAAGGCCCTATTTACAAAAACGTTCAGATGTACCTCTTCAACCAGGATATCTTGACCTTGTCCGTCGCTTACAAGGGATTATAAATTATCCTGATATTGCTTGCGAGTACGACATGTCCAAAAATAATCCCAATCTCGATAATGACATTAAGACGATGATATCTGGCAGCGCGTTCACCATCTCGGGGGGCATAACCGTGAATGCTGTTCCAAAGAAGGAGATCGAGGTGCATATATGGGATTTCTCTACACGTGCCCTATTCACGAAGCTCAAGTATTTGGTGAAACTAAGGGAAGAAGCCCCCGGTTATTTTAGAGGGAAAGATGTGGAAAGTAAATTTTTCTTGGAAAATGGAAAGTTTGATAAAAGATACACTATTGAAGGTCAAATCAATGCAATCCTCCCACCGTTGATTTTCAGCAGTTTTATGAAAATTCAAGATGCCACTGCTCTTCGACTCGTCTTTGATCTTGCTCGTGACCTTTCTAAAACCAGAGGAGTAGCTGACAAGTTACAAAAGAGAAAAATTGAAAAACTCGCCGACGAGTTAAGAGAGAGACATACTCTGGGCTGGATAAAGACGAAAATTGCTGAGACGGTTGATTCTGACCAGTTGCTTGACTATATCAATCTCTGGTATTTATACTATGCGGGGCAGGAAGCTCCTATCGCAGTTACTACAGAGTATGCCATAAGAAAGTTTTGCAAAATAGTTGTCGTCCTTGAAAAGTTAGAACCTGATGAGATGGGGTTTGGACCAAGCTTGAAGACACTTTTGACCGCTCTCAAGCAATGGGCAAAAAACAATCAGCAAAATTTTGACACTATCGTCGCAAAAACGCCAAAGGATTCGGAAGAGAAATTCGGAAGTTCTGAATTGTACAAGGACGCTCTGGAAAAAATCGCCTGTGTGGACAAGGTCGCTAGCAAATTGGCCATATCACTAGAATCATCGGCTCCGGCGATTATTGAGGCTGTTGAGGCTATGAGTAAAGATCATGTTGATATCTGCTTGGGCATGATGGAGCCCAAACATACGGCCAAGTATTCTAAAAACGAACCATATACTGGCGACGAGGTGATCAGTTTGCCTTTGACACAACTTGTGGGTTTGAGAAACTGGCATTTTAAGAATCTAAAGAAAAAAGAAGTACGGGTTGAACAACAACATGTGATAGGCATTTGCGCGTCTATACTAGGGGGGTATAATTATAATTTTGGTTAGCTATAGGTAATAGTTAGTTAGGCAGAGGTTCTCTTAGCTCACCTGCAGCCGGACCCCTCCGTGGAGGGTGGTACTTCTCACGATAGGATTCAAAGCTCCTTTTCTAAGACTCTTGAACTCGAAAATACGAACTAACCCATTTTATCGCCGAATTTGGCGATTTATACAAACACATTCCCCGTCATTGACCCTTAGACAAGACTAACAGTGACACCCAGAAAAATAAAAACCAATCCAAGTCGAGAAAAGGGCCTAATATAGCTCTTCAGAACAGTCAAGCTATGGAACTAAACGAAGCACGCCAAGTCAAAGACAGTACAGTACGCTCACAGCCTAGAATATGGCACGGCATCTGAATGAGATCGTCCGCCTGCCAATCGGAGAGAGCCGTAATGGGTTATGGCTTGGTTTGAAACTGGGCGGGGGCATCGTCAGATTCTCATTTGCAAAAGCAGAAAGGCTTTTTCATCGTCGCAGGGGTTGGAGAAAGTGAGCACAGTCCAACACACTTTGGCAATTTTCCGCCAAGCTAAACCATCGGGAGGCAGGCTGACGAGTGAATACTCTCGCTTGATCACTGGGGTATTCTCATCGGTTACTCGGAGTGGCAACAAGTCCCCTCGTATTTCACGATCCATCCTTACAAATGATATGATTTCGAACGCCCTATTTAGGATGCCGCTGAGCCCAATTCGGTGTCATGGGTAACATCGAACACAGTCCGCCGGCCCTACCGGACTCAAAGATCTTCATAAACTTCCGAACAAAGTAGTAATAAGAGAACATCGGGGCGCTCGTCGCATTATTGTTAACAAACGGGATTCGAGGATTCAAGAGGTCTAAACAATTTGGATTATTTTAAACAAGTATGACCCCCAGTCATGGTCTCAATGGAGCCTTTAGGTCTTGATATATGTTAAAAGTTAAAAAGTTAAGTTACATGAAGACCCAACTACGTCATGGATAAAATTAAAGTAGATATCTTCCCCCACACAATGCCAAGCTAGCTTCTAAATCAGGGGCTTTCCTAACGGTGTGAAATATGCAACCTGCAGGTGTTTTTTTGCCGAACCGATCTTTGAAGAGAGCGGGGTAGTCCAAAATTAGTTTACAGCCAACAATAACTATCCAATTGCAAAGACGAATGGTAATGACCCCAGATCCTAATGGCGAAACAGCTGCACAGGAAAAAGGGGGTTGGCTGTTTTGAGTATCAAGGGTTTTCTATAAAAATGCGTTTGAAGTCTTGAAAACAACATAAAAACATTTAGAAGCTGAAGCACTTTTTGCAAAAACTTTTCAACATATATTTTCAAGTCACTCGTTTTTTCAGGTAATTCTTTAAAATAATAGACGCTTCGCCTTTTGTCATGTCGAAATCTACAATCAACCGAATTGCCGTCATTTCTACTGCGCTGGCTCTGTTTTCCGCCCATGCCAAAGCTGCCTGCACCGTCTCTGATGGTGCTAATAAAGTCATCGCAGACTTGAACCAGTTAGCTACTGATGTGGCTTCTACTGACAGTCAGGTGACAGCTTTTACTGCTTCTCAAGGTGTCCTTGGTGCCCTTGCTATTCAGAATGGTATCAGCTCTATTCAAACCGATGTAACTAACGCTCTTACCGATGTCCAGGCTTTAGGAGTCGCAAATGAATGTGACAGTGCTGCAATTTCTGCTATTATAGCCAGCAAAGGTGGAAGCATTGTTCAGCTTATTCAGGACACAATTGCTCAAGAGCCTACTTTCGGTCCTCTTCAAGTTGATCCAATTGTAGCCAACGATCTAAGTCAGCTCGAAGCTACTACTTTTCAATTGGAGAGTGCACTCTATGCTTCACTGACTTGCGATACTGTGGCCCCTGTGGTTGCATTGTTCGACTCCATTAACGACGCTTATGTTTCTGCAAATTCTGCCTTTACTGTAACAGGAGTTGGTAGTGCTCCTGCTACTCCTACTACTTGCAATGCTTCGGCTTCTAGTACTGCGGCATCTAGCACCCCGGCTTCGAGTACGCCAGCTTCTAGTACGCCAGCTTCTAGTTCACCGGCTTCGAGTGCTCCTACTTCGAGCACTCCCGCTTCTAGTGCTCCTGCTTCAAGCGCACCGGCCTCTAGTGCTCCTGCTTCAAGCACACCAGCTTCTAGCGCAGCGGCCTCTAGTGCTCCTGCTTCAAGCGCACCAGCTTCTAGCGCACCGGCTTCCAGCGCACCGGCTTCCAGTGCTCCTACTTCCAGTGCTCCAGCTTCCAGTGCTCCTGCTTCAAGCGCACCAGCTTCCAGTGCTCCAGCTTCTAGTGTCCCAGCTTCCAGTGCTCCTAATTCTAGTGCTCCAGCTTCGAGCGCTCCAGCTTCTTCCACTCCTTCTTCGAGCTCAGTCTCCTCTTTCACCACCATCACTACCTCGGAAGTTGCTACCTCGACTGAGATTGTTACCGCATACACAACATACTGCCCCCTCGCAACTAGTTTTGTTGAAAATGGATCCACCTACGTCGTGACCGAAGCAACTACTGTCACAGTCACAAACTGCCCTTGCACTCGAACAAAGACTGAGACCACCACCTACACTACGGTAGTCCCCTGTAGTGAAGAGGCTACTTCGTCATCTGCAGTTGTTGCTCCTGAATCTAGCGTTGCCGCTGCTACTCCTTCTGCACCTTCTAACAGCAACTCTACTCTTCCCACTTCTTCTTCCTCTGCTGTTCCTTCTGTCGCACCCGTCGAAACCACTCCAGGAGTGGCTTCCGCTAACGGTGCGACTGTCGCCAAGGTCGAAGCAGGTCTCATTGTTGGTGCTATTGGTTTGTCTGTTCTCTTCTAAATTCTCACTGTTTTCTTCGCAGCAGAAAATTCACTTTTACTCTTTTACTACTATTTTTTTTTTATTTAACATGACTGACTGTAGCTAATATTCATTGTTTCAACTTCACCAAAGAACTCTCATTAGAATCCATCCGTCCAGTATATGTCGTGGGGTTAGAGTGTGGGGTTAAAGCCCATTCTTCATATACATTTTACACTTCTAATACATAGACATAATATTCACTTTACTACACCACACGGTGTCATAATTACTAATTTCAAAATCGTGATGCGGACGCTGTTTAACACGTCTGGAATAAAGCTTGCGTCGAAGGCAACTGCGAAAAGACAATTGCTATCTGCTATGAGTCGCCCTATCTCTCTCCGCCCTGTACTTCCCCTTCCCCGCTCTTTCTCCACAACCCCTCAGATCTCTAAGAAATACTTTGTAATTGTCCATGACAAGCCCAACACGTTGAAAGAGCGGCTCAAAGTTCGAGATTCGCACATGAAGACTGTTACTGTGGATCATGAGCAGGGTCACGTCCCTTACGGGGGCGGTTTAGCAGAAGAATTCCCTAAAGATGGTGAACAATTCCAATTTGTTGGTTCAATGTTGGTAGTAGACGCAGAGAGCAAGGAGCAGGTTATGAATAGATTGAAACGTGACATATATGGGCAGGCGGGTGTATGGGATTTGGAGAATGCAAAAATATATGCTGTAAGTGAAGTGTAAACGATGAAGAGTAAAGAGTGAAGCGTAAAGGGAGAGTAAAGTGTGAAGCCATTAACTGTCAACCTTCCTTTGATTACCCGAACTAACAAGCACCTTCCAGCTTTTGGCGATTAAATGTAAATATGAGTAGGTGTTGTGATTCTGTTATTGTACGAGTAGATTGATTATACCTGGTTATACTGTAGCTGTGCAAGTAGATGTACTAATGTTACACGCTACAGGATCATTACTATAACTCTTCTTGTGTCTTTCTACTCCTGCTAGTCGTATCCCCTATGCACTCTCGTACAACCTTCCTCCCAAACCACCCTCCACGGAGTGGCCCCGCCGGAGGCGAAATGGAGACACAGATAGCTGTAAGTCACAAGTTAGAGACTTGTGAATATGTCGTCGTATAACTGACATCGCAAATCGTAATAAATACTGAGTAAATCACGCCCCCACTTTTCCCCAGCTTTCTCATCTCGACCTAAGCCATCTTTCCTTCAGCCAATAGCTATTTAGGTAATTTGTTAACTGTTAATTAATAGGAGAGGTGGTAACAGCTAGCAAGAGTTAGCCCTTTATTTTTTCACAAAGATGAAGCTAATCATAGAGAATGGAGACTTCAAGGACTCGCAAGGAAGAACTGTGATACTTCGCGGGATCAATGTTGCTGGAGACGCAAAAGGTCCGGTTCCACCTAAAGCATCTGCCGGATATAGCATTAGCAGCTCAGCAGCAGCATTAGAGACCGAGATTTCATATGTAAACTCTCCCTTTCCTCTGGACGAAGCTGAGTCGCATTTTGATCGCCTGGTGCAGTGCGGTTTCAATGTAATACGATATATATTCACGTGGGATGCCCTCGAGCACGCGGGGCCCGGCGTGTATGATGAAGAATACATTGAGTTTACCATCCAAGTGCTGCTCAAGTTGCAGAAATATAAAGACAGACTTTCTGTTTTCATGGACCCGCATCAAGATGTGTGGTCGAGGTACAGTGGAGGCAGTGGAGCTCCACTATGGACTTTGTACGCTGCTGGTTTGGACCCCGAGGGTTTCGCAGAAACTCACGCGGCAGTCTTCCACGATGATATGGAGGACAAGGACAAGGTGAAGATGATATGGTCGTCAAACTACCATCGTCTGGTCTCACTGACGATGTTCACCTTGTTCTTTGCTGGGGAGGCCTTTGCTCCCAAATGCATTTTGAACGGCGAGAATATTCATATATACCTGGAGAACCACTATCTGGACGCCATTGAGCACTTTGCCAGGCGGATTAAGGCTGTTGAGGAGCTTGGAGATATCGTGATAGGCTGGGAGTCACTGAACGAGCCGGGTCACGGCTTGATCGGAACCGGGGACATAACTCTTCTCCCCGTAGCACTGGGCCATGTTAAGCTAGGCACGGCTCCGAACCCATATGAAGCTATGGTGCTTGGAGAAGGCAGGCCCATGACCGTAGAATGTTTTGGATTCAGCAGTATGGGCCCCAAAAAGCTACCCTCGGTCACCATAACGCCGAAAAGAAGCGCGTGGCTCTCGTCTGAAAAACGCCAAAAGCTGGATGCAAAGTACAAATGGAAACGGAATCTCGACTGGATACCTGGATGTATCTGGAGAATGCATGGCCTGTACGATGATAAACGTGTGCTGCGACGATTCTACTTCAATGCAGACGTGAAGGGCAGCCCCGTGGAGGAGCGTGATTTTGCTGAGAAGTTTTTCATGCAGCACTACCGACGGTATGCCACAATGATTCGGAGCGTTTCCAAAGAGTGGGTTTTATTTCTCCAAACTCCTGTTAATCAGCTGCCTCCGCTGATTAAAGGTGATAGCATAATAGACTCACAAACTGCGTTTTCACCTCACTACTACGATGGCCTGACCCTGCTCAATAAGAAATGGAACCGTATGTTCAACGTGGACGCCCTAGGTGTTCTACGGGGCCATTACTGGTCTCCTGTGCTCGCAGTACGTCTCGGAGAAAAGAGAATCAGGAGTTCATTCAGAGAGCAACTCGGCCGCCTAAGACAAGAAGGAATGGAGCGAATCGGCCAAATGCCCTGCCTGATTTCAGAAATAGGTATCCCATATGACATGGACAACAAATACGCATATCAGACTGGCGACTATACATCACAAGTCAAGGCTCTAGATGCAAACTATAGCAGCCTGGAGTCCAACCAGCTGCATCATACTCTGTGGGTATACACAGCCAATAATACCCACCAGAAAGGGGATAACTGGAATGGCGAGGATCTGAGCATCTGGTCGAAACAAGACGAGAAGCCTGAAAATGAAGCTTTCTACTGGAATGGAATGAAGGCTGCCGAGTCGCTGATTCGGCCATATCCACTGGCTGTTAGTGGACGGATTGTCAACTTTCGGTTCAGCTTATACAAGGCCTATTTCACGTTACGGATCGAAGCAGATGAAGCAAGTCCCACCGACGCACCCACGATTGTCTATCTTCCCTGCTATTACTTTTCCGAGCAAGAAACGGGCATTTCTACGAGCTCAGGTAACTGGAAACGAAACGGTCAATTGTTAGAATGGCGGCATTCCAAGGGCATTCAAACTTTACAAGTTAAAGGTTCCCCGAAAGCAAAAGATCCAGGATGTCGAGTATCGTGATACTACCGCTTAACGCATGCCTTTTGCCCACTTCCAGCTCGGATAAATGGAAACGAAACGACCAATTGTTAGAGCGGCGACATGCCAAGGGTGCTCAAACTTTACAAATTAAAAGGCACACCGCCGTTTAACGCCTACGTTTAGCCAACTTCCAGCGGGGACTTTCCTGTAACTACAGTTTGGATAACATTAAGGCATCTGCTATATAAAAAATTTCCTAAAATAAATCAATTCGTATCAATATTTTAATAATAAACCATACTAATCAAACTACAAATACCATCAGGCGGTGGCGTCGTCTGTCTTTCCTTCCTGAAAGTAATCTGCCATTTCAGCATCCAGTTCCTCAACGGTCTTCTTAGGTCGTCGAACTTTGCCTCCCTTCTTTTTGGGAGCAGCAGCAGCAGCAGCAGGTTGAACTGCCTTCTTGGCGGCAACCTTCTTGGGCTTATTCGCCTTGGGTGCAGGAGCAGCAGGAACGGATCTAGGCTCAACACTAGGTTAGTATTTTGGACCCATATTAACGATATTGTTCTTATCCTCTCACACATACGGTTTTAGTCTGGTTGAAAGAGGTCGCTTAGCGGGATCCATCACCAATTCAACTTTCATAGTTCGAGCGCCATTGTCGATACTAGTTCCGTTGAACTTGTTGACAGCTCGATTGGCATCGCCAGGCCTTTTAAAACTGACGTTGATGATTCCAATAAATTTTCCTTGTTTGTTGTAGTTGGCTTCGCATCGATAAACGGGGCCAATTTCGTGGCTGAAATATTCCTATGTCAGCGGATGAAAAAATAAAAGTCGGATACTTTTGTTGTCTACAGAGGTAGGGATAGTAAATCGCGGGTTGGTGTCGCAAAAACCAAAAAAAAAATTAAGAAGCTTGGTAAAGAGAATAATGGTGTTTGTGCAAAGGCTCTCGGAGGAACACAGAATACCTAAGAGGAAATTGGGACGCAAAACCAAACCTGATAGGACCGGCACTGAGAGAACAGAGAGATTTCTTATCCGTCTTGGGCAAACTGAAAAGAACGAAAAATTTTTTTTTTCAAAGCAGAGTCACACTTGAGACGAGAGCAATTTTTTAAAGAAAGGCCCCTCAAGGTATTTGTAAATTTCTGCCGCAACCAAGAACGGATAATCGGAATCCTCGGTCCAATCCACAATCAAGAAACGTTCCAATATCTATAACCCTCTGTAACCCTCTATGTTTCTCTCTCATGCGTACACGCACTGTATCCAGCACTAGAAAACCAAGCGACAATTCCTTCTTTGACAAACACCATAAAACTCTTTACCAGAGCTCAAGGTAAGCACAGCAATCTGAATAAGTATCCGGTCTGACTAAGTCTTTTAAATCTCAGAGGTTCTCTCAAACATGATGACAAGGCGGTCTCTACACGAGTAGAAACAGTCTGTCAAGGCTTGTCATTATGACCATTAACATCTCCTGCCGTTTCTGACAGACCCGAGGGCCATCAGGATCTTACCAAAAACCAAGGAGCATTGAAGCAGTGAAAAAAAAAAACGAGAAGCAAAAAGCTGAAGAATGCAACTAAACGTTGCAGTGTCTTTCGTTATCTATCTTTTTTTCATTCGCACTTGCTGCAACCGAGGTTTTTTCAAGTTTATTCTCCACATAATATTGATATTTTTAAAACGGAGCCAACTCACGCCTCATATATCATTTAGTGAGAGAATAAAAAAAAAGCTTCGACGTAAGAAGAAACGTGGATGAAGCGTCATTTACAGTTGCCAACAAATGTTGTCAGACTGATTCAAGACTGCTAATTCCCACTATACTTTCGTCTGCTCGCCGTGATACTATACCCCACCTCCATAGCCAAGTAGATTCTTTCGTAAAGAAACTTACCTTGACTGCTGATTCAGTAACATCAGTCGGCTGGAGAGGGTGTTAGTTTTATCTATACAATGATCTAAAAAAGAGTGTTGACTGTGGCACTCCAGCGAGTGATGTTTGATTGGGAGAAGACCGAAAGCCAGCTTCCTGTCAAATAAAAATCGCGCGAAAAGCAGGATTTATCATCATCAGCTTCTGCGAAGCAAAAGCAACATACCGCCCGGAAGCTTTTGCCTCCGGCGGTCCCTCCCGGGGAGGGTTGGTTCTGCTTCGCAGAAAACAACCTTTCAAGGCTGTTGTTTCTATACTCGAGGAGTTTCGTCCAACAATCAACACACTTTTTTCAAAATCCGTTCAAAGGCCTACCAAGTTGGAAATAATGATTTTGTCAGCCAGACGAGCAGCCTCGTCCAAAGGATTGATTTTGGACTTGATGGCCTGAATCTTCGCTGCTGAAACTGCCGGAGCTTTGGTTTTAGCACTAGCAGCGCTGGCCTTTCGGCCTCGCACCTTTGCCACTCCGGAAGTAACGCGTCTTCGGTTCATTCGCGTCCTGGGTTTGGCAGAAATAATTTCGTCGAGAGATTTATCTAAGTTTGACATTCTTTCTTGCTTCCTTGACACAACAATAATTACAAACAAGAAGCGCGGTGGGGTCCTGTGTCGGTTTCTAGTCCTGTTTTCTTTCTTTGATGAAGAGTAAGAAGTGGTTGTGAAGAGCGAAAATGAAAATCGGGAGGGCGGGAGGGTTTGAGCTTATTCACTTTACAGCTAAGAAGGGCAAGGGCTTGGGCGGGAAGACAGGGGGAGCATCGTGATTAAAAGTGCGCTGGTGTGCTGACAGTTACTTTGGTTCGTTTGGCGCCTCCGCTCTCGCTCACTCACACTGTATCGAAAGATTATTCTACGGGACTAATTAATTAATAGAGAAGGACAGAAGACGGCCGGAAAGTAGCTTTCGTAGGCGAGACAAGATAAGCAATAGGTAATACCAATGTCATTTAGACGGCGATATTGCAGTTGTCGACATACTGTGGTTAGATCGACCCTTTTTGACATTTAGACACTTGTAACTTATTTGGTACCTGTTTAAGCACGGTCCCTGTCGAAGACTTCAGACTATCTAATCCCATAAAGAATACTGAACCTGTCGTTAACACCTCGTTATCAACTTACTAAACCAACCTGTAACGGCACACCAAAAATTTATTATCCTCCCTTTTCTCTCTTAAAGTTATAATTAACTATAATGCTAATGTTAGGTAAAGTTTCAACCTGCTCCACGCATCACGTCGTCTATCTCGATCCGAATACTATCTCTCTCACACTCAATTCCAACACTCCGATCTCTCCATATATATTTCTAACCTAATGTCTATCGTAGCCTCTCCGAGCCAAAGATCAAAGTCAGATCTGACAATCTGCTAAAACCCCTCTGCGTATCATCTGCCTATCCCCGATTTCACACCATACAAATATTTATATTGCATTCAGGGGTTGCACGCACAGTTAACCCCCCTGCTTCTGCACTTTTTTTACAGGCACTGAAAGAGACGACAGAGTTGACACACCGATTGCACCGCGTCAAGTGTATTAAAATTAGAGGAGCAAAAGGGAATAAAGAAAGAAAGAGTTTCTAAAGAGTTGGAAGACACAACTACGATAAATTGTGACCTTAGACGGGGGTATTTCGAGTCCTAGAAACGTCTCTTCTCTCAGCTCGCAAGAAACGCTAACATTTGCAATAGGAAACCTGAAGAACGTAGAGAGGAAAAAACCGCTTCAAAATTGCATAACACAACTGTGTAACCTCAGGCCAAGCCGAAATTAGACGTCTCTGTTTTTGGTAACTTAAGAACGTCTTTTTGGTCACAAATCCATTGGTGAGAGAGAGGAAAGAGAAGAGGGAAGAGAGAAGAAAGAGCGCGGGAATTGCAAGGTAATTTGCACGCTGACGAATTTTTGTACAACATGAAAAAACCGTTACCTCCTCAGAAGCCCTACGTCGAGTATGTGTTGACAGCAGAATTCGACATCGACGTGGGTCCCACAGTAAAGTTCCAATATCCACAACCCATACAGGGGGACGAACGACTAATGGCCGAACTGATGCTGCCGGATCAAATACACGCTCGTAACGAAGACTGGACAGTGTTTTTCTTGTACAAACAGAAAGAGTCCAACACTCTCGAATATCACATACCGGACGAGCAGGCAAAAGAAGCTGCTAAGAAATACTACGTGTTGAACCTCGTCAACACCAAGTTCGACACCGCAGCCAAACGAGGCGCCATTGTGAAAGGAATGTGTCTGGTGTCGACCGTACCGTTTTTCCAGATATTCAAACCACTACTACTGCTGGCCCTGGACGACTATTTCAAGACACCATCAGAAGACTCTCTACACAATGTCTACGCAGCGGCCAACTCACTGGATATGACAAGCATGCCGTTGTTTTCACCAGCCGAGAAATTACTCCTCTGTGGCCACGAAGACACCAATCTGTTTTCCGACAAATACGAGTCTTTTCTTGAGGGGTCCTCTAAGTCGGGGACAGCCAGTGGAGCCTCAAGCAACGATACTGCCACCGAACCTTACTACATTGATCTCAAAAACCAGCAAAAAGTCGCCAAAACACTCATTCGGGACACTCATTTCTACGATGCCAAAGTTGACTACAGAAACCTGAAAATCCCTATCCGCATCCCCACTGACCAATTCGACGAGTCCGTGGGAGACTTTTCGGTCATTAAGCTGATATCCACTATGATGACCATTAACACGCCCTTCCAACACCTCCACCCTCATCTAACTATTTATGGAGCCAACACTCCTCCGCTTCTCGTGCTGATATTTGCCCTTCTCACCCAGAAACGAATTCTGTTCATTGGGCTCAATACGCCATCCGGTGACGTAGCCGAACACGTCCTGGCATGCTGCTCAGTGGCAAGCGCTGCAATTCTGCGCTCCTTCACCACAAACGCGTTCCCTTACACGGATTTGTCCAAAGTAGACGACCTTTTGTCTGCGCCGGGCTACATTGCGGGAGTGAAAAACCCGGCTTTTGAGCACCACCCGAGCTGGTGGGATCTGATCATCGACCTGGAGAATTTCACAATGAAAATTAGTCCCGATCTTGCATCCTCTACGGCAGCAACACCGCATTCAAACCGTGCTTCGAGTGTCAATGTTGCGGGTGGACCTCCGGGCCAGATTAACCCTGAAGACCAGCAATTCGTCGAGGATGTGAAACGAATGGTGTCAAACCACTACGGTGAGACGTCGGTTCGTGCTCGGTGTCGCCAGTACATATCACGGTTTGTGCGCATCGCCACAAACTACGAAGATATGAAGTACGGACTGAGTAACCTTTGGCCATCAGCAAACGACCCAACTTATTCTGTGGTGCCTGGTTACGGATACGTGTGGCCCAACGAGGTGCAAAAGAGCCAGGAACTGCAGCTGTACGCGGTGGTCATAGAGGGTTGGCGTGCATCGCGTAACTACAAGCATTACATTGACGACCAGCGCGAGATATGGCCCAAACCTCCTAAATACGTTGTGGACTTTGAATATATCTTGGACCGTTTGCGTCTACAGCAGCTGTCATACGAAGAATCCGGCAATCTGCTCGAGGTATTGTGCACGCACTGCATTGACTACGATGCCATCAACGACCTGCTTTCCATCCCGACACTGAACAACCTGTTCTTCGTGGCACTCGGTCTCTTTCACCGCGATCACGCCATCCGAACTATGACAGTCTTGCTTCTGCAACGCATTGAGTCCCACGAAGCAGGACGCGTGTTTTTCCAGCACCTGAGTGAGTTTCAAAAGCTGGCGTACCGTCGTCTGCTTAAAGAGGCCCTCGTCAACAAGCCTTTTGTTCCGCAAAACGGTGTCCCATTTTAAAAAGTGTATTGTATAACCCTTTGGGGTATGTATTTTTTTACAAAAGTGCAAACCTGATGATGACTTATAGAGACAACCAGGCCAACAAGACAAGCCTAACAACTACGAGTTATGAATGATGCAAAAACGATGCCAAAAAGCAGCTTATATTTAATTTAATTTTAATATAGTATGATTCATTCTATTTTGTAGCAGTAAATGCTTTCGAGACAGCAGGTGTTTTTCATTCACATCTCAGTCCTTCAGCGTTACTAAGGGGTCGGAGACCTCCTCCCAGTCAGCGATGATCTACTTCCTCGAAACTTTCCAACTCCCCAAAAAACACCACAACTGAAAAGTCGCGACTGGCACAGAGAGGGATTTCCCGGTCATGGCAGTACCCACAAGACGACGCACACCCAAACTGCGCCGAGCGACGTACACGGTGATTACAATTGCGGTCCTCGAGCGGATCCTGACGTTTTTATGGGGCTTGTACCAAGACAGTCACATGGTGCCTAAGTTCACTGACATCGACTACTTGGTATTCACAGACGCGTCGCGGTTTATGGCCAATGGTGGGTCACCGTACGAACGAGAGACGTATAGATACACACCTTTGTTAGCGTGGCTTCTTTTGCCCACTACGACGTGGTTTTCGTTTGGCAAAGTGCTTTTCGCAGTGGGTGATATAGTCGCCGGGATTTTGATCCTGAAGATCTTTCAAATCAGGGGAGAAAAAGAATCAAAGGCATTGGTCTACTCGTCAGTGTGGCTACTCAACCCTATGGTTGCCACAATATCCACTCGTGGCTCCTCCGAGGGTCTGTTAGGTGCTATGGTGATATCGTTTGTTTGGGCCGTGTGCTCAAAGAAATACATGTTAGGCGGCATGTTGGCGGGCCTATCGGTGCATTTCAAAATCTACCCTATTATCTACATCCCCACTGTGGTTTGGGCACTCGACAAGGGCACTCCCCTTGTTAATTGGCCGCTCGTGCGGTTTTTCAACCGAGATCGTCTCGTGTTTGGCATTTCATGTTTAGCATCGTTCTCAGCGCTCACAGCCCTGATGTACAACCTCTACGGCTACCCTTTCCTTCTTCACAGCTATTTGCATCATTTGAGCCGAATAGACCACCGTCACAACTTCAGCGTCTACTCCACTCTGCTGTATTTTAGATCAGCTTGGGAGAACGGTCTGTCGCTTTCCTCAGATCCCGTGGTCGGTCCTTTAGCAGCACTTCTGCGAAAACCCGAGTCCTGGGCCTTCATCCCACAGCTCAGTCTCAGCGGTATCATTCTCCCCTTAGCATTCTCCAAGCACGATCTGGTCAAAACCATGTTCTTGCAGACCTTTGCATTTGTCACCTTCAACAAAGTGTGTACCTCGCAGTACTTTATGTGGTACATGGTTTTGCTCCCTTTCTACCTGCCCAGCTTGCTTCGAGGTAAGACAGTCGCCAAGTGTGCTGTTGCCATAATGTGGATTGCTGCGCAGGTTGCCTGGATACGCCAGGGCTATCTCCTCGAGTTCCTCGGCATGTCCACCTTCTACCCAGGTCTGTTTCTGTCTACTCTGGTGTTTTTCATCGTCAATTGCTGCGCACTTGGCTTGTTTATCGAATGCGTCTAGACTCGCCTCGGGCGGGGAGGGGTAGATTCTGCTTCGCAGAAACCTGTAAAACATAGAAGTCGCGTGAACGTTTCATTTTTATGCCAGTCGACACAGATATGACAACAAATAGTCTTATTTCAGTGGATAGATATTTTCATGTCGACGGTGATGTAAAGAAGAACAAACTTGATTACTTGTATAACTAACTTGTCAGTGCAATTGGAACTATGACGGATGGCTGATCTAAAATACAAGATGAGGAACGAGGAGGGAGGGACGTTAATGCTGTTTGTATACGATATGGTCCAAATCAGGATATCGTCCTGAAATGCAAGTGGAAGTACATATTGAAAGATGGAGTGGCTAATATAAACGAGGGTCTTAACTGTGCCTTTTCCACAAAGTCAGGGAGTGGTGAGAATATTCGGTTCTTCGAATGTTTACAAACACAGCTAACGTGCTCGTGTGTGTTGTGGCTCCTTTGAGGAGGGCGATTCGGCTTCTGGACGACTCGTTGATTAACGAGAATTCCGCGAAGCGGAACCAACCCTCCCCGGGCAGGGGCCGCGCCGGAGGCGAGCACCGCCGTGTATTACTATTACATGTTAGTAGACTACAGCTACAGGAGAATACGTAGGCTTGATACTTATCGACGCCTGAGTCTCTGCAAGAGGAGCAGAATCATCACACTGGTGGCAAACAGCTGCTCCTTGAAGAAGAACAGAAAGGCAGAGGTCAGAGCACTTTGAAGGACCTTGGTCTGGATTCCCTTGTAGAGGCCAGAAACACCGTCGCGCTCGACAATCTGCTGGATGCCCTTGACGAGGCTCGAGGACTCGGATCCCTCGCGTTTGCGCAACTGGAGTCGCGACTTGAGGGTGATATAAGGGTAGGTGACGCTAGTGGCAATAATTTTGCCCAAGGCACCGATGAAGAACGCGTCGAGGGGCGTCATTTTGCGTTTCTTCTCGATGACGTTGCGCAGCTGCTCGAAGATTGTGTACTGCAGGACCGGGTTGACCACCAGGACGAGGGCAGGTGCAATTCCCGAGAAAAAGGCTTTGACTCCGTCCTTTTGGATGATGTCCTTGATGGTCCCAATGGTGGTAGCCTTGTCGCCGCTGTCCTTGACCGTCATCCGGGTATTGACCACCCAGATCGGGTTGCTCAGTACCGAAGTTGCCGACCCAGCTATGGTACCGGCGAGAATAGATTCAGCAGTAGACAGGGACTTGGATGATTTCCGAGCCTGGATCATGCTTTTTGTGCCTTCATAGAAGTAGTAGTAGATGAAGTTTGTCACGCTGATTCCGAACAAGGCTGATTCCAGACCCGAGTAGAGACCCGAGACTCCCTCTCGTTGGATGATTCGCTTAGCAGCGTCCACCGCGCTGACTTTAGCTTCTTGTTCTTTGCCAGGCACGTTTTTCTCCTTGGCATTGAGCCGGGCAGACTCAGTCTGTGCTCGAGTACTCAATGTTATCAGAGGGTAGGTGACGACCATTGCCAAGGCTCCTCCTCCTGCTCCTGAAAGAGCATGAGCTACGTTTTCATTTACACCACTCATTATTTGATGACTACTACGCGCGTGTGACACTAGCAACTACAGGGAGCGACTGATCGCGTATTTATATAGAAAGATCCAAATTTGCTTGAACCCAAATGCGTAAATGCGTTAGTTACGGCTTATCCCGGCGGGAATCCAATGTGCTTTCTCGGTTTAGTTTATCGGTGACAATGAATTGCAGAAGCCGAGGTTGCTTAACAGACATATTGGCATATGCAGAGAACGAGATGCAGCACAGTAGCCTGGGCGCAGGGTAAGTTACCCATTATCATAGTTGGCAAAAGAAGGAGATGAATGACTGCAAGAACAGGTGGTCCTATCTTTG
The DNA here is from genome assembly GCA_030579595.1 of Spencermartinsiella europaea. Classification (NCBI taxonomy): domain Eukaryota; kingdom Fungi; phylum Ascomycota; class Dipodascomycetes; order Dipodascales; family Trichomonascaceae; genus Spencermartinsiella; species Spencermartinsiella europaea. The sequence continues at coordinate 518,857 of JAKTRG010000003.1, forward strand.
CGAGTTTTGTATGTGGCAGGGGCCATTTAAAGACGGTTCTCCTGGTTTGCAGGATTGGGGGTGGTTCTAACTCTTTTGTTCTCTGCCTTGAATGTTTTGCCGCCCACTCATCAGCTAAGATGTCGTTCACAGCGGCTATATCTTGGGCAATAACGATTGAGTACTAGTTTATAGACGTATGGACCTTTCTTTCATCGGGCCCGTTCACTTGTACGGCCAATTTGTGTTTGCGAACGTGTACTAAGTTGGTGAACCGTTAGTCTACTGAGTAGTTTAGCTTCTTACTTAGAACTATCTAGATATGATCTGAGATGATATGCACAACACACCGTAGATGGTTACATGAACACACTGGGTATATTTTATGAATGAAGCTGCCATCAACTAAGTTAAAAACAGTCGGACGAGGCGAGGCTGATTTATCAGAAAGGTTTCATCAAGAGATGCAGCCAGAGGCTCCGTATGCGAGGTGGTTCTGCCAAAGAGGTCGTAGTATGCAGCTTGTGGAAGCGGAGTGTTATACTATGGATTAGTCTAGGAACTTGGAGTAGCACGTTCATTGTATTATATCACCACGTGGATTGCTCAGGACCTTTGAAATCAATTAAACTTGCTATCTACTATTTGTCCGTCTATCTGACTAGCTAGTATTGCAATCCATCTAACTCTTCAAGAGTTCAGTATCACGTGCATCTTCAATATTAGAGTCGGGTGCCTTATCCCACAAGATCTACAATGCAATATGCAGGGGGTGTGAAATACTTTGTTCCAACCCATTATCTAATGCTTGAAGACCGAACGTCACGAAATTTGAAATTAATAGAAATCAATGGATGACTCCGGTGGTCCCTGCCCGGGGAGGGTTGGTTCTGCTGCGCAGAATATTCGAAATAACGGCGTACCTCATCTGCGATGGGCAGACTTAGGTTGATTGGGTATCTCAATATCTGCTTCATTTCTCTTTAAAAAATCAATGATGCGTTAGACTCGGTTGTCTCCACTGGTTTTTCCCACTGTTATCCTTAACTCTTTATCCACTGGGTTCACTCGTCTCTCTGAGTACAACTACTTCAGTTGTGGCATGCTTCTACGATACTGTCTACTGTGAATGACCAAGAAAATCTGGCAGATTGTATTGTCAAGGAGGGGGTACGCGGAAAGATTTCTTTATATTCTCTTTATATTCCGCGAAGCGGAACACCCTCCCCGGGAGAGGCCTCGCCGGAGGCGAGCGTTCAAGCAGGGGAAATCTGCTGCTCGTCGAGGGGCCACTCGGAGATAGTCGCCTCAGTTCCCGTCAAGGTGAATGAGAGAGTGACGGACTTGTCGTTGTTCAGAGCCAACTCGTATTCACCTGGGTAGATGACACGGTTGCCGAGTTCGTCAGTACGCGCCACGTTGTCGAGAGACACGGGGATGGTCATTGTTTGGGACTTATGGGGATTGATGGAACCAAGACGGTCGAATCCAATGAGCCATTTGATTGGCAGTGGCTTGGGACCCGCGGTCGTGCTGACGAACAGCATGGCGGTATAGTCAGAGGTGACCTTGCCGGTGTTGGTGACGCTGACAGTGAAGTTGAGGAACGGCACCTGCTCGACGACATTGTATCCGGGATGTGGGGCGGCCAAGAGGGTGTCAATGTTGAAGGAGGGTTTGGATTTGGACTCAGAGTGCGAGCCAGAGAGAGCAGTCTTGAAAGTGGTGTAGAACAATCCGTGTCCGAACTCGTACACAGCTTTACCCGTGTACCACTTGTATGTCTGGCCCGGATTGTCTCCACTCGGTCGAAGACTCATGTCCACAGCCGAAAACTGAGTAGCGTACTCTGATGGGTACTGCGTGGCAGTCAGACGACCTGCAGGGGCACGTTTTCCGGTGATGATGTCTAGTATAGCTTGCCCACCGGCCTGACCAGGGTATCCACCCCACACCAAAGCGTTTACTTTCTTGTTGGACTTGAGCGAGGTTCCGTCAACCTGTCCACCACCCATCTGGACGACTACCAGAGGTTTTTTAAGCTCGCTCAGCTTGTCGATGAGCTGCAACTGGTTGCCGGGCCATGTGATACTCTCACGATCCATCGCCTCTGCTTCGATAGAGTTGTCGATTCCGCCCACGTAGATGATGGCATCGGACTTCTTAGCCGCCTCGAGTGCCTCATTGAATCCGGAGTTGGATTCAGACGAGATGCCAGTGCCATATGCCCAGTTGACTTTGATATCTGAAGCTTTCAGAGCGTCGAGAGGACTCGTCAGATAAGGAGCAGTGCCGTAGTAGTTGCCCTGTAGTTGCAGACTGGCGTTTGTCCAGGGTCCTACCAAAGCAACGGTCTTGACTTTTTTAGTTAGAGGCAAAGTACCGTCGTTCTTCAGGAGGACAATTCCTTCTACTGCTGCCTCGTACGAGATGTTCCACGCGTCAGTGGTAACCACGTCAGACCACGTGAGGTTTCTATACTGGCTGTTTTCATCGTCAAAATAGCCTAGTCGCACCAGGTTGGCGTAGAGCCGAATTACTCCACGCTCAATGTCTGTTCGGGAAATCTCGCCGTCCAAAAACGTCTGATTGAGGTACCATGGGTACGTCTGCCCGCAGTCAATGTCGGTACCAGCCCGGAAAGAGTCAGCTGCGGCACTGGTGATGTTCGCAGCATACTCGTGAGGATTGAACACATTATATACTGCATCACAGTCAGACGAAACGTATCCGTCGTCGACAAAGTCCCACGAGTCGCGCAGCAGAGTTTGCAGGAAAAAAGAGTTGGAGCACGAGGGAACTCCGTTAACGGCATTGTACGAGCACATGACACTGTGCACACGTGCGTCTCTTGAAGCAGTCAGAAACTGCGGTGTGTAGTACTCGGCCAAGTCTTGAGACGAGATGTTCAGGTCGTTGCCCAGCCGCGAGTGATTATTCCAGCTTTCAATGTCATACCCAGCATAGTGTTTAGCAGTAGCCACTACTTTGAGCCGTTCAGGGTCCACTCCTCCCTGCATCCCTGTGATATACTCGTAAGCGTAAGTAGAGCACAGGCAGTAAGCATCTTCACCGGGAGTTTCCTGGCCCCGACCCCAGACCGGGTGTCGGAAGGCATTGATGTTGGGAGCATAAGCGTCTAAGCCGTATCTTCCATCGTTGTTGAACGCACGGCCCTGGGTAGCGATGATATCACCAATCTGGTTGATCAGGGTTCTGTTAAGAGCAGCCATGGTCAAAATAGGCGACGGGAACGATGTAGCCCAACTCCAGTCTCCCCCAGTAGTGAAATTAGCTCGGTCGAGGCCATGGAGCGCCTCGCTCCACACGTTGTAGCTCGGCAGGCCCAATCGTGGGATCGCAGGAATAACATTTCCAGTGCTATTGATCAATTCCTCCAACGTCATCATAGACACCAGGGCAGCAGCACGGTCGTGTGCGGTAGCCGAGGTATCGCACACCGGCGTGTTGACCAATGGTCCGCTGGAGCAGCTGGGGAAAGAGAAAGGCACGTGAGCAAGAGTCTGAGGATACAGGTCAGGGTTTGCCCAAGTTTCGTAGTCTCGATACGACGAGTTAGCCTGCGCAAAGGCAGTCGCTGCCAATGCTACGACGAGCACCGAACCCGAAACCGTGTTTGAGAGCTGCATTCTTTTCTGTGAGTGTCACACGACTACATCCTCACCCCGCCCTTGCTTTCCCATTTATACTCGAAATCTGTGATACCTTCCTGGCTCTCGGGAAAGGCGGGAACGGCATGAGAAATCTCTATGCCATTCGTTCCCCACACATCTCTGCTCACCCATACATGCAGGGCAGAGGCCCTGGCGATCCTACGGTTGACAAATCTGAAGTTTGATTTTAGCCTGAATCACTTCAATCAAAGAAAGATGATCTGTGTAATTGCAATTGCAATAACTCCGCGAGTGTCAAGCTCGCCTCCGGCGCGGCCCTTCCAGGGAGGGTGGTTCTGCTGCGCAGAACTTAAGGGGGACGGAACAGGATATGTTTCAAAGTGTGCTTTCTTGTTCACACGACACAACACAGTCGCTAAAACAGTCTTGGAAATATCCTTCCTGAACTCTAATGTAGTCCAGAATTCTCTCTCATTCAGGCTGAACAGGATCGGAACATGATTGGAGGACCTTTTTTTCCTCTGACGTCGTCGATCTCAGGAAATGCGATCTCAGAACGACAATTTTGCCGATGAGGGGCTGCAGTTGAAAGGCACGATTTAAAGTTGCAGACAGAGAAGAGAAGTAAAATCCGTGGGGTATTTTTCCCCGCAGGCATAACTCGCAGGTCCTTTTTATCCCCTCATGCTTTTTATCCTCTCATGCTTTTTATCCTGGTTTGCTCCTGTGTGTGTATTGTGTTGTAGACTAATGCAAACAGTCAGGTCGTTTAAGCTTGCATTTGAAACGTCTCTAAGTCTGTGGAAATGGCAATGTGTCGAGTGACCCCCGTTTGAACCCTCTTCAAAAGTCGCTTTGGTGTGTGTAAGCCCTTGACACAAACCACTCAGTTCCTCCATTGTCCACTCTATACAATCGCTCTACCAGGGTCATCATCCTTTTTTTTCCATTCGGATGCGTTTAGCTCCGTTTTATCCCCTTCATTCATTGACTATAGACAAAGCTCAGCGTATGCTTTTGAGCAACTAAAGTAGATGATACAAACGCTTATTCGGTTGTAGCTTTACCCTAACTGTACGCTAGCATCACACAAACCAACATCACGTAAACCAGTATCACGCTAGATTAATCAAGGTACGCTCCCCAAAGCTACCTAGCATCATGTCATTCATCCATTTTCTCCTTCTTTAGATATCTTCTGTTGGGTTGGGGCTTGACTCAAGCCAACTTGAGCCGCAGATAAGGTGGCAACATTGGCAAACGTATTTGCTGTCCACTGTTTAGGAATCTCCAGAGTAGAACATAAGAGGGCCTGAAAGTACACCCATTATTCCGTACCTTAAACATATAGTTTTATTGTTATTATTCAATACAAGTCATTCGTTTGATCTGTGTTACCCAGTGCGCTAGCATATTACATATTAAAAGTTGCACACTGACACTCCTTTTCAGAGAATTCTCACGTGACATATTCTACTAAGCCAAGAGGCCCGCTGAAGAAGCGTCTCTATGACTGGAGGAATAAATTAACGTAGTTGTTCACGAGAACCACTCTATGCGAAGCAGACTCGGTGGACTCTTCGAATGTGTAAACGTTAGAAGGATGAATGTAATTGTTTTCACCGCCCGTTGTCAAACTAATAGTTAACCCTTAGCTAAACGGCTGGGGTGTGTTCTACATATCTTTTGTCTTAATCCAAACTAAACTGGGTAATGCAACACATATAGTGTGATTTTTGGATCTCTAATGAAGCATACGAATAGCATAGAGATAAAAAAACAATGAGCAATCCCAATCCTGTGGACTTTGAAAAAGGGGCAGGTTTCCACGGTTTCCCCTTTGAGAGAGATTCTGAAACCTCCCAGCAGTACGAACAGCTCAAGGCTCGGAATCCCGACCCTGAGACTTTTCTTCGTAAAAAACTAAAGTTATATAGTTGGAGAACAGGGATAGAGCTAGACTACTTAGAGTACAAGCAATGGCTAGATGTGTACGGAGAGACTAGCAAGCGGAGGAGTGGTGCTGAAGAGGAGAAAATATTTGACCAAGGTGAAAGCACTCCTCTTTCTCGCGACCAAATAATAGAACTGATAGCCTCCGGCAAACCAGTGCCCGGGATAAAGACCATTCCAGACACTGTTCTTGGAACCGATGCGTCTTCAAATTCAGTAGCTGCTCCTCGAAGAAAACCGTGGGAATCCAATTGAGTGTTGGAATTGGGATTTCTCTGGGATTTTCTCCTCAGAACATGGATCTTACCTTTCGATTAAACTTAGAGATCATGTCACTGAGGACTTTTTCTGAAAGGCCTGGTACAAAACCGTGAGAATATATATTCTTGCCTATTTCCAGCAGATTCATGCCGTTCAGATCGATGTTTGATCCATAGGTTCGAGTCGGAGGGCAAATTTGAGCGTTGATATTGATATTGAAATTTTCTCATCTCGAGACGGATCATACCTTCTATTGGACATATGAAGGTCAGGTCAGTGGGGTCCTGATCCTTAGACATTCATCCCATATCATTTTATGCCTATTTTCAGCAGGTCCTTCTGCGAAGCAGAACCAACCTCCCTGGAAGGGCCGCGCCGGAGGCGAGCTCCGGAGTCGACTATTCGTAAACGTCATTACTCATTATCTATAAACATTTCTTCAGGATCTAAGTCCCCAATCGCATTATTGATTCGAATGTGACCAGGGCAGCTGCATTGGTAGGAAAGGATCGCAGCATTGAAGGCGCGAACCCTCGAAAGTAGCCTCGCCAGCCAAACTTGGTGTAAACGCCTTTGGCAGCCTGCACCCAGGACCGGTACTTGGGGTTCTTGACATCGTCCGTCATGATCTGCTGCTTTACTACGTCGCTCGGGTACGCAGTGATCCAAAACACGGTGGCTCCTAGTCCGCCTGAAAGGAAATTGATCACGGGCAGCGACATGTTTGTGTGGTTTTTGAAGTAGTGGGTGAAAACGTCGTAAGAGCCCCAGAAGAAAAAGAAGCTCGTCCTGAACAGCATGGTGGAAAACAACCCTTTGTATAGCCCTTTGAAAAAGCCTGCTTCCCGGTACAGCTTCTTGGCGCAGTCTATAGGGCCGGTATAGATTTTAGATTTGGCATTGTACTGGATCTGTAATCGAACCTTGACATGCTCTATCGGACACGCTATAAGGCTCACGGTCCACCCAGCCCACATCCCACATACTGCGTTCCACACCACGGGGAGTTTCTTATCCTGAGGGTAGAAGTTGTCTTTTACAAGTCGCTTGTAATTGGTCATTGATCCCATCATTCTTGTTAGGCACGACAGGCAGGGGAGGTCGAGCTGGCCTCGGGCCGGGCCCCTACCGGGGAGGGTTCTCCCGCTTCGCGGGATACGCAAACTGCAAATATACTCACATGCTATCCATACACATCCAGCCCACCAGAGGAGGAGTTGCGCCTTTATAAAACCCTCGAATGCCCTCTTTTCGCACCGTCTGCAAAACACAGTCCATTGGTCCTTTGAATTTGCCTAGCGGGGCCGTCTGCATTCTCACTTTGATCGTATCAAATGGGTGACCCACAGCCAGCTTCGTGGCACCCGAGAACACTCCTGCCATGAATCCCAGATATCTGGGCGGCTGTTTCTGGGTCATAGCATCTATCGAAGGCTGAAGAGTAGATGTGACAGGAGTGGAATTCCGTTGATTGGTAGTTTGGACGGTTGCCGTCGACGCGACAGCCGACATTTTATTTTGAGAGAAAGTTTACTCCGCAATGCACACCGATGTCTATATAACTTCTCTCCAATGGCACAATTGCAAGCCCTTTAAACAGTCTGCGAGTACAAATCAATCCAGTTTAAAATATTAGATTGATTTATTGCCAGTCGCTGTGTTACAACTACAATTGTTGAAACAGCCTGTAGGTTCAAATCAATTCAGTCTGAAATATTAGATTGACTTTTATGCCAGTCTATGTGATATAACTAAAACTGTTTGAAATAGTCTGTAAGTTCAAATCAATTCCGTCTGAAATATCAGATCTCGGTATAATATGTACAATTATATAACTCTGCTTTGCCGTACAGAACAATCCAACTCTAGCCACCAAAGAGCAAACTACCTAGTACCTATACCGCGGTCCCAATCCACCTAAAGTGTTTACGTCTGCGTCACAGTTTTTTATAAATGACATGAAGCTAAACCTGAATCATCGGCGATTCTGCAGGTTTGTACTGCGATAACGGAGCGGTGTATCTCTTCTAGAGGGTAACTTGTGATCTCGCAAGCCATGCAACGATGACTGGGGAGAGTTTAGACATATTTAATCACTTTTCGATCTGACAATATTTATACAGAGACTGTTTAAATTAGTTTTTCTTAGAGGTTTTTGAGCATTGAGAGAGCATACTCTGCTACAATTACAGCATAGAATGCTTGTGCCGTATCCTGCCAGAGCTTTGCAAAAGCAATTGATAGGTGAAATTTGGCATGAAGCTCTACTCTCATGGACCAAAGTACTCCAACTTTGGTTGGAGCACCGAGATCAGTCACTGCTTAAAGATGCTGTGGACTTTTCCAATTCATATGTCCGTGAAGAGTCGATAGAAATTATTCATAGTAGTAATACTGGTAGTCGTACTGGTAAAGAAGGTCCTGAGAAGCTGCTGAGAATCGCAGTTTTTCAGGTATTTCTCGAAACTGCAGAGCAGCCTCGGAGCGCAGAGATAATATGGGATTTCGTTCAGGTCTACGGGACATCTAATGTTTCCAAAGTTTGTGGGTTTCTAGTTCAAGCAAGTACTGTAGTTCATTCTCTAGGGATCAAGCTCTCTCGTCTGATTCTGTTTAATTTGAAACTGCCAGAGACGTCTGTACAACTAGATGAGCATATTGTCCAAAGCTTGTCTATTGTCTTGAAACCTCAGGTACTGAGAAACCAGATCCTCACTGAAAAATGGTTCAACGAATTGCATAGGTATCACACGTCATTGGCATCGCAGCTGGCTAGCATATCTGAGAGATCGCTTAGCTTAGCTGATTTCGAACAGGTAAAGTCCGTGCTCGACATATTTCCACAACTGCGGTATTCGAGAGCTGAGACACTGCTGCTGAAATATGGAGACCCACAGGCTCTGATATCTGCGTTATTTGACGATAGTTCGCTGTTAGGGGAGGACCCAACAGTCAAGGCTGACAATTCTCCAAACCCCTCAAACAAGACGACGACGTCGTCGTCTCACAAACCTGCATCTGGATCTCACTCTAAGAATTCAAAAGCGTCCTCTTCTAAATCTTTTTACGATGACGATTACAAAGTCAGCGTTCTGTCTAAGAAAAAGTCCAGCAAACTCGACAAGGACGAAAACACCATTCAGACCACGCTTCGACTCATCTACCAGGCCGATGAAGACGACCAAGATGATTCGTATGATGAAGCAGAGTCTCAGAAGTCTTCAGAACCTGCATCTTCTAATCTTCTGGCCAAAATCGAGCACTATCTCTGGGAAATTTACCAAAGAACCCCTGAGTCCTTTAAACGCGAAGCTCGCAAGTCTAGAGCGCGAAACGAGATGCGAAACAGAACCGAGTGGAGCGATGAGCAAATAGAAGGATGGGCCAAAATGATAGAGCTCAGTCCGAAGCGCCGGCAGATGCTAGAGGGCAAATACATGTTCAAGGGAAACAAGCCCGGGCGTGGACTTCTGGCACTTCTGAAACAACAGACTGGCGATAATGAGATCGAGAGTGGTCTGAGCAGTGGTCTTGACAGCGGTGTTGAAAGCGCACGAAACAGCGAAGACGAAGAACCTGATTTGCCTTTGCCCTCCAGCAGCAGTTTGGGACATCGTTTAGAACCGGCCGCTGACCGTAAGCAAAACCACCCAAATACTACCAATCAACAGCCCGAAACATTGTCTAAAAAGACTCAGAGGCACAAATCAGCCAATAAAGCAAGACAGGGGAACCACAATAGAAAGTCTGGCCATGCAAAAAAGATGAATATGGGCATGCCGTAGGGGTCGCTTGCCTCCGGCTTGGTTCTGCTTCGCAGAATATTTATATTTAATGTTGAACATATGTGGATGCTCTTTATTAATCTGCTCTGTTTTACTGAATATTTATAAGACTTCTTACAAAACGTATGTATGGATGCTTTTTACATTGTTCAGTTTCTGTGAAAGTAAGTTCTACTGCAGTTCTGCTTCACAGAATATTTATAGCTAATATCTAATGTACAATAATATATATATATGGATGCTCTTCTTCGTTAATCCGCCTATTAATCTGTCCGCCTCTTTTTAGATGTTCTCTCTGCCTTTTCCAGATCCTTCCATATTTCTTCCTCATCCGCTTCGTCTCCGTCTTCGTTGTTTTCTTCTTCGTTCTCTCCTTCTAAAAGCAACAAGCTGGTAATATGGCTGCCTACAAAAATCCGCCCGTAGGTGTCTCGAGACAGGATATTAAACACTCTCAAATATCTATCCAGCCCCCCGGTGGCCAGAAGCGTCCCTTTAGTATCTAAAGCTTGGACTGCTCCTGTCGTACCTGCGCCATACTTGCCCAAAAACTTGACATCAGAGTTCTTAATCTCGTACTTGAAAGTAGACGTGTGGTTGTCAGCAGCCACTACAGCATCGTCGCCTACCCGCAAAACCCTGCACAGCGGCCGCTCGCTTATCTTCACGTTTACTACGGGTCTCTGTGTCTTGTTTGTATCGTAGACTCTCAGCTGGCCGTACCGAGTCGCTGTAACTATGCGGTAGTGGTTTTTATCGTTGGTCGGCAGGAACTCCAGATCGCAAATCCAGATAGGTTGACGAAGATCTAAACGGTCGTTCTTCACGTTCTTTGCCCTGAACATGGGTTTGCTCTTCCCAGTGTCGAGGTTCATGGTTATTATAGTAAGATCCTGTTCCTTACCTCCATATGCAAAACTTGTATGGTTCTTCAGGTCGGGCTTAAAGACCTCAATGTCCTTTGCGCTGGAGATCTGCCCCGTCACGACACTATAATCTTGTGTGTTGCACAATGCTAAACTCCCTTCAGATGTACAGGCTATCAATTTTCCTTCCACATGGCAGAGTCCTATGATAGTATAGCTCTCCTTCTCGGTCCCAAACAGCTCTTTCGCCTCGAACTTGTGCGTAACAGCGTACTCAGCATCGTAGATGTAAACATCTCCTGTCGCTCTGGCTGCTGCAAACACTTCTGCGCCATCAGGACCTGCAAATCGAATCAGTTTGGCGATACATTTCTTTCTTCCTTCTTCCTGAAAAGTTTTGATCTCAGGCTGTTCCGAGTCCTGTTTCGTGGTATCAGTCCCGCGAGAAAACGCAATTTCTTGTTAGCTACACACTAAACACGCCTCCAAATGTCCCCTACCTTTTAAACTGCCAGTGTCTTCGGCCGCTAATATGACTTTCATGTCGTTCTGACAGGGTTTTTGTGACAGGTTTTTTTGTCACTTAGAAGTTGTGAAGTGCGAGCCGTGCAGATATGCATCTGGCGGCTCCTGCGGGAGAGCTCTGATTCTGCTTTGCCGATTGATCATTAGATATCATCAAGGTATGACAGCCGAAAAAAGAGATAGAGGCTAGATCTGGGACTAGAGGAGAGGTTTAAGGGTAGAATAAATGTTCAGCAGCATATAGAGAGCGTGTGCTTGCGAATATCGCAAGTTCATACATTACTTGTGTTTTATGAGATAAATCGCTTCGAGTTTCAATACCATCGTCTTCTCTGCGAAGCAGAGCCAGGGGGTCTGGGGCTGGCCCCAGTTAGATGCGTTTTCTGCGTAGCAGAACTAGCGACTTTAAATGTAATATAGTATGCTATACTTATAAGGCGACAATTAGATGTAGACGGCCACCGGAAGATACACAGATGATAAATACAAATAGTAAATGATATACAAGCGCAGCCGAGCGAGCGCTTTGTGTTGTACATGGCGGTTTTCAACTCTTGTAGCGTCTTCAACTCGTACTCGCCTGAGTTAAGCATTAGCTGGTCTGCTCAGGCAACGCCAGTTTCTGCGAAGCAGAACTAACCCTCCCCGGGAGGGGCTGCTGGAGGCAAACTGAAACGGTCGTTTTACAGTTTCCCTTCTACTCTTCCTCTCGCTGCTCAGCAGAGACTACAGCCATTGACTGGAAACTGCCCGCGTAAGACGATTTCCAGAACCGGGCCTTGCCGTCGTCGCCCGCTGACGCAAGAATAGTGCCTGTAAGGTTCCACGAGACTCTCCACACCTCACCCCGGTGGTCGTCAAACTGGCACAGCTGCTCTACTTTGAGCGGACCAGGCGCTCGGCTTGCGACAAGCTCGTCGTCGTCGTTCATGTCTGCGTCGTGTGCAGGATCGTCGGGGTTGTACACGGGCCCTGCATTGGGTCCGCCTCCCAGCCCGTTCCCATTAGTGTTGCTCTTGTCAACAGGCGTGACCTTGAAAATACGCACAGCGCCGTCCTTCGAGGCCGTGGCAATCAGCTGGTACGATCTGCCCATCGATGGAGCCCAGGCCACGTCTCGTATCAAGCCCTTGTGCTCGGGAAGCTGGGCAACTTTTATGAACTTGCCCATGTGGTCTCGCTGGTAGATGAAGCCGTCCTCCAGGACGCAGCAGACTATGTATTCTTTGAAAAACATGGACGGACACCACGACAGGGCAAACGACGACTGCAGCTGCCGTGCCACCGGGTTCGTCAGCATGTTTAGCTCGGTTGAAAGCGTCCAGTAGTTCAAACTGTTGGGGTCCAGGGCCTCGTGAACTCTGAAAACGCCGTCGCTGCCAATTGAGGCCAGCTTCAGGCCCAGGTGGCTTGGCGCAAACTCAATGTCGTACAGAGGGCCTCTGAAATCGCTGATAACGTGTCGCTTCTTCCATCTCCGCGGACTATGTATCGGCTCTTTTGCGTCTTCCTCGAATATCCTAACCGTCGCGTCGTGCGAGCACGAGGCTATAACCTGGCCAAACTCGGGTCCTGCCCATGTGACCTTGATGATGGCCGAATCGTGCGCCTTGAAACTAGCACTCAGGTCCCATCCGGACGCTTCTTTCTCAAAGATCTTGATATGTTGGTCGGCACTACATGTTGCCAGTCGTTTTCCGTAGAAGTCTTGGTTAGATTTGGTCTTTAAAGGTCGGGTTTTGCCTCCGGCGGCCCCTCCCGGGGAGGGGTGCTTCTGCTTCGCAGAAAACACGACGAACGCAGGAAGCTGAACCGTGATCGGTTTAGAATATCCCGTTGGTTCGAGGCATTTCATGAGAAGCTCGCCGGATCGAGCTACAAAACCACCAAGGCACACACGTCGGTCTTCTTACCATATGCTATATCATGCACCAGGTCGTCGTGGCCAGCGACAAAGGGTTTCATTGTGGAAACAAACGATATCAAACAACTATGATAGAACGATATTACTCGAGCAAACTGTCTTCTTCATTTTCACACTCAAACGCTTCCCCATAGTAGTTTACACCATAAGAGTTACCCGGCCTCTTCTCATCAAGCTGGTGTTTTTAACCAACTTTCGCAGAAGTTGTAGACTCAATCATAGATCAAAAGGAAAGGCTAAATAACAGCATTGTAAGCAGCTCCATAGTTCAATTGGTTGAACTATTGTAGATATATTGTAGATAATACCAATTAGCTTCTATCAGTTATCAATCAGTTACATGGCCTTTAAATGAGATCAATCACCATCTTCAGTCTCTTTGGTCTGAAACGTGTGTGATTATATAACATTATTGTAATGTTACTCACCCCACTTCGCTTAGGGGTCGGATTTCGGGCACAGAGGAGGTATTTTGAGGCAGCTTTTGCGCTTATGGACTATGATTGCAATGTAAACAGCATTGGTTAAAACTCTCGAGCGATACAAGCCTTGGGAGCCCATTTGAGCCAGTGTCTTTTAGGTATTTGCTATCAGATCTGCATCAAAGTTGCGTAACCCCACTATAGTAAGACTGCGAATGAGCAGAGAATTAAGAGTCAACAAAAGAGTCCGGGTGCCAATTCCCGCGAAGCGGGACCAGCTCCCCGGGAGGGGCCCCGCCGGAGGCAAGCCATTGCCCTCTACTACGTTCTAACGGCTGCGTAAGCTATCTTTCTTTCCTTTCCTCTTGCTTGCACAGTAAGTTACCCGGTTGTAGACTCACACACACGTTCTGAGAGCGTGCCTGAAATTTAAAGTGGCTTTCGTGTCACACACGCGCATATTGTGGAGTAGTGTCATGGCAGACAATTGTCGAGTTATAGAAACAATTGGTCCAGTCGGGAATTGACAAAAACGCAAAACATAAAAAATGGCAAATGCTCTTATATTGGCAGCCACTCTGGGTGGAGCTGCCCTGGTTTTCAACCCTCAAGGCACACCACTAGTTAGTAGCATAGGCTTCTCGCTCGTAGGTTTCTCGATATCGTATGTTCTGATCCCGAGACTCGGACCAAACTTTGTCAAAATAGGTCTCAAGGGTAGAGATCTGTCCAAAGTTGACCGGCCTGAACTGCCCGAGACAATGGGCGCGGTTCCTACGCTGGTGTACCTGTTCTGCATGCTCTTCTTCATCCCATTTGTATTCTACAAGTTCCTCGTTACCTGGACGTCCGGAGGCGGTAACCGGGAAGCTGGAATAGAAGTGCATGGTGAGGAGGACCGGCGGTTCCCACATGATAAGCTGGCAGAGTATCTGTCGGCAGTTTTGTGTCTACAGAGCATGTTCATCCTAGGTGTGGCAGACGATCTGTTTGACATACGATGGAGAAACAAGTTCTTCCTGCCTGCCATTGCCGCCATCCCGCTGCTCATTGTGTACTACGTAGACTTTGGCATCACCAAGGTCATCCTGCCGCCGTTTCTTAAACTCGGACACTCGGTTGACTTGGGCATCGGATACTACTTTTACATGGCAGCAGTAGCGATCTTTTGTCCCAACTGTATCAACATCTATGCCGGAGTAAACGGTCTGGAAGTGGGACAGTCGGTTGTGATTGCCCTTAATATCCTCGTCAACGACTGTCTGTACATTTTCATAACCCCAGACCACCCGGCTGTCGACTCGCACTTATTCAGCGCGTATCTCTTGATCCCGCTCATCGGAGTATCACTAGCCCTCCTCAAGTACAACTGGTGGCCTGCAAAAGTGTTTGTTGGCGATACATACTGTTATTTTGCCGGCATGGTCTTTGCTGTGGTAGGCATCTTGGGCCATTTTTCGAAGACTCTTCTGCTGTTTTTTGGTCCCCAGATCTTTAATTTCCTCTACTCTGTGCCCCAGTTGTTCAAACTAGTGGATTGTCCAAGGCACCGGCTGCCTAAGTTCAACCCCAAGTCGGGGCTACTCGAACCGTCAAGGGTGAAACTCGTAGGCACCCATAAGGCCGTGGTTTTCGTCCTACGTTGTCTCGCAAAGCTTAACCTCATTGGTCTCTACGAACAAGACGACGTCATCGAAGTATCCAACATGACGTTAATCAACTTGGTCCTTGTCATTTTCGGCCCAATGAGAGAAGACAAGCTGACCCTCGCTCTCCTCCTTATTCAGGCCGGATTCGGTCTGATTGCATTAACTCTCAGGCACACTCTGGCATTACTGGTGTTTGGACGAGATAACTGGTGAGTCTCAAGCTCGCCTCCGGCGCGGCCCCTCCCGGGGAGGGTTGGTCCCGCTTCGCGGGATTGCTGCAATAGAGACTGCAGTAGAGCTTTCAATAGAGGTGTTTTCCCATCTAATTGGGGAGCCAAAGAGGTCCTCTGATTCACTGCGAATGGCATCTGGGTGACCGATCGAAGTATATTAATAGATGTTACCGTAGATGAAAGGAGAGTAAGGATTAGAGACCGAGAGTTGTCAGTTGCGCAGATGCCAGTTACGCCTATCTTTGTGAACAACAAGGGCATGTAATCAGTAACTACTCGCCATGTTACACTTTCATCTTCAGTTTGGTTCAATTCCGTTTGATTCTATCGTGTATATTGACTGAATTTATTTCTCAATGAGCGCATATCAACTAAACAGATCTCGATCTGGTTTAATTCGTCTCATTGCTTGCGATAACCTGTAACGCTTAGCTTTCCGTGTGGGTCTATACAGCACATTGACAAATCCTTTCGGCGTGTGGACTGAACAAATCTCAATTTCATCGTGGATTTCCGCTTGCTTTTTGATACTTTTCTTCTGTTTTCTTATTCTATACAGTTTTGTATTGTATTAGCAAAAATCCTCTCGTACCTATCGACGAAGCAGATCAGTTTCATCATGGAATTTCTTTGCTGCGTAAAATTAGTCTTCGTTTGATCTATACAGTACATTAACAAACCGCCTTTCCCACCCATCGACTAAACAAATATCGCCTTCAACGTGGATTTTTCACGCGGTGGATACTTTCTCCTCCGTCTGATTCTATACAGTACATTAACATAATGCCTCCCCTTCCCTCATCGACGAGACATATCTCCGTTTCATCATAGAATTCCGCGAAGCGGAACTACGCCTCCCCGGTAGGGGCCGCGCCGGAGGCGAGCGTCAGGTTACTACGCGCTGGGTTCAGGCCCTGTGATCCCAAAGAGATTTGCGTTCTTGTAATACATCGTCGGCCCATTGTGAGACCTCACGGGTCTTGATCTGACTGCGAACGCCGAGGAACTGACCGAGGTCTTTGCCCTTGTTGATGCGTTCGTATTCGAGGGTCTGCACCATGAGCTCGAACTTGTCTACATCCTTTACGAATCGTGCTTCAGGGGTCGACACGTCCTCGTACTCGTTCCAGATGTCAAACATCTCGGACGCTGCCCTTTCGTTCAAGGGTGTCAGCAGGTCCCTCAGATACTCCATCGTGGATAGTTCACGATAGTGCTTCTCTTCTTTAGGAATAGGGTCTGCTGGCGTTATATCGCCCACCAGAGACTCGGCCATGTCGTGTATAAGAGCCATTTTGACACAACGACTGATGTCGAGCTTCTCATCCGAAGTGCACATGGCGATAATAGCCATTCTGTACATGTGGTCAGCTATGGATTCGGGCTCTGGCACGTCGAAATTGAGCCAGCCGGTCCGAGGAGTCGATTTGAGTCGAAAGATAATATGCAAAAATGCAAACAGGAATCCATTTTTGTTAGAGGACGGCTTCTCTTTCAGTTCCGAGATGTACGCGACCAGATCTTCCGGTATCACGCTCTGTGGCGTCCATTTAGTGCTGGTATCCATTGTACGGCCGCTTACTCAAACACAGGGCACACAGTCAACTGTTTGTGAATCTGTTAAAAGTTGTTGTTTATCGGTATATGTTTTTGAGTGAGCTGCATATGCACATGTGCGGCGCTCGACCAGTGACTTTGCCGAGGTGTCAAGAGAAGATCAAAAACGGCTTCTGAAAGTGTAGTCTTGAGCTAGCCTCCAGCCGGGCCCCTACCGGAGAGGGTTGTCCCGCGAAGCGGGAATTGTGACCGGGAGGAAGGGTTATTGTGGATGTGATCCAATTGAGTGTACGGTTTTGCTGCGTTTGCTCCGTTGATCATCGTAGTATATACAGGTATCATACGAACAAGTAATATAGGTAGCATATACTGTAGCTTAATGTTGAAGTTGACCATCTACAAGGTACCTATGAATCATGCAATTGTATCAAGCGTTTCTTCCTGGTATTGCAAATCACCCGAAGACACGTCTAACTACAGTGGAGAGTGAATCACCTTTAATTTAAAGATCTATGGGCACTACGTCATTTGCTACATTTATCAAGAGACGAATATATGGATCTGCACGTCAGAGATTTAGCAGTTAGATAAATCAAGCTGAGAAGAGGCGAATCGTGTAGCTATATTTGTACAGAGTCTTTCCCAACCTTAATGTTTCAGTTGCATCTAACTGTAACTATAGTTATATGGTAATTACAGGTCAGTGCCGGCTAGTTACCGTCGTACACGTTACTTGCAACTGTATAATAGGCTCAATTGCGTGGTAGTTACAGTGCCTGTAGGTACAGGCGTACGTTAGATACAGTTGTATGGTTAGTTAGTTAGTTGTAAATGTTAAATGGCTGAGGGTTAGTTGTAAGTTCTCACTTTTCAATCTGGCTTAGAGGGAACCGTGACTGTTACTTGGCACACTCCGACGTTACACAACACCCGCTAACATTGGGCCTTGAAGTAAAGAATATCTTTTTCAATACATCTCACTCTCAGGCTACTTAAAGGTACTCAAACTTCGTCACAAGAGCTTGGTGTAGTCAGATATAGAGTGAATTTACCCTCTGACTTTTGTGTTAACTATGTATTTCCGTCACAGTAGGAAGAACTCTCAATCCTCATATAAATGTACCACGTGACGAATGAAAAAAATGCTTTAAACATTAAGGCGCTAAAACGTACCAAGATGAAGCAGAGGAGCACAAGAGGAGCACGGGCAAAACAGCGCAATCTATGCCTACAATTTCTCTTTCCTCCCTCTCCTGCGCACTCACCACATCTAGGCCTCTTCTACGCTCTTCCCACCTCGCGCGAATCAGGACAAACCCTCTAGGAGCCCCCCCAGAAGGCAGCAAGATACTCTACAATCTAAAACCCCGCCCGTAGGCAGCAAAGCTGTGCAAAAATACGTTAGTAAATACGCTCTACAGGAGCAGGAGGGAGTCCCTTTTTATATTTAGTGACGTGAGAAAGAACCCCCAGACCTGTGGTTACATTACATTCATTTTTTCTTCGGTCAGTTTAAGCCACAAGCTCAACAACTCCTCCAACCTCTCGGATCTTCTTCTCAGCCAACTCAGAAACGTATCGAGCCTTGACAATAACGGGGACCTGGGGCAATCGTCCCTTTCCGAGAACTTTTCCGTACCCAGCGGCCAAAGTGTCGATGACAGGAGCATTCGAGGCCGAAGCCGAGCTCTGCAGCTGCTCTCGCTGTTCAGCGGGCAGCAGAGTCCACAGTTTGTCCAGATTCAGCACAGGCTTCCAGAAATGGTTCTTCTGCTTGTGGAAGTATCGCATTCCGACCTTTCCAAAGTATCCAGGATGGTACTTGTCCAAGTTGGTTCGGTGGTGGTGCTGTCCTCCGGCCATACCTCGTCCACCGGGATGCTTTCTGTGCTTTCCGATTCTACCGTGACCGGCAGACACGTGTCCTCTCAACTTTCTGGTCTTGGTCTGACGAGTGGGCATTTTTTAATGATGTTGGTCGTGATGTGTCGATGAGTGAAGCTCAATAGAAGAGTTGAAACTTTTTGTGACCCACAACCTGTGTTTACCGCTTTGGGAAAAAGCAGTACCATCATAAACACGTGACTTCACTCTTCGTGCATTGCGCCGCAGGGCCGCTCAAGGAACGGCGCGACCTGGTCGAACTAAGCGACGACGTTTCCGCGAAGCGGAACTAAGACCTCCCCGGTAGGGGCCGCCGGAGGCAGGTGTATGTTGCCTCCGGCGGCCCCTACCGGGGAGGTCTTGGTTCCGCTTCGCGGAAATGTCGTCCAGTCGATGTATACTCTTAAGTAAACGAGTCGCACGTGATGTTCAGGGTTAGGGCGTTAAATGTATAGGTTGTACTGTGCAAAGAAGAGTGTTCCTTCGGTTCCATTCTTCCCTGCCCGTCTTGAAAAATGGTGACAGAACTTTTTCCTACAAGGACAGGACAGGGCGTAGTAGAGTCATGATACCCCATGCATCCGAGTAGACGTGGGCTTTCAAGCCAACTACTGCCAAAGTTGTGGGTAAGACCCGAACCAACCAATCCTCGTACTCAAATTCCAGTCATCCTCGCCTAACTACTCAGTTATCAGAAATTTATTATTATTACTATTGAAACTGAATCTGTAGGTTTTATCCAAAGGTTTTCAAAACGGGAAAGGCGCTACTTCCTTGTCCCGTTTCTTACTATTAGCACACTTGGATGCTACAGCAGTGATATCAACCACAGCTTACCTTTACCGTAAAAGTACGAGTTTAGCTATATGACAATTTTGATCTTGTTTACAAAGGGATCTACTGGATTTAAGATCTATTCATATTGGAGACGTTTGGGGGATTACCATCCATTACCATCGATCCCCATTTTTCTTCAGGTTTTTGGGTCGCATTTAATATGCAGGGGTACCTGCATATAGAAGCAGCGATGCTTCAGAAGAGAGTTGATTCAAAATTAGCAATCCTTTGATTCGTCCAAAAGTATATTAAATTCAATCTACCTACGAGCAAATAATTAACACGAGTTTTGTTTTTGGAGAGTTGATTAACATAGTCTGCGTAAAGTAGCAGCGAAAAGGTGTGAATATAACTCATCGTAGCAGAAATAGATGTGGGCAATTTATACACCAATAACTGGACAGTTTTATCGAGCTATTAATATATTATGTGCACACCATCTCTGGGCCTTTCTGGAAATAAGGCTTCGCTACTGGATTATTTCGGTTCCCGTGACTTGCATAGACAGAATGCTCTATAGCAGTAGCAGGTATGGAGTAGAAGACAGTTTATCATGAATAGTGACTCCCCGCAAGGTATCTCATCTTTTGGGGCAGCTGCCCAGTTTGGTCATCGATACCGTTTTTAAGAGTGTTGACTTCCCTATATCTCTAAGTGAGGCCAAAAATATTCGGCTGTGAAGATGATGAGAGAACACTCTGAATGCTATCTTTGTGCTACTTGTGTTGCAAACGATACAGATTATGGAAGATGTGAGGAAACTAAACAGTCATTCGACACCCTCGGCAAGCATTTGACGGAAGTGCTCAAAGCCTATCGACGAGCCAAGTAGGTAGCAGGGTTGGCTCTGCTTCACAGAAAGTATACAACTACGGATTTAATAATGGAATTTAAAGAGAAAAATATAGGAAAGTTATTCTACTTTACGAAATCCTGTTTGGCATTTCAGCTCAACAAAGTTAAAGTAGCAAACATCTGCCAGATTTCGTGAATGTTATGCGGCTCTGAAGGAAGGGCAAAATATACCCTACGAACGTGGAGAATTGGAAGTATGCAAAATCAGAGAAAACACGCGTTTACAATGTCCAATATTATGGGAGGGCACGAATTAATGCTGATACTAACTCTCAAGCAATGCTTGGGCATGCGGGTACTAGAAAAAAAGTGGAGAAAGTGAGGGGTATAACGGCGGTGGGGGTTTGAGGTGCGTCAAAGGAAGATAGGCGTCTGACAGATCGTTGAAAGGGGGACGTAAAGGGACGTTCCTTCTGTGCAAGTTTTAAATCTTTCAGGCAATTAATAAACTCTGTGCATTATTGCTTGTCTTATCATGACGGTAGACGAATTGCTTCAAAAAATCTATAGGCCCGGGGCATTTTATAATGCAAAGCCTTGTCAGCTGAATTGTCTTTCGGAGAAACGAATAAGGACCCTAACGCGGGCAATTCGTGAAAAGCCTCAATGGAGGGCTAAACTGAAAGACGAGGATATCCGGAGCCGTTGGAGGTCAGAGTCTGAAGCTCAGGGAGTCACTGAGAAGGAAGTGGACTACGCTTTTGCTGAGTTAGAATATTGGGCTTCGTTGCATGACGACGTAGAGTCCGCAAAGGTGTATCTCAGTGGAGTTGACCAAGTTTGGATGTCGGATGATCTCATTGATGGTGAACTGGCAGAAGAGCTTAAGAAACATGCTGCTGTTCTCGGAAACGTGCCCGAATATCTCAAGGATTGGCATCCGGGTAGTAACAAAAAGGTGCTGAATCTCATTCACCCTTCGTTGTTTCCGCTCATATACGGCAGATCCAGGTTGGTAGACGATGCTCCAATCGCGTCAGCCCAAGCAGCGGTGGAACTGAAAACCTTTGGGTCGCTGCCAGCAGACATTAAAGCGTGGGATGAAGCTCTGAATGGAGATAATAGTCCCGTGGCCAATGAAGGTTATCACTGTTACATTCCTGTAACGGAGAAGAAGACTAATCATATATGGAATCCAGATTGGGACAAATCGCAGCGATTTTGCTGGCTTCCTGCTGAGTTTGATGTTGATGAGAACGGGATTACTAAAATACAGTCCTACATCAACAATCTCCACCCCGTAGTCCATACAGCGCTCTATTCTACGTTGGAGAGCGTCTTTTCGAACTTTCTACCTCTCCTCGAACAGGTTATTACCGATCTGGCACACCCAAGGAAGCAGAGAGTTGTTCCCGCTTGTCAAGCTTGGTGGCAGACCGATGAACCCGAGCCCGATGACTGGAATGCTGATGATTATGGGGAAAGGTACGAGGAATGGAGTAATAACAGAGTCTTTTTAGAACCCCAGCCGGACACCTTTGAGGTCCCAGACCGGCCTAAAGTCCCTTATGGTATGCGAGGTAGGCGATTGCAAGCTATCGTGAAGATGAGCAACATTGAGCTGACTCCAGAGAGCGCAGAGTATAAAGGCGGAGACTGGCACGTCGAAGCTATGGCAAATGAGCGCATAATAGCCACGGGGATTTACTACTACGATGTGGAGAATATTACCGAAAGTACTCTGTCATTTAGGGAAATGGTGGACCCTTACTTCCCCTACGAGCAGTACGATGGTACAGGAGTAGAGCGTGCTTACGGTCTGCGAGACGAGCAAGAGCTTGTACAGCACATCGGTAGCGTGGAAGTGCAAAATGGCCGATGCATCGTATTCCCCAATGTGTATCAGCACCAGGTGTCTGGATTCAAGTTAAAAGACCCATCCAAGCCTGGACATCGCAAGATTCTGGCATTTTTCTTCATTGACCCTACAACCAGGATTCCTTCCACTGCAGTGGTTCCTCCGCAACGACAGGACTGGTGGGATATTGAGCCTTTGGAAAAGCTGCCCAGTTTAGTCGTGGATAGCATCCTGGAGAATGTTGACTTCCCTATCTCTTTGAGTGAAGCCAAGCAGATTCGGCTCGAGCTGATGAAAGAACGCACTGCCAGCAATTCCAGGTCTACTGAAGAAAATTTCTCACAACCTTTCAGTCTATGTGAGCATTGATTTTTTAAACACTAATATTAAATCGGCCCTCATATGCACTTTGCAAGCAAAGCCATAAGCCAATCAACGAGCCAAGTATGAGCGTGCCCTCTCCCGGGGATGGTTGGTTTTGCTTCACAGGAAGTATATAATGACAGATTAAACAACATGATTTAAAGAGACCTAACCAACCTCTAGGTAGCAGTGTGGTCTAGTGCTCTACACACAGTTAAGGATATATCAAGTCTTTTTAATATATCCACGACTGTAGGAATAGTCGGTAAAGGCACAGGAGTTATAAAAGTGATTCGCCGATATGTACAGAGTATCCGGACGGAAGCCAAGAGTCTCGCTAATAGGGAAAGAGACATGCTTTCGCTGGGTTACACTACTGGGATTGGCTTCGTTGCATGAAGGGTTATCAGAAAACGTACCCCTCCGTGAGTGGACCAAATTTGAGTGTCCTATAGCCTCGTAGACGACAAACTGACGACAGAATTGCAAGAAAAACGCTGCTGTTTTGGAGGAAACTGCTTCTGACAAGATAAAAGCCTGTCGGCCAGGAAATAGCAATTACATAGTGAATCTTATTGATCCTTCGTTATTTCCACTGGTACGGCATATCCAGGTGGGTAATGGGTGGTTCAATCGTGTCTCCCGAAGCAGCGGTAGGGGTATCGTATTCCCTAATGTGTATCAGCACAAGGTGTCTGGGTTCAGTCAAAGGACGCGTCGAAGCTAGGGCATCGCAGGACCGTGAAATTTTACCTTGATGACCCTTCAACCAGGATCCCTTCGGCAGCAGTGGATCCTCCAGGAGTGGTGAGATATTGGACCTGCGGAAAAGATACATAATTTAGACATAGATACTATCCTGGGCAATGCAGACTTCCCTATACCTTTAAATGAGGCAAAACTGATTCGGCTCGGTGTGATGAATCATCGCTCTGCTCGCAACTCCAGCGCTACTGAAGATTTTTTCTTGGGCAAGTTTAGGCTTAACCGTGAATCTTATTGGTAGATATTTTATTGAATAAGGAGCCATAATACTTCTGCGACGCAGAATCAAACCTCCCCAGGCAGGGGCCGCCAGAGCCATGGGGAGACTATTTTCATGCCGCCTGATTTTCTCAAGCATCTGCTGGATTTGTTGAGGGTTCGGTTGATTCTGCTTCCCGGTTCAAACTGGTCTCTAGCTTATGCTCCTTTATAAATATCAGAAGTATAGCAGCAATAACATATTGAGCAAAGCTCACTATAAAAACCATCTGTGTCGCCACGTTAAAAGCCTCGATGACCTGCCCTTGTAGTTCTTCAGGAACATTTTCAATCTCTTTAATGGAATGACTGACTGCATCGATAATCGATTCGGACCCCGCTGGAAGTCTCTGAAACAGCTCTTTTATTAGACTCGAGTTGAACACCGCAGCTGCGATGGCCAGGGCAGCAGCCGAACCAACCGATCTAAGAGTGAACAGGGTCGACGTGGCAATGGCCTGCTTTTCATGAGGGAAACTCGCGAGCATGGCCAAAAGAGTGACCGAAAAAGCTGTGGAACTGGCCCAACCGATGGCAATAAAGCTCAGCATAAATACAGACTGGGATGTCTCGGGCCCAAAAGCGGTCATTAATCCACTGCCAACTAGCCCCGTGGACAGAGCTACCATCAAGAATTTCCAATATCGGCCAGTACTTTTAATATAGATTCCACACACAAAGCTTCCAACACATACGGCCATGAAGTTTACCATTAGTCTGCGACCGACCTGGGAGGGTGAAGCCCCTTGCACTGCTGTAAGGAACACGGGAAGATAGTACAACTCTACCATAACGACCATTGTCATAAGCGTAGAAGAAACAATACCAATGATGGCGGTTTGGTCTCGAAGCATTTCCAAGGGGATCACTGGCTCTGTTGCAACGTATTCCTCTACGTAGCAGAAAACGGCTCCAAAGGCAAGCGTGGCTACAAACAGTCCGGCAAGTCGCCAGTCATCCCACGAGAGCACTCCTCTTCCAGCAAAGTCTAAAGCCACAATCAAGGTAACTAAAGCAGCTGAAAGCAGGACTGATCCTGTTAAGTCTATACGATTCCAAGCAGAGGTTCGTTGAGGCTTGGCGGTGACATCATCATCTCCTCCCTCCTCTGCAATCCTTGATGTTTCTGGAATAAAGACAACCAACAGAATTGCAAATATAAGAGGAGCAACTTGTACCGAAAACACAAATCTCCAACCGTACATTTCGCTCAGAAGTCCACCACCTGCTGCACCCAACGCAGAACCGGTTCCCAGGGCGAGTACGGCTACCGACTGATAAATTCCTCTTGACCGCAGAGGAATGAGATCATTTATGATAACAATGGCTACTGTCTGGGACCCACCTCCGCCCACTCCAGCTAACAAACGGCCGAAGGACAGTGTTTTCAGGTCGTACGAGAGCCAGCAAATGACCGAACCTACGACGAAGAAGGCGTTCGTGGCTGCCAGGATCGGTCTGCGGCCGAAAATATCGCTCAGCTTACTGCAAATTGGACGCACAGCAGTGCTGGTTATCAGGTAAGTAGTTGCAATCCACTGGATTTTGTTCAACTCGTTCAAATCACTGGCTATCTCGCTCATCAGAGCTGAGACTATAGTTCCATCGAGCCCCCCTACGAATATCCCAAAGTACACGACTGACATGGTTATGAGGAATCTGGTCCTGGACAACTCAGCGACTTTGGGGGTGATCCCAGTCCCTTGGAGAAGCGGAGTCTGTGAGTTTACCTCGCGTGCCATCTCTCAAGCAGTTTGTCAGAGAAAACAAAAATTTCGGATTCATTTTCGGAAATTATATAGGTCCCTTTTTGAATAACATATTTGATATCACCGCGCTCCAGTATATACTGAAGCCATCGGCATTCCAAACCACTTATGGCATATGAAGTGGCTAAGATGAGCAGCGGTTGTTTCAGTTCTAGAACATCACTAACAGTTACGTCAGCTAGACGGCATTGCAAGTAAGGATTGGTTCAATCTGTAACTCCAACAGAAAAGATCAAACCTGTAGTATAACATATATATGAAATGATATTTCTGCGAACAGCCGGAGGCAGGTGGGCGTTTGCCTTCGGCGGCCTCTATAGGGGAGGGTTTGGTTCTGCTTCACAGAAATGTAGGCAATTGAGCACTCCTACTCCACAATGCCGTGTATAGAACCCACATGCTCTATACACGGCATTGTGGATGTCAACCTCTTTGATATGCAATCATATTATTGGCTATGACAGAGGAGTAATCCAATCGTCAGTTGAATCTAGTTATTCGAGGGCAGTCGTCGATCTGTGCATTAATTATTACTCCGATCTCCGCATGACAGAAAGTGTACAGGAAGCTATCTGTGTATTGAGTTGAGATAATAGATAACCATGACCAAACTTTGCTTGGATAAAATCGGACAGAGCATAACTACCATGGCGATTTTTGATTTGAATCATTACTTTTAACTATTACAGACGACGGGAAGGTTGGAAAATAATAACTTCTAGATTTGGCATCTATAAATTCACACAGTAAAGATATTATGTATATATATTATCTTCTCGTATAGTATACACAGTATAAATCATGATTGGAGACACATTGCGCAGGAAAAGGTATAGCCAGGGTGAGTTTTAAACTTTGCTGCCTGAAAGCGGAGAACTCTCTCGAGATATGCGAATAAGGACTCTAACGCGAAAAATTAGCGAAGGTCTCAGTGGTCGGCTAATTTGAGAAAGAGGAATACCCGGAGCCGTCAGAGGTACGAAACCAGAGGCCATGGTCTCTGCGAAATATGGGGACTAAGCCTTGACTGAGTTAGACTATTGGGGTTCACACCGCGGATTATCTGCTAACGTAGAACTCAGTGGAGTTGACCAAGTTTGGATCTAATTAACGAGAGTCTGGCGGTAGAACTCAAGAAGAAAAATAACCCTTATAAATTCAAGATTAGCAGCCAGGCGGTGCTAGCCAGGTGTTGAATCTCATTGATCCTTGGCAATTTCCATTCATATATGGCAAATACATCTGGGTATCCGGCGCTCAATAGCGTCTCTGTACCAGTTTGGGACTCAGTGACCGGACGTGAAATCATACAATGAAGGTCTAAACGGATATAGTCGTGCTGCTAATGACGATAATTTTTTCTATTATATTCCTGTATTAACAGGAGAAGAAAATCCGATTATTATTGGGACAAATGGCAGCAATTTAGTTGGCTCCCGGCCGAGTTTGATGTCAATGAAAATGGGATCGCTAAAAATACAGTTCTATATCAATAATCTCCGCCATGTGGAGCATGTGGGACTATAGAATATTAATAGACTGCGTCTTTTCCAACTTCTTGCCTCTTCTTGAGCAGGTAACTGCTGATCTGGGACTCCGAAGCAAATCAAGACTATATCCAGTTGCTTACTCTTGGTAGCACACCGACTCCCC